>CAWUFW010016404.1:0-311329 GCA_963921515.1 Calotriton arnoldi | reverse complement strand
ATATCTCACAAATGAGGCCTACGGAGGCACAGACCGGTCCGGGGTCGCTTATTTTCCCATATGAAGGTTATGTGGCATTGTAATTCTGCCTGGGCTGTTCCTGTTGGAACAGAACTGGGGCTGATTAGCATGTCACTGGGCTATGCCTAGAGTGACGTAGTGGGCATAAACATGATGGACTGGGATGCCACTCAAGTAATTACCAGTGTTGTAGGTTAATTAACACTCTCCACCCATCAACTTTTTGTTCATTTAGTAATTGCCACTGGCAGCACAATGCCATCCCTGCATCCCATTCACCCCATACTTTCATAAGTTTAATGGGCATTATCATGTATGGCTCTCGAAGGGGCTTTGAGTATCCCAGGGCTAAGGTACATATCGGAGCAGATGAGAGGGCTAGGCCACTCCGACTTGTACACTAACCCCCAACCTTCACGACCTACTGACATCATGAAGTTTAATCATCAGTTTCTGGCTAGGCAGCAAAAGGACAGGGAGGGTGTAGAAACTGCTAAGCCCACAGTGAGAAATGACATCACCTTTAGTCCATGCCCACAGGCGCACCCCTACCTGTCTCTTGTCAATAACATTCACCACTGCTTTTTGCTAACCAGATTCAGATTGAATCTCTTTACTGGTTACTAGCCTCCCCGAAAGACTTTCTGAAGCCTGGGGATTCAAGGTCATGTCCATGTGACAACTTCTCTGACCAGGACACTTTGCACTTTACTTTTTTTGTAAACTTTATGTCTCCCTGCGGAAAAAATACATTCTTCCGCCATTGAGCTCATGTCATTTTGCCCATGCAAGGCCAGCATTATTATGCTTTCCTCGCCCCTGGTTTGCCTTGGAGTTGCTAGCTTCTTCTCAGGTGCTATAAGAATTAGGAGAAAGACGCTTTTTGTCTAGCTGAATTTGCACTTTTTTCATGAAATGTATAAGGATTTTACATGATGACTTTTATATGCTGAACTGTCATAGGGCCCGATTCACAAAAGTAATCTGAGACAAAATCCTAACTTTACGACTTTCGGTATTCACAAAAGCATTTAGGAGTAGTAAAGTTAGGATTTTGTCTTAAGTTTGTCTTAAGGTTTGGTCTTAAGACAAAATCCAACCTTAAGTTTTAAGTTTAACTTAGGTTAGGATTTTGTCTTAAGACCAAAGTCTAAGACAAAATCCTAACTTTACTACTCCTAAATGCCTTTTGTGAATACCGAAAGTCGTAAAGTTAGGATTTTGTCTCAGATTACTTTTGTGAATCGGGCCCATAGTATTTATTTTTAATGAGTCATATCTTTATTTTATTTTTTGTAAATATGGTTTTAGGAAACTTTATATGTGCAAATTGTACATGTCAAGTATTTATGGTCCTTTAATGTCTTGCTTTAATAACTGCTCTTGGTACATTTATTTTTATCTTTGTGCTTTTATGGCTTTTATTAGCCAAATAAAGAATCTTTGACTTGACTTGGGTATTCTCTTCATCTTTTTAGCTTCAATCTAGTGCTTCTGTTATGTCTTTCTTCCTCTCCTCCCTCAGAAAAGTGATATATTTCGCTGGTTATTGGGCACAAATACATATTTTAGAACTCTAGAACTGTTGACATATGACACAGCTACTTCTTGTATAGACAGTTTACATAGCTCTTATTGTAGCCCAATAGGTATGCGTTACCATCTATACTAATTGTCAGAAGGCTTTGACTTCAGCTTGCCACAAATTATCAAACATACTTCTTTACTGTTTCTGTGTGTAGTGTTTTGATCAATCATTTGATTGAGCTTGTTGTGGTCACTTCTCCCCATTCATTCCAGAGCCGGTCTCTGTAAGGTTCATCTGTTTTTCAGTTGCCAAGTTTCAGTTATTGACCTGGACTTATCGCTGGAATGTTTATCCTTAGTTACAAGAGCTCCGATTTTTTGTTCTTGTAGAGTGCCTCTATGTGGTTGATTCTGTTTAGAACAAAACTTCTTCTTTACATGTTAAGTGTACTTAGAATGGTGATTAAGATGCTTAGCTGATAAAGGGCCCATGATGTTTTCTTCCAGAGTTTAAAAAATTTAATATTTTGTGTCCCACTATAAATTCCACTATTTTATTATCATTAATAACATTCACTTTGGCTGCAGCAAACATTCCAAATTTCAGGTACAATTTCTGTAAGCAGGTTACCATTCCAGTAATGTATTTCCTCCAGTTTCTTTTGGATACATTAGCTGAACATCTTTTTAATATTATGTATTAATCATCCTTTCTGTTTCTTGTCTGGTGACAGAATTTGCCATATTTTTTCCTCTCAATAGTCATAATGAAACGTCAGCGTCTGCTTTGTGATCAAATGTTATGATCCTATGGCATGAGGTTTCTGGATCATTAGAGCCAGATAAAACTCTAGGATATAATCATCATTTGCCGACTTCCACTCTTTTTTTAAGAGGTTTGCTGTTTTGGATTGAAGCTCAATTTACCATTTTAACTTGGAGCTGTTTTTGAGACACACAAAAGTGACATAAAATTCACTGAGGGATAGTCATTAACCAGACCTGGAATTTGCTTACCACTTGTGTCCACAATAACTTGCTGTGATTGCCTAAATAGGATTGGAGGATGGGTAACCATTCTTTTTAATAAATACCTAAATAGGTCTACCTAGTTGAGTTTGCTAATCGATTCTCTGAAACTCTTAGATACCAATTTTCCTACACTTATGCAGTCACCATTATGTTACACTACTAACCCCCAGAAAAAAGTAACAGCTCCATATATAAACTTTGAGAACTAATAGGAACTATAAGTACTACGATTGGCTGCATTATTTTGCTAGAAGATTTTAGTTTGCATGTAGATGATTTAGACAGTACTCAACATAGTTTAATAATTGCTCATCTAGAATAGTTCAGTTTTCATCAGAGAGACTTCGCTGCTGCAAAAGCTGCTTGCCATACACAGATTACACACTGCAAAATACAATAATTGAACCAATGGGATAGAGTGGCCATCATTTATTGAGCTCCACATCAAGAGGGATAGATTAAAATTGGACCTGAAATGGTAATAATGATGCTCATTAAATGTTATGTTGTAAAATAAAGCTAAAGTGAGCCATTCAAGGCACCACTAACCACAATTGTATCTCTTTGGATTTTAAAGCTATAAATTAGCTGATTGGATATTTACATTTTTTCCAGCACTCTCCGTTATCTTGCTCTTACTGCAAAAAGGAACTTATCACTATAAAATGTAAAATGGTGGCTGGTGCGATTTAAAATTGGTGGGGTGTAAAAGCTTGTCCCAAAGTTCAAGCAGCAACCAAGCATAACTTTTATTTTTAAAATATATAGTTCAATTTCGGCCCTAGAGCATTGGAGTCCTTTACATGAGCACCAATTAACTTACACAAAGTCAGAGTTATTATTTGTAGGCATGGGGAGGTTGAGTGATTTGACCAGAATCACAGGATGTTGAGCCCACACCAGCACTCGACTATGGTTCCTGAGTTCACAAGCAGGCAGATCTGGCCGTAACAGAAAAAAGGACCAAGTACCACTGATACCTTGGACTCAGTGTTTATCCTACACCATAAACTAAATTTTCAAGCTAATGTAAAGTTTTCACTTTTAAACATTGTTCAGAAATAGATTAAACCTGTTGCTATAATTCAAAGGCCACTCCTATCCTTGTGAACCTGAAACCATTAGTCTTAACAAATAATATACATTGGTTGCTCCACGGTTGATTCCAATCGGAATTGTAATGCCCAATGCATTTCGAAACAAAGTCCCTTCTTCGGGGGCCACTCTACACAAAGAAAACAATAGTACAAGTGGGGTGTTACTACAGCTTTGTTGGTTCAAATTCCAGTTTGTATTTGTATGTAAAATAATTCATGCAAAGCCCCTGTGACATAACTCCCACAAGACACCACAACCATACACTGTGACATGAACCGATTTAAACATTAAACATTTAAACCCAATACACCATGGGGTATATTCACAAGAATGTGCGATAACTACGGCAAGAGTAGCGTAACGCAACTTTCTATATCGCAGCCTATCGCGGGAAAATAACCCCGTGTCAACGTGGAATTCACAACAAGGCGGTAGCAAGCGATAGTCTGCCGAAACCGCGGACAATGTCCGCGATACAACCACCACGAAGGAGATAAAAACACAAACCACAACACCAAAAAACACGCGATGGGCCAAAGCGCGATGAGGAAACCAGCGACAAGCAGCGCCAGGCCTGCAACACACACCTGGCAGGCATCAAAAAATCACCATAAAAGTAGAAAAAACACCCACACACAAACTGAACAACACCCAAGCACCATGGAGGCAGCCGGAGCAGGTGCAGAGGACAAGCACAACCCCACAAGCACCTCGGATGACCAGCCTGGGACCTCGGGGACAGGGAAGGGCAAGGAAAAGAAGACGAGGAAGACCAAGTTCAGTCCGCAGGCGAACAGGATCATAGTCACTGAGGTGATGGAACACCATCAACAACTCTTCGTCACCTCCAACGTGTCATTGGGCACCAAAAATGGAATATGGCGGGACATCGTTGACAAGGTGAATGCCGTCGGAGAGCACAAGTGGACAATGGACGAGGTCAAGAGGCGATGGAATGACATTAAGCGGAAGACCAAGGAGAAACTCACCGCCAACCAGAAGGCAGCGACGCAGACCGGAGGTGGGGGCCCAGCGCCACAGTTGGAGCTGGCCGACATGGAGGAGCTGGTGTCGACAGTCATCAGTGTGGAGACTGTGGCTGGAGTTGGGGGACCGGACACTGCTCGACACGACACAACACAACCGCAACAGGGTGAGTGACCACCAGGTACTGGGGGGACGGGGGGAGATGGCCACAATGGCACACATGCACAAGCAAGCAGGGCACAGTGCACACCCACAATGATCCTGGGTCCTCGCCCAGACCCACAGACTGTCACAATGTACAATGCCATGCTGTCTGAATGTCAACCTGTACCATGCGGCTACATACATGTGGACACATTGTAATACACCATCTCCCCTTCACATCGCAGGGGCATCGTCAACACCTCCTGCAGAGCAGTCCCAGCCACTCTTCACTGATGACGAGGAGGACAACACCAGCATCGACACCCAAATCATCCAAGATATCATTGACCTCATCCGACACTCACCTCCAGAAGCAGGGCAGCCCAGCTACATCGAGGAGACCCCACCCACCACCCAAACCACCCAGCAGGAGGCACCCACAGACCCGGGACCCTCCCAAGTCCCCCAGTAACAACAAATGGCCTTCCAACGCCGTGTGCTGGAGGCCCAGAGGGAGACGGCTGAGCAGGTGCGGGTGGGGTTCGACCTCATGGCTACCCAAACTGGACACCATCCTTGGGTGTCTATGTCCGCCCCATGGTCTCCAACGAGCCCTGACTGACATCGCTGGAGTCATGACGCGGAGGGAAGAATACCTGTCCGCTCAGAGTGGCTCCAGCGATCCCAGCCGTGAGCTGGCACACATGCGGAGGCTCATAGAGGACATGGTGCGGATGGAGGCGGAGAGGATGGCAGCCACCGCTGCACATCAGCGAAATGTAGCTGGCATCTACCAGGCCCTGCATGTCCTCATCATGGCATTGCTGCCACAAGGCGTGGCGATGATGAATGCTGCTGCCCCCCCAACATTCACATCTCCGCCCCCTGGTGCGTCAGTGCCTCCCAGTGCGGCAGGCGTATCCACTCCGGCACCTGATGTGTCACTGCCACACAGTGCGGCCGACAATCCTCCTCCGGCCCCTGATGTGTCAGTGGCACACAGTGCCGCAGCCAGTACTGCAACACCCACAGGTGGGGCAGAGTACACATCCGAGGACGAGGATGTGGATGGGCTTGAGTTCAGAAGGAGACACTAGCATTCATTTCCACCACCTTGCCTGTTTCTGCTTGGTGCCGCACATGGCCTCAAGACCTACCACTGACCCCCGATACACTCCGTTGCACTCACCTTGGACAGCGACATGGACTGCCACATCCTGTTTGATGACCAATGACACGGAGGACAGACTGCGGACTGTACCCTTCCTCTTCCGCAGTACAGGTCATCCCCGGATGGACACTGGCTGGCCCTCCATGGGCCCATATGGTGTAGTGTGCTCGGCATTGCCCTGTACCGCTCCAGCTGCATGACTGCACTGGATGTGCAAATAAACATCCAGTGACGCAGTTCTGTGTAATGTCTTACGTCATTCATGTATGGATGTGTGCATGAATGTGGGGACAGTGCCTTCCCTTGCGTCAATGATGTTCATCCTGTGGGATGCCAGTCAGAGGGTGCGACATTGCATTTTGTGTACCGGGTCCCGTGAACACTACAACAGGGACACACGCATCAGTCACCTCCGTGTCTGGGCCACGCCCAGAACCCATGAGTCATTGTTGCAAGCCCTGCACTGTTTCGGCGTACGGCAGGCCAGACCACTCCGTTAACGCCCCGAGGGGGGGCCCTCATTGCTACCCGTCGCAGCCATACTCGCTGGTGGTGTGCAGGTCACTGGTCTAGTTGTCAGCATGTAACAGCCACTCCCTGAGGGCAGGTATTCACACACACCACACCCATCCGGCACAGGCCATGTGACTCCGCCAACATAAGGGGCCGACGACGTCACATTCCCCTCTTCCGGTGGTGACTGGATGACGGACGCTCCACGGTTTTCACTCATATATCCTCAGGCGATTGGGGTCGGAGGTTTGGCTCTAGCCTGGTTTCGCTCTTTCCTGGAAGGCAGATCTTTCCAGGTTATGGTACCTCCCTACCATTCCCGGGAGCATGCTATTGGATTTGGGGTACCTCAGGGCTCGATATTGAGCCCTATGCTTTTAATATCTACGTTCAACCCTTGGCTGTGGTAGCTAAAAGCAGAGGGTTGTCGTTGGTGTCTTATGCCGACGACACCCAATTGGTCATCACATTCTCTAAGGAGCGTCTTAATAATCTTGTTAAATTTAAAGATGATATGCAGGTGATATCGGACTGGATGACAATAAATTGCCTTCAGCTTAATGCAGGCAAGTCTGAGATACTGTTGCTTGGGAAAGATAGTGACATGTGGTCAGAACAATGGTGGCCTGACAAATTAAAACCTGCACCACTGCCTAAAGAGGCGGTCAAAAACCTAGGCTTTTGGATCGATAATGGCCTGTCTTTTGACACTCAATCTAAACTTGTTGCAGGGTCCTGTTTTGGACTCCTGAGGGGGCTAAAACCCCTATTGGGGTTTTTTGACCCTAAAATTCGTCAAACCATTCTCCAGGCCACAATCTTGTCTAGGTTAGACTATGGCAATTCTCTATATTTGGGTGCCAATAAATCCTGTGTTCAGCGCCTTCAAAGAATCCAGAACGCTGCAGCCCGCGCAGTGTTGGCCCTCCCAAAATCATGCTCAGTGTCCAAACTTCTACCTAAACTACATTGGTTACCTGTAGAAAAACGAACCAGTTTAAAACACTGTGTGTTGCCCATAAAATTATGACTCAACAAGCACCTCCGGTCCTGGCAGCTTTACTTGTGCCGTATGTTCCGAGTCGTTCTCTACGCTCAGCTAACCAGGGACTCATTTGTACCCCCCGAATCTTAAGAGCGAGAGCGGGTGGTCGATCTTTCAAAGTTTTGGCAGCTAAACTCTGGAACTCCCTCCCAGTTTCCATCAGAGGGCTCCAGAATCATCTGGCTTTCCGTAAAGCCGTAAAGACCTGGCTTTTCCCGGCTTAATTTTTCTTTTCCATGTGGGCTGGGCGTTATTTATTTATTCTTTTTAAGCCACCTGTACTTTGGGTAGCGCTGGGACGCCCCGTTGCTGGGGCAGCTACGCGCTGTATAAATCTAAACTAAAAAAATATAGGGCCCATGAGTTGTTGCGCACAGGGTTAGTGGCATCCGAGGACTTGATTACGGCACGGGCCTACCACCACGTGGCGCAGACTGGGGTTGCACAGGGTTAGTGGCATCCGAGGCCTGGAGTACGGCACGAGCCTACCACCACGTGGCGCAGACTGGGGTTGCACAGGGTTAGTGGCATCCGAGGCCTTGCGGACGGCACAGGCCCCCCGCCAAGGGACGGTGGCTTTGGGTGCACTGTGTCAGTGGCACCTTGAGATGCTGAGCGGGTGTGCAGCCTGCGATGGTGCTGGGTGCACTGGTATGTCCTATGCCATGGAGTAATCAAGACCCAGCACCAAACGTGAGACCTGGTGGCCTGCGGGGCTGCATGATGTGGAGGGTGCCATGTCCGCGGGCCCCGGGCTTGTGGCTTGCAGGGGCACGTGGTGAGACCTCCTGTCTATGCGCCGGAAGGTGAGCATTGAGGCCTGGGTGTGCATGGGCGGGCATGCTCCGATGGGCGGCGGGAGGGGTTGGGGTGCCTCTGCCTGGGTGTGCATGGGCGGGCAGGCGATGTTGTCTTGTGCAAGTGTGTGTACTGTGCCAGTCATGTATCTGGACTCTGTTTCAGCTGACGGCTCTGACTCAGATGTGTGACCTGGTGTCCTGCTATACATACCGGCACGTGGTTGGAGACACACTGGTGGCAGCAGGTGAGCAGTGTGGCCTGGGTGCGCAGGGGCGGCACTCTCTCTTTCTCTCTTTCTCTCTCTCTCTCTCTCCCTCTCTCCCTCACCTTCGCGCTCTCTCTGTCCTCTGATGTGCGCAGGACACACCTTTTCATCTTTTTTTTTGTCTTACAGGCTGTGACCTACGTATTGTCCCGAGGGGAGCGGCCATGTGTCTTCATTTCGGTGTTCATTTTAATAAAATTTCATTTGTTGCTTCGAAAGTGAATGAATGCTGCTCATTTCTGTGACGACACATGCATGTCACCAGTTGTGATTGTGCGACATCAAGCGGAATATTTTGTACATGTTTATGTGTGGCATGTCTTTGGTCGAGGGGGGGTGCCAGGGAGGGGTGGTCCTGGGGGTGGTGGCGGTGGGTGTTGTGGCCCTCTTGGGTGTCCGGGCCACATAATGGGTGGCTCCATGGCATCTGTTGCCCTTCCAATGTAGCCCTCGGCTGTGCTCCCTTTTGTTTTGCAGGCTGCCGTCCGACTTTACACCAGGTCAGAGCAGGTGTAGATTTCCTGGTGCTAACGCGCCTTATCGCCTGTTTTGTGTTTTTATCGCCGATGTGGCTGGTCGTTGAGAATGTTGAGGTGTGATGTTGTCGCGCCTTTTGGCACAGGAACGTCCACTCTGCATCTTATTAGCGATAGTTGCGGGGGTCCTCTGTGGCGATGTTTTTTGCGGCTGCTATCGCAGGTAAACTGGTGCTGTGGGCTGTTAACACCAGCTTGTGAATGGGCAGGTAAATTTATCACGACTTTGGCTGCGATAAAGTGCCGTTAATTCGGCGATAGCTCCTTGTGAATATGCCCCCATGAGTTATCACTAAAGAAGTCAACAGTAAACAATAGTGTTGAATAAACAAAATAAATTGAAAATGTGGTGATCCCGACGGTCACCTCATGTTGAGCGACAATGCCAAATAACACTTGTGTCATGCCATGCTCACCACCCGCTTCCACATCTGTGCAAAATGGAAAAGTGTATGTAGTCCAAAACATTACTCACAAGATCTGACTCCAGTGTTTATACTTATAACATCCACTGTTGCGGAATACGAATTAAAGGTGTTTAACAAAAGCGAAGTGTAAAATACACCACCAAACCTACTGATTCAAATAAAATATAACATATCACAAATAATGCCTACCTTTTGTCAAAGTCGAACTCATGCTCCGAACCACCTGACTCTACACGCCAATAAAAAACTGCCAGTGCTCCCGACTTGCACTTTCCTTGTGACAAATGGTTCCCGTTAACTATAGGGAAATCCCTTGCTGAAAAGAAGGTAAAAAAACACTTTCCTCTCCATCCTTTCCCCATGAGTACTTAAAACCGAAACCAGCAAATGCCTGCCAAATACTCGGAATAGATACCTCCAACCATCTTCCAACGCTTGCTCTGAACCTGCTCTTCACCGAACATACGAAGGTGCTGACAACTCTCTGTAACTACTAATATAAAGGCGGGACGTGAAGCTGGCATTTTCTGAGTAAAAGATGAAAATAGGACTGTGCATAATACGCTCAAACATGCTAAAAGCACCGGCGCCATGATGGTGCTGGACTACATGATAGGTGAATCCTCGAAATCAAAGGACCACATGAACATAGCTTATCTAACTGGTATTTCACCAAGATGATCTGTGGGTCATTTCCCTAGACAATGTTTGTATGCCGTGGAAATCAACACATGCTAACCTATGCTGCCCAAAAAACGTGAATGAAAAAGAAATGCCAAAAAAGAACTCAAAGTCCCATCATGCACCACAAGTGCTCCATAAACATTGACTTACGTAAACAAATGCCAAAATGTGCAAATACTACTCATTCCATTATAAATCTATGTTTATGTTTTGAACATGAACAAATTAAAATGACAGAAAAGCACTAAAATCAACATGTCATAATGCTAAAAGTATGCACTGTGTTAATGTACAACATTTTTAGTTGAACAGAGACTGTCAGTGATTTGACAGATGTTTGAATATTATACAGTGAAGTTTAAAGATAACAGCTCATAACTATATTATCATTCAACCCTTAAAACGTCTAATCCAGAATACTTCTCGCTGCAGACGTGTTTTGCAATTAATATGACCTGGAGTGATGGAAAGTGTTTCTACAATTTGAAAGCTCATCTGGGCTATAGTATGCATACATTCTAACCAGTTTACAACCAAGTTAGAGTTTACATTGTTGTTACGGATCATGCTTTTATGCTCCGTTATTCAGTTTTTATCTTCCTTTCAGTTTTACCAATATATATGAGCGGACATGGGCATTTGATACTGTATATCAAATAGCTTGAATTACAGCCAGAGGAAAGATAAAGTTTAACTTCTTCGCCCGTTCTTGGGTGCATGATAATGTTTGTTGCCTGTGACCACGTTATTACAATGAATGCAGTTATGACATTTTTTCATTCCTTCTGCCCTGGCCGTTACTCCACATCATCATACTGTATGAAAATTAAAGACTTTTGACTCATCTGGCTTTTAGGAGAAAATATGTTTGCTGTGGTGATCCTAGAGTATTGTTTTCCGAACTCCGTGTTTAAGTTGGATATCTGCTCTGATAGTTAACGAGCAAAACAAGCCATTGTTGATCTACTTTCTTTCAGAACACAGACCTGCAGCTTTTGCTGTCCATCTGCCCAGCCAATCCCGTTGCTGCTCTTTAAAATAAAGAGCAAGAAGTTCTTTCAATAGTGTATGAAAATGGCCTCAGGATTTGCTTGGTAGGGCACCACAGAACTGCATCGGAGAACAGGGACTGGCATCGCTGTCCACCTAGCTCTCAAATACAATGCCGATTTGGAGACCCCAAAGTGGATAGGTCTGTTTGGCAGTGCCCAAATACTTGCCCAGCCTGACATGCACACTTTCTTGCAGCAACCCCTGTCACTCATCAGAGCAGTGCGAGGAAGAGGGCTAAATTTTCCACACTGCGTGATTGTAAAGTTGCTGCGCTGACTTGAATAAAATATGGGCAATTAATGCAGATATCTTATCGTGTTTGTCACAGGTCACAAGTGGTGGGGAAACTCACAAATGCCCCTGAAAAGGAACCACTTCTGAATGTAATGCACTCAAACTGGGCAAGTCCCTTCGTATTGACACTTCCTATTATTAGTGACATGGAAGTCTTGCAAAATCTACATCAAACAAAATGAAGCTCACTAGAAAAATCTTGTCCCATCTCAATGCTATAACAGTGATGAAGCATGATTTGCGAAATAAAAATCCTGCTTGATTAAATGTACTCATATTTGTCTTACTAATAAAACAATGACTAATAGTGTGGAAAATTAGTACCATGGGTGACAAATTTTTAGTGAAAAAGTGCAAAACAAGCACACGTTAGAAGTATTAGTGAAAAAGTGCAAAATGAAGCACAACACGTGTAGAAATATGAAAGTAGCATTAAACGTGTGCAGATCATGAATAAATAAACTTTCTTAATGTAAACTAAGACATTTACCAGAGAGAGAGAAATGGAAATAATAAATAGAAAATGCTTATGAAAATGTTACGCAAAAACGCTTATTTTTTTTTAACTTATAATGTAAAGGAGACACATTAATAATAATGGGACTAATTAGAATAATATTTGTGGATGTAATAGAAAAATTATGATTCTTTTGTCATAATGATCTTTTATGAAATTATTGTTCTAACTGAAATATGTTTTATTTTCTTAGAGAGAGATGCATTACCAAATCCTATTAAAACCTCAAAACCTTGCTTGAATGATATTTTCTTTTCTTAAAATGTAGGCCTTGGAGGAAAATATATTTTGTCCTTCACTAGTTCTAAATTGCTGTGTTAGTTTGTTTAGCTGTGCACAAATTAATCTTAAGGAATTTCCTTTTGATTATTTTCTGTGAATGAATTCGTGGGACGAAAATCACAAACCAGCGAAAGGTGCGTGAGGATGTGGATAATGTTGCAAGATGTTTTCCTGCTTCCACGGAAGGATGACTTCATTAGAACTAACAATGACTTTCTTCAATGAACTTTGTCGAGCTAGTATGGTCAGATGATCACCTTTTTTGAAAACCAATTAAAACAAGAAGAATCTATGAATGATACTTTTAGGAGATTGGACATTAATATTGAGGGTATAAATATTTGTGTAAAAAGAGAATTAGTAGAGTAGCGGTTTCTATGAGAGGAGAGCTTTGCTGCTGTTTCCCTCTAGCCTACTCTGGCTGGCTGCTGGCTTTGCTAAACCTGACTGAGACTGTCCTGGATTCTTTGCACTTCATCGGCTGGTGATTATGCTCTTAGCTATACCTTTTTTGCCAAGAGGTTAGCTTCCTTTCTCATTCCACGCTGTGCAATAATTCTCTAGGTTCGTATGAAATCAAATTGCATATTGATATTTGCAATGAAATATTTTCCTTTTGTCTCTCTCTCTCTCTCCACTCAAATGACTGTTATTGATATTGTGCTGAATTTTATATAAATTGTTTCTTATATTAGTGATTTACCTGTAATATTTGTTTATGAAGAAACTAATGATATTTGCTAATGTATTCATGTACTAACCATTCATATTCTTAAAAACTTTAGATAATAGTGATAAGCATTTCAGAGTTTGTCATTAGTATGAGTTTTGACAGATTATGTAAATATTATGACAGTTGTTATTAAGTTAGATATTTCCTTCATTTAACCCCTTAACTGCTGGGCCTTTTCCCCCTTAGTGCTGAGCCCTTTTTTGGCTATTTGGGGTAGTTTGAGCTTAGGCCCCTGTAACGTTTTGACCACATAAGGTATCCACGCCAAATTTGCGTCCTTTTCTTCCAACATCATGGCGATTCTAAAGGTACCCAGGGTTTGTGGATTCCCCTGGAGGGGATCCAGGAATTAAGCAAAATACAGCTACATTTTGTTTTATTTTGGAAAAATGGGAAAAAAGGGCTACAGATGAAAGTGTCTGGTTTTTCCCTGCAAATGGTATCAACAAAGGGGTTGTGGTGCTGAAATTACCATATTCCCAGCTTTCAGGGACAAGCAGACTTTTGTCAGAAAACCAACATTTTTTACACCGTTTTGACATTTTTCTGGGACATACCTATTTTTGCTATTTTTTGTGCTTTTAACCTCCTTCCAGTTAATGGTAAAAATGGGTATGAAAGCAATGATGTATCCTGGAAAGCTATACATTTCTGAAAAGTAGACCACATTTTAAATTCAGCAAGGGGTAATTTGTGTAGATCCTTCAAGGTTTTTGTATAGAAACTAACAGTTGAAAATAGAATACATTGAAAATAGGTTAAAAAAAACAGCCATTTGTGCCAACGTTTTCACCTGTAACTTCTATTAAGTATGACAGATGTTTGAAAGCAATATACCGTTACATCTGCTGGACTCTTCTGGTTGTGGGGATATATAGGACTTGTAGGTTAACCAAGAACCCGAGGAACACAGAGCCAATAACTGAGCAGCGTCTTGCAATGGTTTTTTATTGTGTACCGGGTATATAGCAATTCATTTGGGAAAATATAATCAGGGAAAAATCGGTATGAAAGTCACCTATGTATTTCTGAAATGGGAACAAAATATAGAGTTTAGAAACAGTAGCTATTTGCACATCTCCGAAATTGGGGGTACCCATACCAGCATGTGAATTATAGATCATTTTTCAAAGTGACTTCTTTTTTACACATTGTCTTACATTTGGAATGCAGAAATGCGTTGAAAGTCAATAGGTAATAACAGTTGGTCTACAATTTTGTGTTGCCCTAAGTCACCCGATAAAAATGGTACCTCACTTGTGTGGGTAGGTGTAGTGCCCGCGACAGGAAACAGCCCAAAACACAACGTGGACACATCACATTTTCACAGTGAAAACGGACCCTTTTTTTGCAAAGTGCCTAGCTGTAGATTTTGAACCCTGGCGATGCAGCGGAAGCCCCTCCAGGGTTGAATATTGCACACAAACTAAATATTTCATTGGGCCCATATACGTTTCATCCAAAAATGTTCATCCACACTCCCTGGACGCTCCGCTGGGAGGTCAAGTTTTTATAATTCACTTAAGTTCTGATTAGTTATGTCCCTGTAACCACAAAACAGGTTAAATTGACATTTTCAATGCCTAACTAATCTTCATGAATCAACACTCTTCCTCTGGTCGATGGACCATTAGTTGAGTTAGTTGATGGTGATATTAACAACTTCTTAACTAATTCACAGCTCTTAGTGAAATGACCACAGACTCTGAGTAAGATTTATAAGCTTTATCTAAATTTTCAGTCATGAAGTTGAACGCTCATCACTACAGATACACAGTGCAAATTCCATCACTCTTCAATGAGAGAGAGAGAGAAATTTCATTTAGCAAAATACATTCAATTACACAACCTCATTCAACAAAATCAATACATAAGAGTGGATAGATGTAGAGACAAAAGGCACATTTTAACGTACATTTGCAAAGAAATATGCAAATTTGAAATAGAAATATCATTTACCTAATAAGAAATGACCGGAAAACCAACCCTCTGGCCAAAGGAATGGTGGAGGTCCCCTGACTTAGGATCAGGAGACAAAGACTAAAGGACAGGATCAGGACAGTACCAATACTTACTAGATTTCACTACAAACCCGACGCACCAGGGCGATTCCCTCTCTTACACTCTCTCCCTCCTCGATCTTCTTCCGCAAATCTTCGAATCTAATCAGGCTGTTGTTTCGGATCTGAATCTTTCCAGTCTGCTCTCGCCTCTCTCTCTCTCTCTCTCTCTCCTCTATGATGCTCTCTCCCGATGCAGCATACTCGTCTCTCTCTCAGCGTCGATGAGCTACTAACTTAACTCAACTTACTCTGGTTATAGTCTTTATTTCTACATGTCCCACCCTCAAGAGTTGCAAATCTCACTAAAATACGAAATATGATTGGACGGGGTAGGGAAGTTTTCATCACATCATACTAACATATTAATTTTTATTAAGACATTTATTGTTAGCTAGCCCTTCCCCTTTAGCTCATTCATATTGTCCTCTTCCCATGCATATATTGTTGCCATTTGCAATAATTTATTCAATACAGACTACATAGACGAATGATACATGTCTTCTTTTTCTCATGTCTTCTGTCCTTGATTCTTGGCAGTCATTCAGCTCTTTCGGTCACCGGGTCACATCATGGACTCTCTGAGCATGCGCAACTCTTGGTCATCCATCGCCATTTTCTTTTTCTGTCAAGCTTCTTAGCAGGCCCGAATGCACACTATTAATAAAGGAATCATAAACAGATGTTATTTTATTAGACATATGATTCTCACTGTTCACCACCCACTTCTACTCTATCCAAGTTGTTATTATTTTTCTTAGGCCAAAGCGTTAACAACAGCAGCTTTCTTTTAAATTCAAGCAAGCAGATGCCGGGCACGTGGTACCTCAAGACCACATGTTAGCTTTTCTTGCGCATGCGTGAGGTTTTCCCTCTCAAAGCAAGTTAGTCACGTTATCTATATGTAATTCAGATTTGCACATGCGCAAAGCGTTTTTGGAAATTAAATCGGGTTTTAGTCGCGTTGCTTTTTATTCTTCATTAGTTTAAGCATGCGTAAGCTTCTCTCCCCATGTGTCAGTATCTGATGTGTATTAGTTTCGTCTTATCTACAGTTTTAACGATTAGTAAAAGTTAATGGAGGATTTCTTCGAGCAAGTTTCATTTTCTCGAATCCTTGCTCCATCAATCCCCCCTCTGATGGCATTTTTGAGCCATCATAAAATACCCATCATTACCAAGTGCCAACTTTCATTCATTAAATTTTAGTGTCTCCCTCTCTTTCTACTAATTCTTCGGGTTTCTTTTTCATGTCAAATTCTTTCATTTTATCATATAAACTTCCTTTCATTTCTTCTAGCTCAATCTCTTCCCTTTTTCTCTTTCTTCCCATTCTCTTATTCTTTATTTCTGCCAACATTCTTTCTCTTGTTTTACTCTTGCAACATCTATATGTCAACATTATTATCAGAGCTAATATTGCTATCGAAATTACAGGTATTAGGATCTTCCCTAATAGACTATTCCCTAAATTGGAAAACCAACTACCTATAGCAGAAATACTTTTACTAAGTCTTTCCCAGACACCGTCAACCTCTAGTTGGGTCAAATCTTCATGAATCTTTGTAATGTTCTTAATATATCCCTCAATACCTTTACTTTTGTGAGAGATATATGTACAGCAATGTTGGACTTTCAACATGCCACAAACTCCACCCTCTTTTGCTAATAATATGTCAAGTGCAAGTCGATTTTGCAAAACCATAGATCTAATTGCAACCATTTCGGTATTAATCATTAAGAATCCCCCAGCAGTATCTGTTGATAGACGATCAACTATCGTTGACAACTTTCGTATTTTATGTGAATTCAGTATGACTCCAACTGTCGGTATCATTGCACCAAATATATCACCTACTATTTCTGAAAAGCTTGTTCTTTTAGTTCGTTTTACTCCTTGACTTACTACATCCATTTCATTGTTCTTAGTAATGTGATATACCTTTAGAAATACTATTCCAACATAACAACTACCATTCCATCGCGTGGGCAACCTATAATAGGCATTTTTACCACACACGTAATAAATCCCTGGAAAAACAGGATCAGTTCCAACTTTTAGTCCCCATCCCCCCATTATTAGGAAGGTATGTTCACATTCACTTGACCTTGCCAGGTAGGTCGCTCCCCCACCACACAGCTCCGCCTGTGTTGTCCTGCCCGCTGCTGCTGGTAAGTTCGCCCCTCTGTTAGTTGCCTCGGTGCCCGTTTTGCCTTGTGTACCCCTCGCTGCCCCCATTTCTCTGTGCCCGTTTTGCCTTCTGTACCCCTCGCTGCCCCCATTTCTCTGTGCCCGTTTTGCCTTCTGTACCCCTCGCTGCCCCCATTTCTCTGTGCCCGCCCGTTTTGCCTTGTGTACCCCTCGTTGCCCCCATTTCTCTGTGCCCGTTTTGCCTTCTGTACCCCTCGCTGCCCCCATTTCTCCCTGCCCGTATTGCCTGGTGGCCCCCTCGTTGCCCCCATTTCTCTGTGCCCGTTTTGCCTTCTGTACCCCTCGCTGCCCCCATTTCTCTGTGCCCGTTTTGCCTTGTGTACCCCTTGTTGCCCCCATTTCTCTGTGCCCATTTTGCCTTCTGTACCCCTCGCTGCCCCCATTTCTCTGTGCCCGTTTTGCCTTGTGTACCCCTCGTTGCCCCCATTTCTCTGTGCCCGTTTTGCCTTCTGTACCCCTCGTTGCCCCCATTTTTCTGTGTCCATTTTGACCTTCTGTTCCCCTCGTTGCCTCTCTCCGCTCCCGCCGCTGTGTGCCCTGCGGCCCCGCCCCCCTGACTGTCCATTCGCTGCCCCTGCCTCCCGCCTGCCAGCTGCTCCTCCCTCCCACCTCCCCATATATGGCGGCCGCTGCGCGGTGAGGAGAGCGACCCTTGACCTTGCCAGGTAGGTCGCTACCCCACCACACATCTCCGCCTGTGTTGTCCTGCCCGCTGCTGCTGCTGGTAAGTTCGTCCCTCTGCTTGTTGCCTCGGTGCCCGTTTTGCCTTGTGTACCCCTCGTTGCCCCTATTTCTCTGTGCCCGTTTTGCCTTCTGTACCCCTCGCTGCCCCCATTTCTCTGTGCCCGTTTTGCCTTCTGTACCCCTTGCTGCCCCCATTTCTCTGTGCCCGTTTTGCCTTCTGTACCCCTCGTTGCCCCCATTTCTCTGTGCCCGTTTTGCCTTCTGTACCCCTCGCTGCCCCCATTTCTGTGTGCCCGTTTTTGCCTTGTGTACCCCTCGTTGCCCCCATTTCTCTGTGCCCGTTTTGCCTTCTGTACCCCTCGCTGCCCCCATTTCTCTGTGCCCGTTTTGCCTTGTGTACCCCTTGTTGCCCCCATTTCTCTGTGCCTGTTTTGCCTTCTGTACCCCTCGCTGCCCCCATTTCTCTGTGCCCGTTTTGCCTTGTGTACCCCTCGTTGCCCCCATTTCTCTGTGCCTGTTTTGCCTTCTGTACCCCTCATTGCCCCCATTTTTCTGTGTCCATTTTGACCTTCTGTTCCCCTCTTTGCCTCTCTCCGCTCCCGCCGCTGCGTCCCCTGCGGCCCCACCCCCCTGACTGTCCATTCGCTGCCCCTGCCTCCCGCCTCCCAGCTGCTCCTCCCTCCCACCTCCCCATATATGGCGGCCGCTGCGCAGTGAGGAGAGTGACCCTTGACCTTGCCAGGTAGGTCGCTCCCCCACCACACAGCTCCGCCTGTGTTGTCCTGCCCGCTGCTGCTGCTGGTAAGTTCGCCCCTCTGCTTGTTGCCTCGGTGCCCGTTTTGCCTTGTGTACCCCTCGTTGCCCCCATTTCTCTGTGCCCGTTTTGCCTTCTGTACCCCTCGCTGCCCCCATTTCTCTGTGCCCGTTTTGCCTTCTGTACCCCTCGCTGCCCCCATTTCTCTGTGCCCATTTTGCCTTGTGTACCCCTCGTTGCCCCGATTTCTCTGTGCCCGTTTTGCCTTCTGTACCCCTCGCTGCCCCCATTTCTCTGTGCCCGTTTTGCCTTGTGTACCCCTCGTTGCCCCCATTTCTCTGAGCCCGTTTTGACTTCTGTACCCCTCGCTGCCCCCATTTCTCTGTGCCCGTTTTGCCTTGTGTACCCCTCGTTGCCCCCATTTCTCTGTGCCCATTTTGCCTTCTGTACCCCTCGCTGCCCCATTTCTCTGTGCCCGTTTTGCCTTGTGTACCCCTCGTTGCCCCCATTTCTCTGTGCCCATTTTGCCTTCTGTACCCCTCGTTGCCCCCATTTTTCTGTGTCCATTTTGACCTTCTGTTCCCCTCGTTGCCTCTCTCCGCTCCCGCCGCTGCGTCCCCTGCGGCCCCGCCCCCCTGACTGTCCATTCGCTGCCCCTGCCTCCCAGCTGCTCCTCCCTCCCACCTCCCCATATATGGCAGCTGCGCCGCTGGTGCACCGAAGGCGCGCCTAAGGCAAGCCCGTCTGCGCCCGTCCGCGCCTGGACCGCGCCCAGTACCAGAAACCCTGGTCCTTGCGCCCCCCACTCCAGCCCCGAGGACCGACGCCGATACAATGCCACCACACTCCACGCTCTCAACCCCGGACGGACACACAACTGCTTCAAGGCCGCCCCGAAACGCACTCATGGTCCCTTCACCTGCCGGAACTGCAGCTACACCAGCCTCAGAGCCACCGAAGCGCCCGCCAAGAAGGACCTCAACCACCTCCGATGCATCCTACTGAACACCCGCTCCGCACGCAAACACGCCGTCGAGCTCTGGGACCTGCTCGACACATCATCACCAGACGTCGCCTTCCTGACAGAGACCTGGATGAACGACTCCTCCGCACCCGACATCGCCATAGCCATCCCAGACGGCTATAAGATCACCCGCAGAGACCGCATCAACGGAGTAGGAGGAGGAATCGCCATCGTCCACAAGAACACCATCAGGGTCTCGACCAGCACCGACGACATTCTCTGCACCGCCGAACACATGCACTTCCAGATCCACACGGACCCCAACACCACCCTTAGAGGTACCCTTGTCTACAGACCCCCTGGACCCCGACCCCAGTTCAGCAACTCCATCGCCGACTTCATCAGCAAGCACGCCCTGACCTCTACCGACTACATCCTCCTCGGAGACCTGAACTTTCACCTGGAGAACAACAACGACAGCAACTCCACCACCCTGATCGACAACCTCGCCAACCTCGGACTGAGACAGCTCGTCACAACACCGACCCATTCCGCCGGCCACACGCTCGACCCCGTCTTTTCCTCAAGCTCCCACGTCTCCTTCAGCCACACCACCGAACTCCTCTGGACCGACCACCTCTGCATCCACTTCACCTTCCAGAAACCCACCACACACCACTGCACCCAACAGATCCCACGCCGCTGCTGGAGCAAAGTCACCGAAGACCAACTACGGGTAAACCTCGCTCTCAACCCACCCTCCGACCCATCCAACACCGACGACGCTGCCTGCAACCTCAGACGATGGATAGACGACTGTGCCAACACCCTCGCCCCACTGAAAAAACTCACCTACAGTGACACCACCAAAAGAGCCAGCTGGTTCACCCCGGAACTCCTAGCTTCCAAGCGTACCTGCCAGAAACTAGAGAAGAAATGGCACAGTGAAAAGACACCGGACAGCCACGCAGCCCACAAAGACGCCATCCGTAACCACCACCACCTCATCAGGTCCGCCAAGAGAATCTCCTTCAAAGACCGCCTCGACAACAACGCACACAACAGCAAGGAGCTCTTCAACATCGTGAAGGAACTCTCCAACCCCAGCTCCAACACCAACGACATCCCGCAGTCGCAAGCCCTGTGTGATTCCCTTGCCACCTTCTTCCACCGCAAGATCGCCGACATCCACGACATCTTCAACACCCAGACAGCCCCAACTGAGATCGATGCACCAGACCCGCCGCACACCATCGACTACGACCCCTTGCCAGCCTGGGCCAGCGTGAACATGGATGACACCATCAAGACCATGAGTAGGATACACTCCGGCTCCCCGTCAGACCCTTTCCCGCACCACATCTTCAACAAAGCCAGCAGCTCCATCGCACCCCACCTGCGCAACATTATCAATCTCTCCTTCGAGACCGCGACCTTCCCAGAGAGCTGGAAACATGCAGAGATCAACGCCCTACTCAAAAAACCCAAGGCGGACCCGAGAGACCTCAAGAACTTCCGGCCCATCTCCCTGCTTCCGTTCCCAGCCAAGGTCATCGAGAAGATCGTCAACAGACAGCTAACCCGATACCTCGAAGAAAACAGCATCCTGGACCCATCCCAGTCAGGGTTCCGCAGCAACCACAGCACTGAGACTGCCCTCATCGCCGCCACCGATGACATCAGGACCCTGCTGGACAACGGTGAGACCGCAGCCCTCATCCTGCTGGACCTCTCCGCCGCCTTCGACACTGTCTGCCACCGCACTCTACGCGCACGCCTCCACGACGCAGGGATCCGAGACAAGGCCCTGGAATGGACCACCTCCTTCCTCGCCGGCAGAACCCAGAGAGTCCGCCTCCCACCATTCCGATCCGAAGCCTCCGAGATCATCTGCGGCATACCCCAGGGATCATCCCTCAGCCTGACACTGTTCAACATCTACATGGCCCCGCTCGCACACATCGCCAGACAGCACGACCTCAACATAATCTCCTACGCAGACGACACTCAACTGATCCTCTCCCTCAACAAGGACCCCCTCGCCGCCAAATCCAACCTCCATGAAGGAATGAAGGCCGTCGCCGATTGGATGAAGATCAGCCGACTAAAGCTGAACACGGACAAGACAGAGGTCCTCATCCTCGGCTCCAACCCCTCAGCCTGGGACGACTCCTGGTGGCCAATGACACTGGGAGCAGCCCCGACACCCACCGACCACGCACGCAACCTGGGAGTCATCCTCGACTCAACGCTCTCCATGGCCAAGCAAGTCAACGCAGTCTCCCCCTCCTGCTTCAACACCCTCCGCATGCTTCGCAAGATCTACAGGTGGATCCCGACAGATACAAGAAGAACAGTCACCCAGGCCCTCTCAGTAGCAGACTTGACTATGGGAACGCCCTCTACGCGGGAGCCCCGGCCAAGCTCATCAAGCGGCTGCAACGCATACAAAACGCCTCCGCACGCCTGATCCTCGACGTACCACGCCACAGCTACATCACCCCCCACCTGAGGAACCTGCACTGGCTCCCCGTCGACAGGAGAATCTCCTTCAAACTCCTCATCCACGCACACAAGGCACTCCACAAGACCGGCCCAGCCTACCTCAACAGACGACTCTTCTTCTACGTCCCCAACCGCCAGCTCCGCTCCGCCGACCTCTCCCTCGCCACCGTCCCTCGCATTCGAAGAACAACCACCAGTGGCAGATCCTTCTCCCACCTCACCGCCAAGACCTGGAACACCCTTCTACTCAGCCTACGACAGACCCAAGACCTGCTGACCTTCAGGAGGCTACTCAAGACCTGGCTGTTCGACCAGTAGCGGCACCCCCCCTTTTTTTCCCCCAGTGCCTTGAGACCCTCGCGGGTAAGTAGTGCGCTCTACAAATTCTGTGATTGATTGATTGATTCACTAGAACCAATGAAAATGTTGTTATAGTCAGTTTTTAGTCTATGCAGACAGAATTTTCCCAATTTTGACAAATCTAGGGACATTGCAGCATGAGTCTCGCCTTTCTTATAGTCCCCTTCCTTATTATCCCATGGAGGTACATGTGACTTCTGTTCAACAGCCTTCTTTTGAAAATCCTGCCTTCTTTCCTCTACTAAATTTAGAAAATCTTTTTCTTCATCATGCAAACTACAGGTTAGATTATTCTTATGAGCATATGTTATGTTTATTGGGTTTGTTGTTAAGAAAAACTCACCCATGAATTGTGCATCTTTAGCACTAAGCACTGGGTTCAGGTTTCTTCGAATAGGGATTTCTGAAAATACTAAATCCATATTCGAATAATAATACTGCAACTTGCCTGTTACATAGAACAAACTGGACACAACACTACATGACACACCATATGTTAAAGGAAGATGGTGATATGTCACCCCCTCCCAGACAGACGAAGGTAACTTCATGCAAACATAACAATCACTCACATCCATAGTATCTACATATTCGTAAAGAAGTTTAGTAAATACATTTAATGACGAATCACTATTTGATTTATCATGATGATACATGCTCTCACCCGTTCGCTCTAAATTAGTGGTAGTTGTTCTTTTAGTAACTGCATTCACTCGATCACTTGTATTAGTGTTATTTCTGTTACTATTTACCATTAACATAGGTATCACAACAGTTAGCAACAACCACATTAACATCAGTATTAAAACACTACACAAACAATATTTAACACATCTTCGTTTTAGACTAGATTTCGAATGTTCAGTCACTTTCGTTTCTGCCACTTTTAGTGCTCTAAAATTGATCAATATCTAAATTATTTCTTCTAAATTCTAAAATGTATTCTAAAAAAAATAAATAATATTTGTGTGATCCCACACTTCAAGAGCCTTTCATCTTTCTTCCCCTTTTGTCTTTTTTTTCTTTTTTTCTTTGGTTTTTTTCTTTATTTATTTGTCAATTTACACCCTTTGTGTCAAAGTCTTTTCCCTTTAAGGTGGTCTCAATTTGCTTTCATCAATTCCTTCAATAGCAACACCTTTTTGTTCTTCATTCAGATCAAGATTCTCAAAGTCCTCGAGGGTGATATATGTCCATTCAGGAGCCTTATATTTTCTGCTCGGAACTCTTACTCTTTTTGATTTTCGTAAAGATTTTCTTCTTGGATGTTCTTGCTCAGTTTGACTTGATATTTCGTTTACTTGTTCCAGTTCTTTCCCTGTTCTTTTTCTCAAAATATGTCTCAGTCCTTTTACTCCACTTGGCCAATGATCACCTTTTCTGATCCTCTTTGTTTGCACTGCCTTTTCACCTTCTTCGCCAATTTCTAATGTTCTTTTGTTTTCTCTTCTTTTAACTGAGCTTGTTCTGGACTTTCTGATCTTTCTCTTTCTGTTGTTTGATTTTGTTCTTGATCTTTAAATCCTTCTTTTCCTAATTCTAATTGAGCTTGATCTGAATTTCCTGTAGTAGATTCTTCTGTTGACTGAATTTGTTCTGAACCTGTCAGTTTTTCTTTTTCTTCTTCTGATTGAGCTTGAACTGGATCTTCCGTTTCAATTTGTTCTGGTCTCTCAATTTCTTGCTCTTCTTCAGCCTCTACAACAGCCTCTTGAGACCCAGTAACTGGTGCCCACCCTACTAGACTTGTACTTGGTTGTTCATCATCAATGCATTCTTCAGAGTCTGTTTCTCTGATTTCTTCTTCTTCACAAATTTCAGGTTCTGGTTCTTCTCTTTGTTCTACCAGTTGCTGCTCTTGTCGTTCAGGTGGACTTGGGACTCTTTTGGTATGACTGGCATGGATCCAGTTTGGCAAGCCAGCACACTTCACTGCTGTCGTCGTGACCAATATAACTTGATGAGGTCCTTTCCACCTGGGTTCTAAGCACGATTTTCTCGTGTGCTTCTTTACCACAACCCAGTCTACTGGACACAAATCATGAGCTTGATTCGGCTGTGCTGTGGTTGCATCTTCTCCAACCTGATGAGACACAGAACGTACCAGATCAGCTAGTCCTTTACAATAGTCCAACACTAGATCATCAGTTATAGTCATCAGTTTGTTTCCAGGTACAAATACTTGTCTCATTGCTCTTCCCATGAGAATTGCATGATAACTCAAGCCCGTCCTCCTGTCAGGGATGCTTCTAAGGCTCATCAATACAAGGGGCAAAGCATCAGGCCATTTCAGTGAAGTGGATGCACACACCTTCCCTAACCTGGATTTTATTGTGCCATTGAGCTGCTCAACCACTCCAGATGCTTCTGGTCAATGGCACAATGTAGTTTCTGCTCAACTTTGAAAGCTGTACAAATTAATCTAATTATCTCATTGTTAAAATGAGGTCCTCTATCTGATTCCAAAGTGACTGGAAATCCAAATCTGGGAATGAGTTCTCTCAACAGTAGTTTTGCAACTGTAAGACTGTCATTCCTTCTTGTGGGATAGGCTTCTACCCATCGAGAAAACAGACACACAATGACAAGGACATACTTCAGACCATTACACGGCGGCAGCTCTGTGAAGTCAAGTTGCAGTCTCGTAAATGGTCTCTCTGCCTTTCCGATTTTTCCCCAACTGACAAACGTTTTTCTACCTGGGTTCTGTTGTTGACATGTCAAGCATCGCTGGCAAAGACTCTCTGCAATGAGCCTAAACTTGGGATTGTACCATGTCTGCCTGAAGTGCCTAATCACAGCATCCCTCCCAATGTGTGTAGCTCCATGATATACTCTTGCCATTTGTGATAGTAAACTGTCTGGCATTATCGGTCTACCATCTGGACACACCCATACTTTATCATCTGCTCTTCTTGTGCAACCTGTGTTGATCCAGAATTCTTTTTCTTTTACTTCTGCCTCATCCTGTAACTGTCTAACTTCATCCCATGTTTCAAAAGCAGAGAAAAACATTAGTTGGCAATTGGTAACTTCTTTTTCCAACCCTCTGTTCAAAGACATTGTATTTCGAGCACAAAATTGTGCAATTTGGTCAGCATATTTGTTGCCTTGTGTCACATAATCATTTCCTGACTTATGTGCGGCACATTTGACCACTGCAATTTCTTTTGGCAATTGTATTGCTTCCAATAGTTCTTTGACATTTTTACTATTCCTGATAGGAGAACCTGAAGAAGTCAGAAATCCCCTTTGCATCCATAATTGGCCAAAGTCATGCACAATCCCAAAACCATATTGACTATCCGTGAATATGGTCACTCTCAATTTTATTCCAATTTTGCATGCTTTTGTTAAAGCTATCAATTCGGCTATTTGGGCAGACTTGACTCCTCTTAGACAGGATGCTTCTAGAATAGCAGATACAGTACATACAGCATAGGCAGAACTCAGTTCTCCTTCTTGTTTTTGCTAGCATGACCCATCAGCAAACAATACATAGTCTGATTCTTCCAATGGGACATCAAAGATATCCGGTCTGGGCTTTGTACACATTTCTGTCACATCCAAGCAATCATGATCAGCCTCTACTGTTATTTCTTCACAGTATGGATCTGGCAGCAAAGTTGCTGGATTCACTGTGGTGCATCTTATCACACTTACATTTTCAGTACCCAGGATCACCCTTTCATACTTAGTCAGCCGACTAGGGGTCAAGTGCTGAGTACGAGTCCTAGTTAAAAGGATCGCGATTGAATGTGGCACATACACCTTTAGGGGATGTCCCATTACAATCGATTCACTCTGCTCCAGACTCACACAGGTAGCAGCTACTGCTTTTAAGCAGCCAGGCAATGCCGCACTGGATCCAGAGTGGCAGAAAAATATGCAACTGGACGCCGTGACAATCCATGTCTTTGTGTCAACACTGAAAGTGCACATCCTTCTCTCTCACAACAGAACAAAACAAATTCTTTCGTATATTCAGGCATTCCTAACGCTGGTGCTTGACACAAACAATTTCTCAATTTTATAAATGCATCCTCACTTTCATCATCCCATTCAATTGGATCTATCACATCCTTCGTGTCAATCTTAGTAAAGGCTTTGAAAGCAATGAAAATCGACTGATCCAGTGACGACAATATCCAATCACTCCCAAAAACATTCGTACTTCTTTCTTCGTTTTAGGCAGACTCATTTGTCGAATCACTTTTATTCTCTCTTGTGTCACTTTCCTGACTCCCTTTTCTATCTTGTGTCCAAAATATTGGACTTCTTGTTGGCAAAGCTGCAATTTTTCTGGTGACACCTTGTGTCCACCTTCTGCCAAATGGTTCAGTAAGGCAATTGTGTCGATGACACAGGCCTCTCGTGTCTTTGATACCACTAATAGGTCATCAATGTATTGAACCAAAACTGAATTTCCTGGCATAATCAATGTTTCCAAACACTTTTTCAGGATTTGATTGAAAATTGAGGGACTCTCTGTCTACCCTTGAGGAACCCGACACCATGCCAAAACACGGTCTCCGAACCGGAATGCAAAGAGATGTTGGCTATCCCGGTGTAACGGGATCGAAAATAATTCTTTGCACAAATCAATCACTGTGTACCAATGTGCATCACAAGGTATCTGATAAAGGATCACTGCTGGATTTGGTACTACTGGACAACAGGGTACTACTATTTTATTAATTTTCCTTAAATCTTGTACTATCCTATGCTTGCCACTAGGCTTTTTAAGCCCCATGCGTGGCGAATTACAAGGACTGCCCATTATCTCTCTCAAAATACCTTGTTCAATCATTTGATCAATTACTGGAGCAACTCCGGCTTTTACTTCAGGGCTCATTCTGTATTGGGGTGTGTTCAGATAAATTGCACCTTCTTTCACCATTATTTTAAATGGGTCTACATTTGCCATCAAACCAATTTCTTTTCCTGTAAAATCCCACATGTCTGATTTCACTGTGTTTTTCAGCTCATCAGACAAACCATCTTCAGTAAGAAGTGAAAACATCGCATCCACTTCTGTTCCTTGTTTTGCTAGCATCATTTTGAAAGTAATATCTTCATCAGGTGTTTGGAAAGCAATACCATCAGGTGTACAATAGATGGTACAGTTCATTTTGCACAACAAATCCCTCCCAAACAAATTCACTGGACTTGAATCACATACCATAAACCGATGCATGTCTTTGAAATTCCCAATATTCACTTCTATTGGTTTAGTAAGTGGGGTTTTTATTTGCTTATTTGAGACTCCTACAACTTGGATAGTCTCTCCCGAGAGGGGTAGGTTTGGAATTTCTGCTGCTCTCACAGTAGAACGGGTAGCACTAGTATCCACTAGAAAAGTGATGTCATTACCTTCCACTTTCCCATCAACAAATGGACCTGACTGATCTACCGCCAAGGATGCGCCAAGCACGCATTCTTCCTCCCCGGTCAGGCACCGTCATTGAGAAGCATCTGAATCACTCTCATTACTTTGCATCCAATATTGTTGAATCGTTTGTGTATTCTTACCACTCTCTCCACGAAATCCGGTGTTCACACTGTATTTCTGCACCTGAGCGTTCACATGGTTGGTCATAGGGGCTTGTGGCACCTGTAATTGCGGAGTAACTACCTATTGCTGTTGCTGCTGGTTCACAACCACCTCATTCTGCATCTGTGGATTTAAATTTTGATTTACCCCATTACTCTGTTGAACATTTCTACACTCATTCTTCCAATGTCCATGCTTTCCGCACGCATGACAAGGAAACTTCTTTTTCGCTTCTTCTCTACTCATTCGTCCTTTTCCTTTATTTCCATTCGATCCTTGACTATTCTGATTCTGATCGCTCATCTGATTGTCATTTTGAGAACCAGAATGTCCCTCTTGGTGTTCTGCTAGCTTCACTTGTGCCCACATCATCTTTTCTTTCAGTTTCTTGTGTTTTGCATCAATATCATCACTACAATACTTCGCATACTTCAAGATATCATCAATGGGCTTGCTCTGCCAGCAAAGCATATGTTGCTGAATCATCTGACTAATTTCTGATCTCAATCCATACACAAACCTATACACAAAATGTCCCATATCCTTGTCACCAATATTTTCAAATCCACTATACTGCTTAAATACTTGCAACAGCCTTTAGTAGTATGCGTGTACTGACTCTTTTGGTTCTTGAGTTGTTCTATATATTTTAACCCAATCTGTTTCTTTTGGAGGAATTTTCCCTTTCAAGAAAGTAATCACCTGTTGATACTTTTTCATCACTTCATCTGAAGGCGCACCTGTCCCTGCATCTCTGGGATACTCTTCAGTTGGCCAATCAATAGTAATTTTACATTCTGTCCACAAATCAGTTGGTACCACTATGTCAAACAAGCCATCCAAATCCTTTAATAATACCTTTGAAACTTTCACAAATCTTTCTACCTGCTTGTACCATTCAATTGGTTTCTCTCTCAATCTGGGGAAATCATTTGTAAAAGACAAAATATCCTGTCTTGACCAAGGAACATGAACATATCCACCACCAGGAACATCTCTCATTGGACACACCCTTTCAACCTGTTCTGTCTCTCTTAATGGGAGTGCAGATGTTTCCTTTGTAGCTGCCTCATCCCTTTTTCTTGTCCATCTACCTCTCCATCGATCTACATCTCCCCATTTCTTCAAAGTATACATTAATTCTTTTATCTGTAATCTCCTTCCTGATGCATTCAAACTTTCTAAATCCTTCTCAGTAAATTCTGCCCTATATGGTTTCTGTAATATTTTCGACTTTTCTACGTCTATTCCAAATTCTGAAGCCCCTTCTACTATCATGAAGATTCTTTGCTTTCCAGGTTATACTTTTGCACAAAAACAACAATTCATCATCTCCATATGAACCTAATCTGTCTGAGCTTATAGTACCAATAATCATTTCTTCTAAATCCACTTTCAACTTGCCTACATCTATATTTGGTGTTTGGGTTTTTTTCTTGTCTAATCCTTTTGCCCACTCCTCTAGGTCTTCTGGTGAAAATCCCTTAGAGTTCCCTGCTACTGGAGTGACATTCGGTTCTTTTCTCCTTGTATTTACTGGTGTAATTGTCTTCGGGGTCTCGGTCACTGTTTCAAGATTAGGGAGATCTAATAACGAGATATTTGAATCACATTCACTAGTTTGATCTTCTAACATTTCTGCCTCTTTCCTAGTATTATTCTGTGGAACTGTCACTGTTTGTAATCTCGGGGTATCTCGTTTGTCACCATACAATGGTATAACAGGACCAATTGTTACTGGTACTGTCAAGGCTTCAGCATTCAAACCTAACTGATTTATTTTCTGAATTATCTGTTCTTTTGTCTTATTCAACTCATTCCTTTCTTTTTCCTTTAATACTCGGGAGATTGTTGGATCATATAAAACTTGCGGAACTAATGGAGTTCCCATCATTGATGCACTTGGAGTTGTATCTCTAGCATTTCTTGATAAGGTGGAGGTCTTTTAACTAAAAGGTCTTCTAATAACTCATCATCAGATTCTTCACATCCTGTTCCTGTCATACCTATGTGTTTCACTTTTTCTTTACACTTACTCCCTACTTGATCCTCAGCCATCAACAATGGATACAAGCCTTCTGTTACTACAGCTCTTCTCCATCTTTTCATCTGATCCCCTCGAGTTTCAAACGGATATCTGGGTAAAAACTCTCTATTTATTCTTCTACCTCCTCTGTATTTTTCTCGTTCAAATGCCTCAACTTCCCACTCCTCCAAAGCTTCATACTGCGTTAACATAGGACTTGGTTCTAATGAATTCATCCGATTTCTCAAATTCTGAAGAATCCTTACATTAAACGTACCATGTTCAAGAAAAGCTAGAACACCATCACCTTTCGTATACTCTTCCCAATTTTCCATCCAGACACAAGTATGATATCCTCGCTCCAACATCATAAAGGAAGCAGGCGTATTAGGGGGTGGCATAAGAATTCCTTCTCTGGTTACTACATGCTTATCCTTTTTAAAGAAATTTTGATTTTATTAATCAGCTTCATTCTTCCGATCCCTGTAACTAGTGGTTTCAGCAATCAAAACTTAGAAACTTCTTCCGTATTCTCACGTTTCCTATTCGCCAACACTCATCCTATACCAGCGCGTCTCACACCAACAGTCCAATCAGGGCTCACTACGTATTCTCTTCCGCAACCAATACCAGCGCGGTTCTTGTCTACCAACCAATCAGAGCTTTCAACACACCCACTTGTCTGACCAATGCCAGTGTGGCTCTTTGTGACGTCAGTATGACTCCTACTACTGACCCTCCCTTTACAATCTTCACTTGTTACACGCCCGCTGTCTCAATTAATACCAGCGCGGCTCTTTGTGACGTCAGTATGGCTCCTACTACTGACCCTTCCTTCACAAGGTAATACGACAATATTTCTTTCTAGTTTTTCTTTATATTTTTCTGTTAGTTACAACGTAAAATCAATGCTACTCTATCTGCCCCACTAATCCAAAGATAGTTTATTCACTTGCTTCAAAGAAAATACTTCCTTACACTGCGAGTAAAAACCACTGTTTACCCTTCACTTAAGCTCGGGGAGGACCTATTACTCCTCTAGGGATACTCCTCCTTTGGGTAAGGCCAAAGTTTCACAGGTGGACCCTTCACTATCACTCACACTCTACTCTTATACAATATATTCCCTGATATAACACCTACAGCCCTCCGTAGCTTTTAGGTGTTATGACGACAGACGAGTAACCTTCTGCAGTGTGATTTCCTTACCACACTCTTCTAAATTTCATTCCCGGGATTCCCAGGTATCTCTGTACCTGTACTTCCAGACAACATAAAACGCAACACTAACTCTTTGTGTTAATCATGTAGTAATAATCAATAATCATTAATCAATAATCACCAAACTAATCAATAATAACCATAACTCTGCTACCAGAAAAACTGATGCAGCGGAAGCCCCTCCAGGGTTGAATATTACACACAAACTAAATATTTCATTGGGCCCATATACGTTTCATCCAAAAATGTTCATCCACACTCCCTGGACGCTCCGCTGGGGGGTCAAGTTTTTATAATTCACTTAAGTTCTGATTAGTTATGTCCTTGTAACCACAAAACAGGTTAAATTGACATTTTCAATGCCTAACTAAACTTCACGAATCAACACTCTTCCTCTGGTCGATGAGTTAGTTGATGGTGATATTAACAACTTCTTAATTAATTCACAGCTCTTAGTGAAATGACCACAGACTCTGAGTAAGATTTATAAGCTTTATCTAAATTTTCAGTCATAAAGTTAAACGCTCATCACTACAGATACACAGTGCAAATTCCATCATTCTTCAATGAGAGAGAGAGAGAAATTTCATTTAGCAAAATACATTCAATTACACAACCTCATTCAACAAAATTAATGCATAAGAGTGGATAGATGTAGAGACAAAAGGCACATTTTAACGTACATTTGCAAAGAAATATGCAAATTTGAAATAGAAATATCATTTACCTAATAAGAAATGACCGGAAAACCAACCCTCTGGCCAAAGGAATGGTGGAGGTCCCCTGACTTAGGATCAGGAGACAAAGACTAAAGGACAGGATCAGGACAGGACCAATATTTACTAGACTTCTCTACAAACCCGACGCACCAGGGCGATTCCCTCTCTTACACTCTCTCCCTCCTCGATCTTCTTCCGCAAATCTTCGAATCTAATTAGGCTGTCGTTTCGGATCTGAATCTTCCCAGTCTGCTCTCGCCTCTCTCTCTCTCTCTCTCCTTTATGATGCTCTCTCCCGATGCAGCATACTAATCTCTCTCTCAGCGCAGATGAGCTACTAACTTAACTCAACTTACTCTAGCTATAGTCTTTATTTCTACATGTCCCACCCTCAAGAGTTGCAAATCTCACTAAAATACGGAATATGACTGGACGGGGTAGGGGAGTTTTCATCCAATCATACTGACATATTCATTTTTATTAAGACATTTATTGTTAGCTAGCCCTTCCCCTTTAGCTCATTCATATTGTCCTCTTCCTATGCATATATTGTTGCCATTCGCAATAATTTATTCAATACAGACCACATAGACGAATGATACATGTCTTCTTTTTCTCATGTCTTCTGTCCTTGATTCTTGGCAGTCATTCAGCTCTTTCGGTCACCGGGTCCCATCATGGACTCTCTGAGCATGCGCAACTCTTGGTCATCCATCGCCATTTTCATTTTCTGTCAAGCTTCTTAGCAGGCCCGAATGCACACTATTAATAAAGGAATCATAAACAGATGTTGTTTTTTTAGACATATGATTCTCACTGTTCACCACCCACTTCTACTCTATCCCATGTTGTTATTATTTTTTCTTAGGCAAAAGAGTTAACAACATCTGCTTTCTTTTAAATTCAAGCAAGCAGATGCCGGGCACGCGGTACCTCAAGACCACATGTTAGCTTTTGTTGCGCATGCGCAAGGTTTTCCCTCTCAAAGCGAGTTAGTCACGTTATCTATACGTAATTCAGATTTGCACATGCGCAAAGCGTTTTTGCAAATTAAAGCGGGGTTTAGTCACGTTGCTTTTTATTCTTCATTAGTTTAAGCATGCGTAAGCTTATCTCCCCATGTGTCGGTGTCTGATGTGTATTAGTTTCGTCTTATCTACAGTTTTAACGATCAGTAAAAGTTAATGGAGGATTTCTTCGAGCAAGTTTCATTTTCTTGAATCCTTGCTCCATCACTAGCTCTGCCGGCACCTAGGAAAACCTAGCAAACCTATACATTTTTGAAAACTAGACATGCAGGGGAATCCAGGATGGGGTGACTTGTCTGGCTCTCACCAGGTTCTGTTACCCAGAATCCCTTGCAAATCTCAAAATGTGTCAGAAAAAACACATTTTCCTCACATTTCTGTGGTGGAAAGTTCTGGAATCTGCGTGGATCCACAAAATTCCACTCACCCCGCATTCCCCAAAGTCTTCAGAGAAAAATGGTAGCTCACTTGTGTGGGTATGCCTAGTGCCCACAACAGGAAACGGCCCAAAACGCAACATGGACACATCACATTTTCACAGTGAAAACTGACCCTTTTTTTGCAAAGTGCCTAGCTCTAGATTTTGAACCCTAGCTCTCCCAGAACCTAGGGAAACCAAGCAAACCTATACATTTTTGAAAACTAGACACGCAGGGGAATCCAGAATGTGGAGACTTGTCAGGCTCTCACCAGGTTCTGTTACCCAGAATCCCTTGCAAACCTCAAAATTTGCCCCAAAGTCTTCAGAGAAAAATGGTTCCTCACTTGTGTGGGTAGGCCTAGTGCCCGCGACAGGAAACGGCCTAAAACGCAACATGGACACATCACATTTTCACAGTGAAAACTGACCCTTTTTTTGCAAAGTGCCTAGCTGTAGATTTTGAACCCTAGCTCTGCCGGCACCTAGGTAAACCTAGCAAACCTATAGATTTTTGAAAAGTAGACACGCAGGGGGATCCAGGATGGGGTAACTTGTCAGGCTCTCACCAGGTTCTGTTACCCAGAATCCCTTGCAAACCTAAAAATGTGTCCAAAAAAACAAATTTTCTGCACATTTCTTTGGTGGAAAGTTCTGGGATCTGCGTGGATCCACAAAATTCCACCCACCCCGCATTCCCCAAAGTCTTCCAAGAAAAATGGTACCTCACTTGTGTGGGTATGCCTAGTGCCCGCAACAGGAAACGGCCCAAAACGCAACATGGACACATCACATTTTCACAGTGAAAACGGACCCTTTTTTTGCAAAGTGCCTAGCTGTAGATTTTGAACCCTAGCTCTGACAGCACCTAGGGAAACCTAACAAACCTATACATTTTTGAAAACTAGACACGCAGGGGAATCCAGGATGGAGTGACTTTTCAGGCTCTCACCAGGTTCTGTTACCCAGAATCCCTTGCAAACATCAAATTTTGTCAAAAAACCCACATTTTCCTCACATTTTTGTGGTAGAAAGTTCTGGGATCTGCGTGGATCCACAAAATTCCACCCACCCCACATTCCCCAGTCTTCCATGAAAAATGGTACCTCACTTGTGTGGGTCGGCCTAGTGCCCGCGACAGGAAACGGCCCAAAACGCAACGTGGACACATCACATTTTCACAGTGAAAACTGACCCTTTTTTTGCAAAGTGCCTAGCTGTAGATTTTGAACCCTAGCTCTGCCGGCACCTAGGGAAACCTAGCAGACCTATACATTTTTGAAAACTAGACACCTAGGGGAATCCAGGATGGGGTGACTTGTCTGGCTCTCACCAGGTTCTGTTACCCAGAATCCCTTGCAAACCTCAAAATGTGTCCAAAAAAACACGTTTTCCTCACATTTCTGTGGTGGACAGTTCTGGAATTTGTGTGGATCCATAAAATTCCACTCCCCCGCATTCCCCAAAGTCTTACGAGAAAGATGGTACCTCACTTGTGTGGGTATGCCTAGTACCCGCGACAGGAAACGGCCCAAAACGCAACATGGACACATCACATTTTACAGTGAAAACGGACCCTTTTTTTGCAAAGTGCCTAGCTGTAGATGTTGAACCCTAGCTCTGCCGGCGCCTAGGGAAACCTAGCAAACCTATACATTTTTGAAAACTAGACACCCAGGGGAATCCACAATGGGGTGACTTGTCAGGCTCTCACCAGGTTCTGTTACCCAGAATCCCTTGCAAACCTCAAAATTTATACCAAAAAAACACATTTTCCTTACATTTCTGTGGTGGAAAGTTCTGGGATCTGCGTGGATCCACAAAATTCCACCCACCCCGCATTCCCCAAAGTCTTCAGAAAAAAATGGTACCTCACCTGTGTGGGTATGCCTAGTGCCCACGACAGGAAACGGCCCAAAACGCAACATGGACACATCACATTTTCACAGTGAAAACTGACCCTTTTTTTGCATAATGCCTAGCTGTAGATGTTGAACCCTAGCTCTGCCGGCACCTAGGGAAACCTAGCAAACCTATAGATTTTTTAAAACTAGACACGCAGGGGGATCCAGGATGGGGTGACTTGTCAGGCTCTCACCAGGTTCTGTTACCCAGAATCCCTTGCAAACCTATAAATGTGTCCAAAAAACCAAATTTTCTGCACATTTCTTTGGTGGAAAGTTCTGGGATCTGCGTGGATCCACAAAATTCCACCCACCCCGCATTCCCCCGTCTTCCAAGAAAAATGGTACCTCACTTGTGTGGGTCGGCCTAGTGCCCGCGAGAGGAAACGGCCCAAAACGCAACGTGGGCACATCACATTTTAACAGTGAAAACTGACCCTTTTTTTGCAAAGTGCCTAGCTGTAGATTTTGAACCCTAGCTCTGCCGGCACCTAGGGAAACCTAGCAGACCTATACATTTTTGAAAACTATACACCTAGGGGAATCCAGGAACGGGTGACTTGTCTGGCTCTCACCAGGTTCTGTTACCCAGAATCCCTTGCAAACCTCAAAATTTGTCCAAAAAAACCACATTTTCCTCACATTTCTGTGGTGGAAAGTTCTGGAATTTGTGTGGATCCATAAAATTCCACTCACCCCGCATTCCCCAAAGTCTTCAGAGAAAGATGTTACCTCACTTGTGTGGGTATGCCTAGTGCCCGCGACAGGAAACGGCCCAAAACGCAACATGGACACATCACATTTTACAGTGAAAACGGACCCTTTTTGTGCAAAGTGCCTAGCTGTAGATGTTGAACCCTAGCTCTGCCGGCGCTTAGGGAAACCTAGCAAACCTATACATTTTTGAAAACTAGACACCCAGGGGAATCAAGGATGGGGTGCACTTGTCAGGCTCTCACCAGGTTCTGTTACACAGAATCCCTTGCAAACCTCAAAATGTGTCCCAAAAAAACACATTTTCCTCACATTTCTGTGGTGGAAAGTTCTGGAATCTGCGTGGATCCACAAAATTCCACCCACCCCGCATTCCCCAAAGTCTTCCGAGAAAAATGGTACCTCACTTGTGTGGGTATGCCTAGTGCCCGCAGCAGGAAACGGCCCAAAACGCACATGGACACATCACATTGTCACAGTGAAAACTGACCCTTTTTTTGCAAAGTGCCTAGTTGTAGATTTTGAAACCTAGCTCTGCCAGCACCTAGGGAAACCTAGCAAACCTATAGATTTTTTAAAACTAGACACGCAGGGGAATCCAGGATGGAGTGACTTGTCAGGCTCTCACCAGGTTCTGTTGCCCAGAATCCCTTGCAAACCTCAAAAGTTGTAAAAAAAAACACATTTTCCTCACATTTCTGTGGTAGAAAGTTCTGATCTCCGTGGATCCACAAAATTCCACCCACCCCGCATTCCCCAGTCTTCCATGAAAAATGGCACCTCACTTGCCTAGTGTCTGCAGCAGGAAACGGCCCAAAACGCAACATGGACACATCACATTTTCAAAGTGAAAACGGACCCTTTTTTTGCAAAGTGCCTAGCTGTAGATTTTGAACCCTATCTCTGCCGGCACCTAGGGAAACCTAGCAAACCTATAGATTTTTGAAAACTAGACAAGCAGGGGGATGCAGTATGGGGTGTCTTGTCAGGCTCTCACCAGGTTCTGTTACCCAGAATCCCTTGCAAACCTAAAAATGTGTCGAAAAAAACAAATTTCCTGCACATTTCTTTGGTGGAAAGTTCTGGGATCTGCGTGGATCCACAAAATTCCACCCACCCTGCATTCCCCAAAGTCTTCAGAGAAAAATGGTACCTCACCTGTGTGGGTATGCCTAGTGCCCGCAACAGGAAACGGCCCAAAATGCAACATGGACACATCACATTTTCACAGTGAAAACTGACCCTTTTTTTGCAAAGTGCCTAGCTGTAGATTTTGAACCCTAGCTCTGCCGGCACCTAGGGAAACCTAGCAAACCTATAGATTTTTGAAAACTAGACACGCAGGGGGATCCAGGATGGAGTGACTTGTCAGGCTCTCATCAGGTTCTGTTACCCAGAATCCCTTGCAAACCTAAAAATCTGTCCAAAAAAACAAATTTCCTGCACATTTCTTAGGTGGAAAGTTCTGGGATATGCGTGGATCCACAAAATTCCACCCACCCCGCATTCCCCAAAGTCTTCCGAGAAAAATGGTACCTCACTTGTGTGGGTATGCCTAGTGCCCGCAACAGGAAACGGCCCAAAACGCAACATGGACACATTACATTTTCACAGTGAAAACGGACCCTTTTTTTGCAAAGTGCCTAGCTGTAGATTTTGAACTCTAGCTCTGACAGCACCTAGGGAAACCTAACAAACCTATACATTTTTGAAAACTAGACATGCAGGGGAATCCAGGATGGAGTGACTTTTCAGGCTCTCACCAGGTTCTGTTACCCAGAATCCCTTGCAAACCTCAAATTTTGTCAAAAAACCCACATTTTCCTCACATTTTTGTGGTAGAAAGTTCTGGGATCTGCGTGGATCCACAAAATTCCACCCACCCCACATTCCCCAGTCTTCCAAGAAAAATGGTACCTCACTTGTGTGGGTCGGCCTAATCCCCGCGACAGGAAACGGCCCAAAACGCAACATGGACACATCACATTTTCACAGTGAAAACGGACCCTTTTTTTGCAAAGTGCCTAGCTGTAGATTTTGAACCCTAGCTCTGACAGCACCTAGGGAAACCTAACAAACCTATACATTTTTGAAAACTAGACACGCAGGGGAATCCAGGATGGAGTGACTTTTCAGGCTCTCACCAGGTTCTGTTACCCAGAATCCCTTGCAAACCTCAAATTTTGTCAAAAAACCCACATTTTCCTCACATTTCTGTGGTAGAAAGTTCTGGGATCTGCGTGGATCCACAAAATTCCACCCACCCCACATTCCCCAAAGTGTTCCAAGAAAAATGGTACCTCACTTGTGTGGGTCGGCCTAGTGCCCGCGACAGTAAACGGCCCAAAACGCAACGTGGACACACCACATTTTCACAGTGAAAACTGACCCCTTTTTTGCAAAGTGCCTAGCTGTAGATTTGGAACCCTAGCTCTGCCGGCACCTAGGGAAACCTAGCAGACCTATACATTTTTGAAAACTAGACACCTAGGGGAATCCAGGATGGGGTGACTTGTCTGGCTCTCACCAGGTTCTGTTACCCAGAATCTCTTGCAAACCTCAAAATTTGTCCAAAAAAACACGTTTTCCTCACATTTCTGTGGTGGAAAGTTCTGGAATTTGTGTGGATCCATAAAATTCCACTCCCCCGCATTCCCCAAAGTCTAACGAGAAAGATGGTACCTCACTTGTGTGGGTATGCCTAGTGCCCGCGACAGGAAACGGCCCAAAACGCAACATGGACACATCACATTTTCACAGTGAAAACGGACCCTTTTTTTGCAAAGTGCCTAGCTGTAGATGTTGAACCCTAGCTCTGCCGGCGCCTAGGGAAACCTAGCAAACCTATACATTTTTGAAAACTAGACACCCAGGGGAATCCACAATGGGGTGACTTGTCAGGCTCTCACTAGGTTCTGATCCCCAGAATCCCTTGCAAACCTCAAAATTTGTACCAAAAAAACACATTTTCCTTACATTTCTGTGGTGGAAAGTTCTGGGATCTGCGTGGATCCACAAGATTCCACCCACCCCGCATTCCCCAAAGTCTTCAGAAAAAAATGGTACCTCACCTGTGTGGGTATGCCTAGTGCCCACGACAGGAAACGGCCCAAAACGCAACATGGACACATCACATTTTCACAGTGAAAACTGACCCTTTTTTGCATAAGTGCCTAGCTGTAGATGTTGAACCCTAGCTCTGCCGGCACCTAGGGAAACCTAGCAAACCTATAGATTTTTAAAACTAGACACGCAGGGGATCCAGGATGGGGTGACTTGTCAGGCTCTCACCAGGTTCTGTTACCCAGAATCCCTTGCAAACCTCAAAATGTGTCCAAAAAACCAAATTTTCCTGCACATTTCTTTGGTGGAAAGTTCTGGGATCTGCGTGGATCCACAAAATTCCACCCACCCCGCATTCCCCAAGTCTTCGAAGAAAAATGGTACCTCATTTGTGTGGGTCGGCCTAGTGCCCGCGAGAGGAAACGGCCCAAAACGCAACTTGGACACATCACATTTTAACAGTGAAAACTGACCCTTTTTTTGCAATGTGCCTAGCTGTAGATTTTGAACCCTAGCACTGCCGGCACCTAGGGAAACCTAGCAGACCTATACATTTTTGAAAACTATACACCTAGGGGAATCCAGGATGGGGTGACTTGTCTGGCTCTCACCAGGTTCTGTTACCCAGAATCCCTTGCAAACCTCAAAATTTGTCCAAAAAAAACACATTTTCCTCACATTTCTGTGGTGGAAAGTTCTGGAATTTGTGTGGATCCATAAAATTCCACTCATCCCGCATTCCCCAAAGTCTTCAGAGAAAGATGGTACCTCACTTGTGTGGGTATGCCTAGTGCCCGCGACAGGAAACGGCCCAAAACGCAACATGGACACATCACATTTTACAGTGAAAACTGACCCTTTTTTTGCAAAGTGCCTAGCTGTAGATGTTGAACCCTAGCTCTGCCGGCGCCTAGGGAAACCTAGCAAACCTATACATTTTTGAAAACTAGACACGCAGGGGAATCCAGGGTGGAGTGACTTGTCAGGCTCTCACCAGGTTCTGTTGCCCAGAATCCCTTGCAAACCTCAAAAGTTGTAAAAAAAAAACACATTTTCCTCACATTTCTGTGGTAGAAAGTTCTGATCTCCGTGGATCCACAAAATTCCACCCACCCCGCATTCCCCAGTCTTCCATGAAAAATGGCACCTCACTTGTGTGGGTATGCCTAGTGTCCGCAGCAGGAAACGGCCCAAAACGCAACATGGACACATCACATTTTCAAAGTGAAAACGGACCCTTTTTTTGCAAAGTGCCTAGTTGTAGATTTTGGACCCTAGCTCTGCCGGCACCTAGGGAAACCTAGCAAACCTATAGATTTTTGAAAACTAGACACGCAGGGGGATACAGGATGGGGTGACTTGTCAGGCTCTCACCAGGTTCTGTTACCCAGAATCCCTTGCAAACCTAAAAATGTGTCCAAAAAAACAAATTTCCTGCACATTTCTTTGGTGGAAAGTTCTGGGATCTGCGTGGATCCACAAAATTCCACCCACCCTGCATTCCCCAAAGTCTTCAGAGAAAAATGGTACCTCACCTGTGTGGGTATGCCTAGTACCCGCGACAGGAAACGGCCCAAAATGCAACATGGACACATCACATTTTCACAGTGAAAACTGACCCTTTTTTTGCAAAGTGCCTAGCTGTAGATTTTGAACCCTAGCTCTGCCGGCACCTATGGAAACCTAGCAAACCTATAGATTTTTGAAAACTAGACACGCAGGGGGAGCCAGGATGGGGTGACTTGTCAGGCTCTCATCAGGTTCTGTTACCCAGAATCCCTTGCAAACCTAAAAATGTGTCCAAAAAAACAAATTTCCTGCACATTTCTTAGGTGGAAAGTTCTGGGATATGCGTGGATCCACAAAATTCCACCCACCCCGCATTCCCCAAAGTCTTCAGAGAAAAATGGTACCTCACTTGTGTGGGTAGGCCTAGTGCCCGCAACAGGAAACGGCCCAAAACGCAACATGGACACATTACATTTTCACAGTGAAAACGGACCCTTTTTTTGCAAAGTGCCTAGCTGTAGATTTTGAACCCTAGCTCTGTCAGCACCTAGGGAAACCTAGCAAACCTATACATTTTTTAAAACTAGACATGCAGGGGAATCCAGGATGGAGTGACTTGTCAGGCTTTCACCAGGTTCTGTTACCCAGAATCCCTTGCAAACCTCAAAATTTGTCCAAAAAACCACATTTTTCTCACATTTCTGTGGTAGAAAGTTCTGGGATCTGCGTGGACCCATAAAATTCCACCCACCCCGCATTCCCCAGTTTTCCAAGAAAAATGGTACCTCACTTGTGTGGGTCGGCCTAATCCCCGCGACAGGAAACGGCCCAAAACGCAACGTGGACACATCACATTTTCACAGTGAAAACGGACCCTTTTTTTGCAAAGTGCCTAGCTGCAGATTTTGAACCCTAACTCTGCCGTCCCCTAGGGAAACCTAGCAGACCTATACATTTTTGAAAACTAGACACGCAGGGGAATCAAGGATGGGGTGACTTGTCAGGCTCTCACCAGGTTCTGTTACACAGAATCCCTTGCAAACCTCAAACTTTGTCCCAAAAAATCACATTTTCCTCACATTTCTGTGGTGGAAAGTTCTGGGATCTGCGTGGATCCACAAAATTCCACCCACCCCGCATTCCCCAAAGTCTTCAGAGAAAAATGGTACTTCACCTGTGTGGTATGCCTTGTGCCCGCGACAGGAAACCCCCCAAAACGCAACATGGACACATCACATTTTCACAGTGAAAACTGACCCTTTTTTTGCAAAGTGCCTAGCTGTAGATGTTGAACCCTAGCTCTGCCGGCACCTAGGGAAACCTAGCAAACCTATAGATTTTTTTAAACTAGACACGCAGGGGGATCCAGGATGGGGTGACTTGTCAGGCTCTCACCAGGTTCTGTTACCCAGAATCCCTTGCAAACCTAAAAATGTGTCCAAAAAACCAAATTTTCTGGACATTTCTTTGGTGGAAAGTTCTGGAATTTGCGTGGATCCATAAAATTCCCCTCACCCCGCAGTCCCCAAAGTCTTCCGACAAAGATGGTACCTCACTTGTGTGGGTATGCCTAGTGCCCGCGACAGGAAACGGCCCAAAACACAACATGGACACATCACATTTTACAGTGAAAACGGACCCTTTTTTTGCAAAGTGCCTAGCTGTAGATTTTGAACCCTAGCTCTGCCGGCACCTAGGGAAACCTAGCAAACCTATACATTTTTTAAAACTAGACACACAGGGGAATCCAGGATGGAGTGACTTGTCAGGCTCTCACCAGGTTCTGTTACCCAGAATCCCTTGCAAACCTAAAAATGTGTCCAAAAAACCAAATTTTCTGCACATTTCTTTGGTGGAAAGTTCTGGGATCTGCGTGGATCCACAAAATTCCACCCACCCCGCATTCCCCCGTCTTCCAAGAAAAATGGTACCTCACTTGTGTGGGTCGGCCTAGTGCCCGCGACAGGAAATGGCCCAAAACGCAACTTGGACACATCACATTTTAACAGTGAAAACTGACCCTTTTTTTGCAAAGTGCCTAGCTGTAGATTTTGAACCCTAGCTCTGCCGGCACCTAGGGAAACCTAGCAGACCTATACATTTTTGAAAACTATACACCTAGGGGAATCCAGGATGGGGTGACTTGTCTGGCTCTCACCAGGTTCTGTTACCCAGAATCTCTTGCAAACCTCAAAATTTGTCCAAAAAAACACGTTTTCCTCACATTTCTGTGGTGGAAAGTTCTGGAATTTGTGTGGATCCATAAAATTCCACTCCCCCGCATTCCCCAAAGTCTAACGAGAAAGATGGTACCTCACTTGTGTGGGTATGCCTAGTGCCCGCGACAGGAAACGGCCCAAAACGCAACATGGACACATCACATTTTACAGTGAAAACGGACCCTTTTTTTGCAAAGTGCCTAGCTGTAGATGTTGAACCCTAGCTCTGCCGGCGCCTAGGGAAACCTAGCAAACCTATACATTTTTGAAAACTAGACACCCAGGGGAATCCACAATGGGGTGACTTGTCAGGCTCTCACTAGGTTCTGTTACCCAGAATCCCTTGCAAACCTCAAAATTTGTACCAAAAAACACATTTTCCTCACATTTCTGTGGTGGAAAGTTCTGGGATCTGCGTGGATCCACAAAATTCCACCCACCCCGCATTCCCCAAAGTCTTCCGAGAAAAATGGTACCTCACCTGTGTGGGTATGCCTAGTGCCCACGACAGGAAACGGCCCAAAACGCAACATGGACACATCACATTTTCACAGTGAAAACTGACCCTTTTTTGCATAAGTGCCTAGCTGTAGATGTTGAACCCTAGCTCTGCCGGCACCTAGGGAAACCTAGCAAACCTATAGATTTTTTAAAACTAGACACGCAGGGGGATCCAGGATGGGGTGACTTGTCAGGCTCTCACCAGGTTCTGTTACCCAGAATCCCTTGCAAACCTAAAAATGTGTCCAAAAAACCAAATTTTCTGCACATTTCTTTGGTGGAAAGTTCTGGGATCTGCGTGGATCCACAAAATTCCACCCACCCCGCATTCCCCAAGTCTTCCAAGAAAAATGGTACCTCACTTGTGTGGGTCGGCCTAGTGCCCGCGAGAGGAAACGGCCCAAAACGCAACTTGGACACATCACATTTTAACAGTGAAAACTGACCCTTTTTTTGCAAAGTGCCTAGCTGTAGATTTTGAACCCTAGCTCTGCCGGCACCTAGGGAAACCTAGCAGACCTATACATTTTTGAAAACTATACACCTAGGGGAATCCAGGATGGGGTGACTTGTCTGGCTCTCACCAGGTTCTGTTACCCAGAATCCCTTGCAAACCTCAAAATTTGTCCAAAAAAAACATATTTTCCTCACATTTCTGTGGTGGAAAGTTCTGGAATTTGTGTGGATCCATAAAATTCCACTGACCCCGCATTCCCCAAAGTCTTCAGAGAAAGATGGTACCTCACTTGTGTGGGTATGCCTAGTGCCCGCGACAGGAAACGGCCCAAAACGCAACAGGGACACATCACATTTTACAGTGAAAACTGACCCTTTTTTTGCAAAGTGCCTAGCTGTAGATGTTGAACCCTAGCTCTGCCGGCGCCTAGGGAAACCTAGCAAACCTATACATTTTTGAAAACTAGACACGCAGGGGAATCCAGGATGGAGTGACTTGTCAGGCTCTCACCAGGTTCTGTTGCCCAGAATCCCTTGCAAACCTCAAAAGTTGTAAAAAAAAAACACATTTTCCTCACATTTCTGTGGTAGAAAGTTCTGATCTCCGTGGATCCACAAAATTCCACCCACCCCGCATTCCCCAGTCTTCCATGAAAAATGGCACCTCACTTGCCTAGTGTCTGCAGCAGGAAACGGCCCAAAACGCAACATGGACACATCACATTTTCAAAGTGAAAACTGACCCTTTTTTTGCAAAGTGCCTAGTTGTAGATTTTGGACCCTAGCTCTGCCGGCACCTAGGGAAACCTAGCAAACCTATAGATTTTTGAAAACTAGACACGCAGGGGGATACAGGATGGGGTGACTTGTCAGGCTCTCACCAGGTTCTGTTACCCAGAATCCCTTGCAAACCTAAAAATGTGTCCAAAAAAACAAATTTCCTGCACATTTCTTTGGTGGAAAGTTCTGGGATCTGCGTGGATCCACAAAATTCCACCCACCCTGCATTCCCCAAAGTCTTCAGAGAAAAATGGTACCTCACCTGTGTGGGTATGCCTAGTACCCGCGACAGGAAACGGCCCAAAATGCAACATGGACACATCACATTTTCACAGTGAAAACTGACCCTTTATTTGCAAAGTGCCTAGCTGTAGATTTTGAACCCTAGCTCTGCCGGCACCTAGGGAAACCTAGCAAACCTATAGATTTTTGAAAACTAGACACGCAGGGGGAGCCAGGATGGGGGTGACTTGTCAGGCTCTCATCAGGTTTTGTTACCCAGAATCCCTTGCAAACCTAAAAATTTGTCCAAAAAAACAAATTTCCTGCACATTTCTTAGGTGGAAAGTTCTGGGATATGCGTGGATTCACAAAATTCCACCCACCCCGCATTCCCCAAAGTCTTCCGAGAAAAATGGTACCTCACTTGTGTGGGTATGCCTAGTGCCCGCAACAGGAAACGGCCCAAAACGCAACATGGACACATTACATTTTCACAGTGAAAACGGACCCTTTTTTTGCAAAGTGCCTAGCTGTAGATTTTGAACCCTAGCTCTGTCAGCACCTAGGGAAACCTAGCAAACCTATACATTTTTTAAAACTAGACACGCAGGGGAATCCAGGATGGAGTGACTTGTCAGGCTCTCACCAGCTTCTGTTACCCAGAATCCCTTGCAAACCTCAATATTTGTCCAAAAAAACACATTTTTCTCACATTTCTGTGGTAGAAAGTTCTGGGATCTGCGTGGATCCATAAACTTCCACCCACCCCGCATTCCCCAGTTTTCCAAGAAAAATGGTACCTCACTTGTGTGGGTCGGCCTAATCCCCGCGACAGGAAACGGCCCAAAACGCAACGTGGACACATCACATTTTCACAGTGAAAACGGACCCTTTTTTTGCAAAGTGCCTAGCTGTAGATTTTGAACCCTAGCTCTGCCGGCCCCTAGGGAAACCTAGCAAACCTATACATTTTTGAAAACTAGACACGCAGGGGAATCCAGGATGGGGTGACTTGTCAGGCTCTCACCAGGTTCTGTTACCCAGAATCCCTTGCAAACCTCAAAATTTGTCCCAAAAAATCACATTTTCCTCACATTTCTGTGGTGGAAAGTTCTGGAATCTGCGTGGATCCACAAAATTCCACCCACCCCGCATTCCCCAAAGTCTTCCGAGAAAAATGGTACCTCACTTGTGTGGGTAGGCCTTGTGCCCGCGACAGGAAACCGCCCAAAACGCAACATGGACACATCACATTTTCACAGTGAAAACTGACCCTTTTTTGCAAAGTGCCTAGCTGTAGATGTTGAACCCTAGCTCTGCCGGCACCTAGGGAAACCTAGCAAACCTATAGATTTTTTAAAACTAGACACGCAGGGGAATCCAGGATGGGGTGACTTGTCTGGCTCTCACCAGGTTCTGTTACCCAGAATCCCTTGCAAACCTCAAAATGTGTCCAAAAAACCACATTTTCCTGGACATTTCTGTGGTGGAAAGTTCTGGAATCTGCGTGGATCCACAAAATTCCACTCACCCCGCAGTCCCCAAAGTCTTCCGACAAAGATGGTACCTCACTTGTGTGGGTATGCCTAGTGCCCGCGACAGGAAACGGCCCAAAACACAACATGGACACATCACATTTTCACAGTGAAAACGGACCCTTTTTTGCAAAGTGCCTAGCTGTAGATTTTGAACCCTAGCTCTGCCGGCACCTAGGGAAACCTAGCAAACCTATACATTTTTTAAAACTAGACACACAGGGGAATCCAGGATGGAGTGACTTGTCAGGCTCTCACCAGGTTCTGTTACCCAGAATACCTTGCAAACCTCAAAATTTGTCCAAAAAACACATTTTCCTCACATTTCTGTGGTAGAAAGTTCTGGAATCTGCGTGGATCCACAAAATTCCACCCACCCCGCATTCCCCAAAGTCTTCCAAGAAAAATGGTACCTCACTTGTCTGGGTAGGCCTTGTGCCCGCGACAGGAAATGGCCCAAAACACAACGTGGACACATCACATTTTCACAGTGAAAACTGACCCTTTTTTTGCAAAGTGCCTAGCTGTAGATTTTGAACCCTAGCTCTGTCGGCACCTAGGGAAACCTAGCAAACCTATACATTTTTGATAACTAGACACACAGGGGAATCCAGGATGGAGTGACTTGTCTGGCTCTCACCAGGTTCTGTTACCCAGAATCCCTTGCAAACCTCAAAATGTGTCCCAAAAAACACATTTTCCTCACATTTCTGTGGTGGAAAGTTCTGGAATCTGCGTGGATCCACAAAATTCCACCCACCCCACATTCCCCAAAGTCTTCCAGAGAAAAATGGTACCTCACTTATGTGGGTATGCCTAGTGCCCGCGACAGGAAACGGCCCAAAACGCAACGTGGACACATCACATTTTCACTGTGAAAACGGACCCTTTTTTGCAGAGTGCCTAGCTGTAGATTTTGAACCCTAGCTCTGCCAGCACCTAGGGAAACCTAGCAAACCTATACATTTTTAAAACTAGACACGCAGGGGAATCCAGGATGGGGTGACTTGTCTGGCTCTCACCAAGTTCTGTTACCCAGAATCCCTTGCAAACCTCAAAATTTGTCCAAAAAACACACTTTTCTCACATTTCTGTGGTAGAAAGTTCTGGAATCTGTGTGGATCCACAAAATTCCACCCAACCCACATTCCCCAAAGTCTTCCAGAGAAAAATGGTATCATCACTTGTGTGGGTAGGCCTAGTGCCCGCGACAGGAAACGGCCCAAAACGCAACGTGGACACATCACATTTTCACAGTGAAAACTGACCCTTTTTTGCAAAGTGCCTAGCTGTAGATTTTGAACCCTAGCTCTGCCGGCACCTAGGGAAACCTAGCAAACCTATACATTTTTGAAAACTAGACACGCAGTGGGAATCCAGGATGGGGTGACTTGTCAGGCTCTCACCAGGTTCTGTTACCCAGAATCCCTTGCAAACCTCAAAATGTGTCCAAAAAACACATTTTCCTGCACATTTCTGTGGTGGAAAGTTCTGGAATCTGCGTGGATCCACAAAATTCCACCCACCCCGCATTCCCCAAAGTCTTCCGAGAAAAATGGTACCTCACTTGTGTGGGTATGGCCTAGTGCCCGCAACAGGAAACGGCCCAAAACGCAACATGGACACACCACATTTTCACAGTGAAAACAGACCCTTTTTTTGCAAAGTGCCTAGCTGTAGATTTTGAACCTTAGCTCTGCCAGCACCTAGGGAAACCTAGCAAACCTATACATTTTTGAAAACTAGACATGCAGGGGAATCCAGGATGGAGTGACTTGTCTGGCTCTCACCAGGTTCTGTTACCCAGAATCCCTTGCAAACCTCAAAATTTGTCAAAAAAACACATTTTCCTCACATTTCTGTGGTAGAAAGTTCTGGAATCTGCGTGGATCCACAAAATACCACCAACACCGCATTCCCCAAAGTCTTCCAAGAAAAATGGTACCTCACTTGTGTGGGTAGGCCTAGTGCCCGCGACAGGAAACGGCCCAAAACGCAACGTGGACACATCACATTTTCACAGTGCAAAACTGACCCTTTTTTGCAAAGTGCCTAGCTGTAGATTTTGAACCCTAGCTCTGCCGGCACCTAGGGAAACCTAGCAAACCTATACATTTTTGAAAACTGAGACACCTAGGGGAATCCAGGATGGGGTGACTTGTCTGGCTCTCACCAGGTTCTGTTACCCAGAATCCCTTGCAAACCTCAAAATTTGTCCAAAAAACCACATTTTCCTCACATTTCTGTGGTGGAAAGTTCTGGAATCTGCGTGGATCCATAAAATTCCACCCACCCTGCATTCCCCAAAGTCTTCCGAGAAAGATGGTACCTCACTTGTGTGGGTAGGCCTAGTGCCCGCGACAGGAAACGGCCCAAAACGCAACATGGACACACCACATTTTCACAGTGAAAGCTGAACCCTTTTTTGCAAAGTGCCTAGCTGTAGATTTTGAACCCTAGCTCTGCCAGCACCTAGGGAAACCTAGCAAACCTATACATTTTTGAAAACTAGACACGCAGGGGAATCCAGGATGGGGTGACTTGTCTAGCCTCTCACTAGGTTCTGTTACCCAGAATCCCTTGCAAACCTCAAAATTTGTCCAAAAAACACACTTTTCTCACATTTCTGTGGAGGAAAGTTCTGGAATCTGTGTGGATCCACAAAATTCCACCCACCCCACATTCCCCAAAGTCTTCCAGAGAAAAATGGTACCTCACTTGTGTGGGTAGGCCTAGTGCCCGCGACTGGAAACGGCCTAAAACGCAACGTGGACACATCACATTTTCACAGTGAAAACTGACTCTTTTTTGCAAAGTGCCTAGCTGTAGATTTTGAACCCTAGCTCTGCCAGCACCTAGGGAAACCTAGCAAACCTATAGATTTTTGAAAACTAGACACGCAGGGGAATCCAGGATGGGGTGACTTGTCAGGCTCTCACTAGGTTCTGTTACCCAGAATCCCTTGCAAACCTCAAAATTTGTCCAAAAAACACATTTTCCTGCACATTTCTGTGGTGGAAAGTTCTGGGATCTGCGTGGATCCACAAAATTCCACCCACCCCGCATTCCCCAAAGTCTTCCGAGAAAATGGTACCTCACTTGTGTGGGTATGCCTAGTGCCCGCGACAGGAAACGGCCCAAAACGCAACGTGGACACATCACATTTTCACAGTGAAAACGGACCCTTTTTTTGCAAAGTGCCTAGCTGTAAATTTTGAACCCTAGCTCTGCCGGCACCTAGGGAAACCTAGCAAACCTATACATATTTTAAAACTAGACACGCAGGGGAATCCAGGATGGGGTGACTTGTCAGGCTCTCACCAGGTTCTGTTACCCAGAATCCCTTGCAAACCTCAAACTGTGTCCCAAAAAACCACATTTTCCTCACATTTCTGTGGTGGAAAGTTCTGGGAACTGCATGGATCCACAAAATTCCACCCACCCCGCATTCCCCAAAGTCCTCAGAGAAAAATGGTACCTCACCTGTGTGGGTATGCCTAGTGCCCGCGACAGGAAATGGCACAAAACGCAACTTGGACAAATCACATTTTCACAGTGAAAACGGACCCTTTTTTGCAAAGTGCCTAGCTGTAGATTTTGAACCCTAGCTCTGCCGGCACCTAGGGAAACCTAGCAAACCTATACATTTTTTAAAACTAGACACACAGGGGAATCCAGGATGGGGTGACTTGTCAGGCTCTCACCAGGTTCTGTTACCCAGAATCCCTTGCAAACCTCAAAATGTGTCCCAAAAACCACATTTTCCTCACATTTCTGTGGTGGAAAGTTCTGGGAATCTGCGTGGATCCACAAAATTCCACCCACCCCGCATTCCCCAAAGTCATCCGAGAAAAATGGTACCTCACCTGTGTGGGTATGCCTAGTGCCCGCGACAGGAAACGGCCCAAAACGCAACATGGACAAATGACATTTTCACATGTGAAAACGGACCCTTTTTTGCAAAGTGCCTAGCTGTAGATTTTGAACCCTAGCTCTCCCAGCACCTAGGGAAACCTAGCAAACCTATACATTTTTGAAAACTAGACATGCAGGGGAATCCAGGATGGGGTGACTTGTCAGGCTCTCACCAGGTTCTGTTACCCAGAATCCCTTGCAAACCTCAAAATTTGTCAAAAAAACCACACTATTCCTCACATTTCTGTGGTAGAAAGTTCTGGGATCTGTGTGGATCCACAAACTTCCACCCACCCCGCATTCCCCAGTCTTCCAAGAAAAATGGTACCTCACTTGTGTGGGTTGGCCTAGGGCCCGCTACAGGAAACGGCCCAAAATGCAACGTGGACATATCACATTTTCACAGTGTAAACGGACCCTTTTTTTGCAAAGTGCCTACCTGTAGATTTTGAACCCTATCTCTGCCGGCACCTAGGGAAACCTAGCAAACCTATACATTTTTGAAAACTAGACACCCAGGGGAATCCAGGATGGGGTGACTTGTCTAGGCTCTCACCAGGTTCTGTAACCCAGAATCCCTTGCAAACCTCAAAATGTGTCCAAAAAAATACATTTTCCTGCACATTTCTTTGGTGGAAAGTTCTGGGATCTGTGTGGATCCACAAAATTCCACCCACCCCGCATTCCCCAAAGTGTTCCGAGAAAAATGGTACCTCACTTGTGTGGGTATGCCTAGTGCCCGCAACAGGAAACGGCCCAAAATGCAACATGGACACATCACATTTTCACAGTGAAAACGGACCCTTTTTTTGCAAAGTGCCTAGCTGTAGATTTTGAACCCTAGCTCTGCCAGCACCTAGGGAAACCTAGCAAACCTATACATTTTTGAAAACTAGACACGCAGGGGAATCCAGGATGGAGTGACTTGTCAGGCTCTTACCAGTTTCTGTTACCCAGAATCCCTTGCAGACCTCAAAATTTGTCCAAAAAACACATTTTCCTCACATTTCTGTGGTAGAAAGTTCTGGGATCTGCGTGGATCCACAAAATTCCACCCGCCCCGCATTCCCCAAAGTCTTCCAAGAAAAATGGTACCTCACTTGTGTTGGTCGGCCTAGTGCCCGCGACAGGAAACGGCCCAAAACGCAATGTGGACACATCACATTTTCACAGTGAAAACGGACCCTTTTTGTGCAAAGTGCCTAGCTGTAGATTTTGAACCCTAGCTCTGCCGGCACCTAGGGAAACCTAGCAGACCAATACATTTTTGAAAACTAGACACCTAGGGAATCCAGGATGGGGTGACTTGTCTGGCTCTCACCTGGTTCTGTTACCCAGAATCCCTTGCAAACCTCAAAATTTGTCCATAAAAACACATTTTGCTCACATTTCTGTGGTGGAAAGTTCTGGAATTTTGTGGATCCATAAAATTCCACTCACCCCGCATTCCCCAAAGTCTTCCGAGAAAAATGGTACCTCACTTGTGTGGGTATGCCTAGTGCCCGCGACAGGAAACGGCCCAAAACGCAACATGGACACATCACATTTTCACAGTGAAAACGGACCCTTTTTTTGCAAAGTGCCTAGCTGTAGATTTTGAACCCTAGCTCTCCCAGCACCTAGGGAAACCTAGCAAACCTATCCATTTTTTAAAACTAGACACGCAGGGGATTCCAGGATGGGGTGACTTGTCAGGCTCTCACCAGGTTCTGTTACCCAGAATCCCTTGCAAACCTCAACATTTGTCCAAAAAAACACATTTTCCTCATATTTCTGTGGTGGAAAGTTCTGGAATTTGCGCGGATCCTTAAAATTCCACTCACCCCGCATGCCCCAAAGTCTTCAGAGAAAAATGGTACCTCACCTATGTGGGTATGCCTAGTGCCCGCGACAGGAAACGGCCCAAAACGCAACATGGACACATCACATTTTCACTGTAAAAACGGACCCTTTTTTTGCAAAGTGCCTAGCTGTAGATTTTGAACCCTAGCTCTGCCGGCACCTAGGGAAACCTAGCAAACCTATACATTTTTTAAAACTAGACACACAGGGGAATCCAGGATGGAGTGACTTGTCAGGCTCTCACCAGGTTCTGTTACCCAGAATACCTTGCAAACCTCAAAATTTGTCCAAAAAAACACATTTTCCTCACATTTCTGTGGTAGAAAGTTCTGGGATCTGCGTGGATCCACAAAATTCTACCCACCCCGCATTCCCCAGTCTTCCAAGAAAAATGGTACCTCACTTTTCTGGGTCGGCCTTGTGCCCGCGACAGGAAATGGCCCAAAACACAACGTGGACACATCACATTTTCACAGTGAAAACTGACCCTTTTTTTGCAAAGTGCCTAGCCGTAGATTTTGAACCCTAGCTCTGTCAGCACCTAGGGAAACCTAGCAAACCTATACATTTTTTATAACTAGACACACAGGGGAATCCAGGATGGAGTGACTTGTCAGGCTCTCACCAGGTTCTGTTACCCAGAATCCCTTGCAAACCTCAAAATGTGTCCCAAAAAAACACATTTTCCTCACATTTCTGTGGTGGAAAGTCCTGGGATCTGCGTGGATCCACAAAATTCCACCCACCCCACATTCCCCAAAGTCTTCAGAGAAAAATGGTACCTCACCTATGTGGGTATGCCTAGTGCCCGCGACAGGAAACGGCCCAAAACGCAACATGGACACATCACATTTTCACTGTAAAAACGGACCCTTTTTTTGCAGAGTGCCTAGCTGTATATTTTGAACCCTAGCTCTCCCAGCACCTAGGGAAACCTAGCAAACCTATACATTTTTAAAACTAGACACGCAGGGGAATCCAGGATGGGGTGACTTGTCAGGCTCTCACCAAGTTCTGTTCCCAGAATCCCTTACAAACCTCAAAATTTGTCCAAAAAAACACACTTTTCTCACATTTCTGTGGTAGAAAGTTCTGGAATCTGTGTGGATCCACAAAATTCCACCCAACCCACATTCCCCAAAGTCTTCAGAGAAAAATGGTTCATCACTTGTGTGGGTAGGCCTAGTGCCCGCGACAGGAAACGGCCTAAAACGCAACGTGGACACATCACATTTTCACAGTGAAAATTGACCCTTTTTTTGCAAAGTGCCTAGCTGTAGATTTTGAACCCTAGCTCTGCCGGAACCTAGGGAAACCTAGCAAACCTATAGATTTTTGAAAACTAGACACGCAGTGGGATCCAGGATGGGGTGACTTGTCAGGCTCTCACCAGGTTCTGTTACCCAGAATCCCTTGCAAACCTAAAAATGTGTCCAAAAAACACATTTTCTGCACATTTCTTTGGTGGATAGTTCTGGGATCTGCGTGGATCCACAAAATTCAACCCACCCCGAATTCCCCAAAGTCTTCCGAGAAAAATTGTACCTCACTTGTGTGGGTATGGCTAGTGCCCGCAACAGGAAACGGCCCAAAACGCAACATGGACACATCGCATTTTCACAGTGAAAACAGACCCTTTTTTTGTAAAGTGCCTAGCTGTAGATTTTGAACCTTAGCTCTGCCAGCACCTAGGGAAACCTAGCAAACCTATACATTTTTGAAAACTAGACATGCAGGGGAATCCAGGATGGAGTGACTTGTCAGGCTCTCACCAGGTTCTGTTACCCAGAATCCCTTGCAAACCTCAAAATTTGTCAAAAAACCACATTTTCCTCACATTTCTGTGGTAGAAAGTTCTGGGATCTGCTTGGATCCACAAAATACCACTAACACCGCATTCCCCAGTCTTCCAAGAAAAATGGTACCTCACTTGTGTGGGTCGGCCTAGTGCCCGCGACAGGAAACGGCCCAAAACGCAACGTGGACACATCACATTTTCACAGTGCAAAATGACCCTTTTTTTGCAAAGTGCCTAGCTGTAGATTTTGAACCCTAGCTCTGCCGGCACCTAGGGAAACCTAGCAAACCTATACATTTTTGAAAATGAGACACCTAGGGGAATCCAGGATGGGGTGACTTGTCTGGTTCTCACCAGGTTCTGTTACCCAGAATCCCTTGCAAACCTCAAAATTTGTCCAAAAAACCACATTTCCTCACATTTCTGTGGTGGAAAGTTCTGGAATTTACGTGGATCCATAAAATTCCACTCACCCTGCATTCCCCAAAGTCTTCCGAGAAAGATTGTACCTCACTTGTGTGGGTATGCCTAGTGCCCGCGACAGGAAACGGCCCAAAACGCAACATGGACACATCACATTTTCACAGTGAAAGCGAACCCTTTTTTTGCAAAGTGCCTAGCTGTAGATTTTGAACCCTAGCTCTCCCAGCACCTAGGGAAACCTAGCAAACCTATACATTTTTTAAAACTAGACACGCAGGGGAATCCAGGATGGGGTGACTTGTCAGCCTCTCACTAGGTTCTGATCCCAAAATCCCTTGCAAACCTCAAAATTTGTCAAAAAAAACACACTTTTCTCACATTTCTGTGGAAGAAAGTTCTGGAATCTGTGTGGATCCACAAAATTCCACCCACCCCACATTCCCCAAAGTCTTCAGAGAAAAATGGTTCCTCACTTGTGTGGGTAGGCCTAGTGCCCGCGACTGGAAACGGCCTAAAACGCAACGTGGACACATCACATTTTCACAGTGAAAACTGACTCTTTTTTTGCAAAGTGCCTAGCTGTAGATTTTGAACCCTAGCTCTGCCAGCACCTAGGGAAACCTAGCAAGCCTATAGATTTTTGAAAACTAGACACGCAGGGGGATCCAGGATGGGGTGACTTGTCAGGCTTTCACTAGGTTCTGTTACCCAGAATCCCTTGCAAACCTAAAAATGTGTCCAAAAAACCACATTTTCTGCACATTTCTTTGGTGGAAAGTTCTGGGATCTGCGTGGATCCACAAAATTCCACCCACCCCGCATTCCCCAAAGTCTTCCGAGAAAATGGTACCTCACTTGTGTGGGTATGCCTAGTGCCCGCGACAGGAAACGGCCCAAAACGCAACGTGGACACATCACATTTTCACAGTGAAAACGGACCCTTTTTTTGCAAAGTGCCTAGCTGTAAATTTTGAACCCTAGCTCTGCCGGCACCTAGGGAAACCTAGCAAACCTATACATATTTTAAAACTAGACACGCAGGGGAATCCAGGATGGGGTGACTTGTCAGGCTCTCACCAGGTTCTGTTACCCAGAATCCCTTGCAAACCTCAAACTGTGTCCCAAAAAACCACATTTTCCTCACATTTCTGTGGTGGAAAGTTCTGGGAACTGCATGGATCCACAAAATTCCACCCACCCCGCATTCCCCAAAGTCCTCAGAGAAAAATGGTACCTCACCTGTGTGGGTATGCCCAGTGCCCGCGACAGGAAATGGCACAAAACGCAACTTGGACAAATCACATTGAAAACGGACCCTTTTTTTGCAAAGTGCCTAGCTGTAGATTTTGAACCCTAGCTCTGCCGGCACCTAGGGAAACCTAGCAAACCTATACATTTTTTAAAACTAGACACACAGGGGAATCCAGGATGGGGTGACTTGTCAGGCTCTCACCAGGTTCTGTTACCCAGAATCCCTTGCAAACCTCAAAATGTGTCCCAAAAAACCACATTTTCCTCACATTTCTGTGGTGGAAAGTTCTGGGAACTGCGTGGATCCACAAAATTCCACCCACCCCGCATTCCCCAAAGTCATCAGAGAAAAATGGTACCTCACCTGTGTGGGTATGCCTAGTGCCCGCGACAGGAAACGGCACAAAACGCAACATGGACAAATGACATTTTCACATTGAAAACGGACCCTTTTTTTGCAAAGTGCCTAGCTGTAGATTTTGAACCCTAGCTCTCCCAGCACCTAGGGAAACCTAGCAAACCTATACATTTTTTAAAACTAGACATGCAGGGGAATCCAGGATGGGGTGACTTGTCAGGCTCTCACCAGGTTCTGTTACCCAGAATCCCTTGCAAACCTCAAAATTTGTCAAAAAAACCACACTATTCTCACATTTCTGTGGTAGAAAGTTCTGGGATCTGTGTGGATCCACAAACTTCCACCCACCCCGCATTCCCCAGTCTTCCAAGAAAAATGGTACCTCACTTGTGTGGGTTGGCCTAGGGCCCGCTACAGGAAACGGCCCAAAATGCAACGTGGACATATCACATTTTCACAGTGTAAACGGACCCTTTTTTTGCAAAGTGCCTACCTGTAGATTTTGAACCCTATCTCTGCCGGCACCTAGGGAAACCTAGCAAACCTATACATTTTTGAAAACTAGACACCCAGGGGAATCCAGGATGGGGTGACTTGTCAGGCTCTCACCAGGTTCTGTAACCCAGAATCCCTTGCAAACCTAAAAATGTGTCCAAAAAATACATTTTCTGCACATTTCTTTGGTGGAAAGTTCTGGGATCTGTGTGGATCCACAAAATTCCACCCACCCCGCATTCCCCAAAGTGTTCCGAGAAAAATGGTACCTCACTTGTGTGGGTATGCCTAGTGCCCGCAACAGGAAACGGCCCAAAATGCAACATGGACACATCACATTTTCACAGTGAAAACGGACCCTTTTTTTGCAAAGTGCCTAGCTGTAGATTTTGAACCCTAGCTCTGCCAGCACCTAGGGAAACCTAGCAAACCTATACATTTTTTAAAACTAGACACGCAGGGGAATCCAGGATGGAGTGACTTGTCAGGCTCTTACCAGTTTCTGTTACCCAGAATCCCTTGCAGACCTCAAAATTTGTCCAAAAAAACACATTTTCCTCACATTTCTGTGGTAGAAAGTTCTGGGATCTGCGTGGATCCACAAAATTCCACCCGCCCCGCATTCCCCAGTCTTCCAAGAAAAATGGTACCTTACTTGTGTTGGTCGGCCTAGTGCCCGCGACAGGAAACGGCCCAAAACGCAATGTGGACACATCACATTTTCACAGTGAAAACGGACCCTTTTTGTGCAAAGTGCCTAGTTGTAGATTTTGAACCCTAGCTCTGCCGGCACCTAGGGAAACCTAGCAGACCAATACATTTTTGAAAACTAGACACCTAGGGGAATCCAGGATGGGGTGACTTGTCTGGCTCTCACCTGGTTCTGTTACCCAGAATCCCTTGCAAACCTCAAAATTTGTCCATAAAAACACATTTTGCTCACATTTCTGTGGTGGAAAGTTCTGGAATTTTGTGGATCCATAAAATTCCACTCACCCCGCATTCCCCAAAGTCTTCCGAGAAAAATGGTGCCTCACTTGTGTGGGTATGCCTAGTGCCCGCGACAGGAAACGGCCCAAAACGCAACATGGACACATCACATTTTCACAGTGAAAACGGACCCTTTTTTGCAAAGTGCCTAGCTGTAGATTTTGAACCCTAGCTCTCCCAGCACCTAGGGAAACCTAGCAAACCTATCCATTTTTTAAAACTAGACACGCAGGGGATTCCAGGATGGGGTGACTTGTCAGGCTCTCACCAGGTTCTGTTACCCAGAATCCCTTGCAAACCTCAACATTTGTCCAAAAAAACACATTTTCCTCATATTTCTGTGGTGGAAAGTTCTGGAATTTGCGCGGATCCTTAAAATTCCACTCACCCCGCATGCCCCAAAGTCTTCTGAGAAAGATGGTACCTCACTTGTGTGGGTATGCCTAGTGGCCGCGACAGGAAACGGCCCAAAACGCAACATGGACACATCACATTTTACAGTGAAAACGTCCCTTTTTTTAAAAAAATGCCTAGCTGTAGATGTTGAACCCTAGCTCTGCCGGCGCCTAGGGAAACCTAGCAAACCTATACATTTTTGAAAACTAGACACCCAGGGGAATCCATTATGGGGTGACTTGTGAGGCTCTCACCAGGTTCTGTTACCCAGAATCCCTTGCAAACCTCAAAATTTGCCCAAAAAAACACAATTTTCTCACATTTCTGTGGTAGAAAGTTCTGGAATCTGTGTGGATCCACAAAATTCCACCAACCCCACATTCCCCAAAGTCTTCAGAGAAAAATGGTTCCTCACTTGTGTGGGTAGGCCTAGTCCCCGCGACAGGAAACGGCCTAAAACACAACATGACACATCACATTTTCACATTGAAAATTGACCCTTTCTCTGCAAAGTGCCTAGCTGTAGATTTTGAACCCTAGCTCTGCCGGCACCTAGGGAAACCTAGCAAACCTATACATTTTTGAAAACTAGATACGCAGGGGAATCCAGGATGGGGTGACTTGTCAGGCTCTCACCAGGTTCTGTTACCCAGAATCCCTTGCAAACCTCAAAATCTGTCAAATAAAACACACTTTCCTCACATTTCTGTGGTAGAAAGTTCTGGAATCTGTGTGGATCCACAAAATTCCACCCACCCCACAATCCCCAAAGTCTTCAGAGAAAAATGGTTCCTCACTTGTGTGGGTAGGCCTAGTGCCCGCGACAGGAAACGCCCTAAAACGCAACGTGACACATCACATTTTCACAGTGAAAATTGACCCTTTTTTTGCAAAGTGCCTGGCTGTAGATTTTGAACCCTAGCTCTGCCGGCACCTAGGGAAACCTGGCAAACCTATAGATTTTTGAAAACTAGACATGCAGGGGGATCCAGGATGGGGTGACTTGTCAGGCTCTCACCAGGTTCTGTTACCCAGAATACCTTGCAAACCTCAAAATTTGTCCAAAAAACACATTTTCCTCACATTTCTGTGGTAGAAAGTTCTGGGATCTGCGTGGATCCACAAAATTCCACCCACCCTGCATTCCGCAAAGTCTTCCGAGAAAAATGGTACCGCACTTGTGTGGGTATGCCTAGTGTCCACAAGAGGAAACGGCCCAAAACGCAACATGGACACTTCACAGTGAAAACTGACCCTTTTTTTGCAAAGTGCCTAGCTGTACATTTTGAACCCTAGCTCTGCCAGCACCTAGGGAAACCTAGCAAACCTATACATTTTTGAAAACTATTCACGCAGGGGAATCCAGGATTGAGTGACTTGTCAGGCTCTCACCAGGTTCTGTTACCCAGAATACCTTGCAAACCTCAAAATTTGTCCAAAAAACACATTTTCCTCACATTTCTGTGGTAGAAAGTTCTGGGATCTGCGTGGATCCACAAATTTCCACCCACCCCGCATTCCCCAGTCTTCCAAGAAAAATGGTACCTCACTTGTGTGGGTCAGCCTAGTTCCCGCGACAGGAAACGGTCCAAAACGCAATGTGGACACATAACATTTTCACAGTGCAAACGGACCCTTTTTTTGAAAAATGCCTAGCTGTAGATGTTGAACCCAAGCTCTGCCGGCGCCTAGGGAAACCTAGCAAACCTATACATTTTTGAAAACTAGATACCCAGGGGAATCCATGATGGGGTGACTTGTCAGGCTCTCACCAGGTTCTGTTACCCAGAATCCCTTGCAAACCTAAAAATTTGTCCCAAAAAACACATTTTCCTCACATTTCTGTGGTGGAAAGTCCTGGGATCTGCGTGGATCCACAAAATTCCACCCACCCCACATTCCCCAAAGTCTTCAGAGAAAAATGGTACCTCACCTGTGTGGGTATGTCTAATGCCCGCGACAGGAAACGGCCCAAAACGCAACATGGACACATCACATTTTCACCATGAAAACGGACCCTTTTTTTGCAAAGTGCCTAGCTGTAGATTTTGAACCCTAGCTCTCCCAGCACCTAGGGAAACCTAGCAAACCTATACATTTTTGAAAACTAGATATGCAGGGGAACCAGGATGGGGTGACTTGTCAGGCTCTCACCAGGTTCTGTTACCCAGAATCCCTTGCAAACCTCAAAATTTGTAAAAAAAAACACACTTTTCTCACATTTCTGTCGTAGAAAGTTCTGGAATCTGTGTGGATCCACAAAATTCCACCCACCACACATTCCCCAAAGTCTTCAGCGAAAAATGGTTCATCACTTGTGTGGGTAGGCCTAGTGCCCGCGACAGGAAACGGCCTAAAACGCAATGTGGACACATCACATTTTCACAGTGAAAATTGACCCTTTTTTTGAAAAGTGCCTAGATGTAGATTTTGAACCCTAGCTCTGCCGGCACCTAGGGAAACCTAGCAAACCTATAGATTTTTGAAAACTAGACACGCAGGGGGATCCAGGATGGGGTGACTTGTCAGGCTCTCACCAGGTTCTGTTACCCAGAATCCCTTGCAAACCTAAAAATGTGTCCAAAAAAACACATTTCCTACACATTTCTTTGGTGGAAAGTTCTGGGATCTGCGTGGATCCACAAAATTCCACCCACCCCAAATTCCCCAAAGTCTTCCAAGAAAAATTGTACCTCACTTGTGTGGGTATGCCTAGTGCCCGCAACAGGAAATGGCCCAAAACGCAACATGGACACATCAGATTTTCACAGTGAAAACGGACCCTTTTTTAGCAAAGTGCCTAGCTGTAGATTTTGAACCTTAGCTCTGCCAGCACCTAGGGAAACCTAGCAAAACTATACATTTATGAAAACTAGACATGCAGGGGAATCCAGGATGGAGTGACTTGTCAGGCTCTCACCAGGTTCTGTTACCCAGAATCTCTTGCAAACCTCAAAATTTGTCAAAAAACCACATTTTCCTCAAATGTCTGTGGTGGAAAGTTCTGGAATTTGCGTGGATCCATAAAATTCCACTCAGCCTGCATTCTCCAAAGTCTTCGAGAAAGATGGTACCTCACTTGTGTGGGTATGCCTAGTGCCCGCGACAGGAAACGGCCCAAAACGCAACATGGATACATCACATTTTACAGTGAAAACGGACCCTTTTTTTGCAAAGTGCCTAGCTGTAGATGTTGAACCCTAGCTCTGCCGGCACCTAGGGAAACCTAGCAAACCTATACATTTTTGAAAACTAGACACCCAGGGGAATCCATGATGGGGTGACTTGTCAGGCTCTCGCCAGGTTCTGTTACCCAGAATCCCTTGCAAACCTCAAAATTTGTCCCAAAAACCCACATTTTCCTCACATTTCTATAGTGGAAAGTTCTGGGATCTGCGTGGATCCACAAAATTTTACCCACCCTGCATTCCCCAAAGTCTTCAGGGAAAAATGGTACCTCACCTGTGCGGGTATGTCTAGTGCCCGCGACAGGAAACGGCCCAAAACGCAACATGGACACATCACATTTTCACAGTGAAAACGGACCCTTTTTTTGCAAAGTGCCTAGCTATAGATTTTGAATCCTAACTCTACCAGCACCTAGGGAAACCTAGCAAACCTACACATTTTTGAAAACTAGACACCCAGGGGAATCCAGGATGGGGTGACTTGTCAGGCTCTCACCAGGTTCTGTTACCCAGAATCCCTTGCAAACCTCAACATTTGTCAAAAAAACCTCACATTTCTGTGGTAGAAAGTTCTGGAATCTGTGTGGATCCACAAAATTCCACCCAGCCCACATTCCCCAAAGTCTTCAGAGAAAAATGGTTCCTCACTTGTGTGGGTAGGCCTAGTGCCCGCGACAGGAAACGGCCTAAAACGCAACGTGACACATCACATTTTCACAGTGAAAATTATCCCTTTTTTTGCAAAGTGCCTAGCTGTAGATTTTGAACCCTAGCTCTGCCTGCACCCAGGGAAACCTAGCAAACCTATAGATTTTTGAAAACTAGACACGCAGGGGGATCCAGGATGTGGTGACTTGTCAGGCTCAATATGGAAGCTGCTCAGTTCACGGCATGGCGTCCATAGACCACTGATCCCGCCGCTTTGAGGTAAGCCACCCTGTCTGACACTGAGTACCGTCGTACTTCCTTATATATTCTAGACAACTATATTTTTCATCATTAGATTACGTTGAACTTGAATTCATTTTCTTCCAGAGTGACGCGGACATAGTCGCGAGCCATTACGGGCATTTGTTTGTTACTCTCTGTAACAAGTATGGATTCCATTATCTTTTAAAGGCGTCCGTCCACAATATCTTACTTTCCAGTCTCTCTTGCAGGTAATTCCGCCTTATCTCGTGTAACCGCTATTATGTCTATTTCTTAGAAAACTAGTTTTGCTACTATTGAGATATAGACCGCTTAGAAATTCACTATCTTTTAGCGCTATGTGGTCCTTGTTTGTGACTGTTCTTGAGGGTGTTATCCATCTATCCTTAACATAGTAAGGTTAACAAGCTTATTGAGGGGTGCCCGCTATTGATTCTTTACTTCATTGGCTGATGTGCAGATAATTCTGTTACAATTTTTAACACAGCCCATTTGTCCATTCATTAGAGGATCTGATTTGTTATTATCCATAGTTTTGGTTTATTAGAATTCTTTGTTTTTCTCTTTATTGTTTTGTCAATCTCCCACTTTATAAGACTGCATTATTACCTTGGGGTGCCTTACACTAGTATGGACTATTCTAGCCGGTGTGTAGGCAACCCCGGTACACACTATAATATTGTTAGATTGTTAGTTTGTCCTAATCCATTACATAATTAGATCTGATTTCAGCGAATGATACATGTTATAGGATTTTTTTATCCTTTTCTCTGCAGAGCTACGTAGACCTAGTCGCGAGCTTCTTCTTTTTATCGTGGTGGCTATTCAGCCTCATATCCCATTCACGGATCTTTCAACTGACGTAGAGACATCAACCATTATCTATCTCTTGGTTTTTGAATTTCCTATGCCCGATAAGTGCTATATTAATATCCATGAATACAGTAAGTTATCACTGGACTGTACTCCCGTATTATTTATACCTGGATATTTTATAAAATATTCCATTGGATTCTTATACTAAGATCTGTCTTCTCCAACTATTGCAGATCCACCACTATTGATCCTTTAGTACAATCTGCATTGTATGTACTTGTGTCTGCAGTCCTATCCATATATAGTAAGTGTGTATTGTATTCTTATATTAGTATGAGATACTGTTTATTATTCACAGATAGTCACCCTTATTAGATAGTTTTGGGTATATATTTTATGGCTATTATTCTTCTTTTTTTTCCTCTTCTTCTTTTTTTTCCTTTTTCTCTTTATTCTGTGTTATAATTTGCTTTTATATGGGGTGACTTTCACAGTATATGTTTCGCTTTATTTCACGGGGCTTTTTGGCATACACAGGGTAAAATGTATTATTTAGATCAGAGAACTCAGTGTGTTTTAAAGATTTGTGTGGTTTTTATATGGTTTTATTTGTTCTATAGGATAAGGTCGTGGCCCTCCTGATGAAGGCGCTTGTGTGCCGAAACGCGCGTTGAGAAGATCTTTCGTTTTGCCACCACTTTTCTATTTATGTTTACATGAATGAATTGACCTTGTATGATATTAATTCGTTTTTCTTGTGATTTATATGATTTGTGTCTGTCTATTATGATGCTAATTTGTAGATTCAATTTGTCTATTAAATCTTTATTTGAAATGTTTTTAACGTAAGCTAAATAAACTTTATACATGTTTTAATTCAATTCACTTGTGTTCACACTGAGTTCTTCTCATCATGATTGTGTTTTTCGTATGAGTTGTTGAATCATTTAAACCGTTTTGACTGCCTAGGGATTGTTGCTTTCAAGTGTGACTTGTCAGGCTCTCACCAGGTTCTGTTACCCAGAATCCCTTGCAAACCTAAAAATGTGTCCAAAAAACACTTTTTCTGCACATTTCTTTGGTGGAAAGTTCTGGGATCTGCGTGGATCCACAAAATTCCACCCACCCCGCATTCCCCAAAGTCTTCCGAGAAAAATGGTACCTCACTTGTGTGGGTATGCCTTGTGCCCGCAACAGGAAACGGCCCAAAAGCAACATGGACACATCACATTTTCACAGTGAGAACGAACCCTTTATTTGCAAAGTGCCTAGCTGTAGATTTTGAACCCTAGCTCTGCCAGCACCTAGGAAAACCGAGCAAACCTATACATTTTTGAAAACTAGACACGCACGGGAATCCAGGATGGAGTGACTTGTCAGGCTCTCACCAGGTTCTGTTACCCAGAATCCCTTGCAAACCTCAAACTTTGTCAAAAAACCACATTTTCCTCACATTTCTGTGGTAGAAAGTTCTGGGATCTGCATGGATCCACAAAATTCCACCCACCCCGCATTCCCCAGTCTTCCAAGAAAAATGATACTTCACTTGTGTGGGTCGGCCTAGTGCCCGCGTCAGGAAACGGCCCAAAACGCAACGTGGACACATCACATTTTCACAGTGAAAACGGACCCTTTTTTTGCAAAGTGCCTAGCTGTAGATTTTGAACCCTAGCTCTGCCGGCACCAAGGAAAACCTAGCAAACCTATACATTTTTGAAAACTTGACACCTAGGGGAATCCAGGATGGGGTGACTTGTCTGGCTCTCACCAGGTTCTGTTACCCAGAATCCCTTGCAAACCTCAAAATTTGTCCAAAAAAACACACTTTTCTCACATTTCTGTGGTAGAAAGTTCTGGAATCTGTGTGGATCCACAAAATTCCACCCACCCCATATTCCCCAAAGCTTCAGAGAAAAATGGTTCCTCACATGTGTGGGTAGGCCTAGTGCCCGCGACAGGAAACGGCCTAAAACGCAACGTGGAACATCACATTTTCACAGTGAAAATTGTCCCTTTTTTTGCAAAGTGCCTAGCTGTAGATTTTGAACCCTAGCTCTGCCGGCACCTAGGGAAACCTAGCAAACCTATAGATTTTTGAAAACTAGACATGCAGGGTGATCCAGGATAGGGTGACTTGTCAGGCTCTCACCAGGTTCTGTTACCCAGAATCCCTTGCAAATCTAAAATTTTTCCCAAAAAACACATTTTCTACACATTTCTTTGATGGAAAATTCTGGGATCTGCGTGGATCCACAAAATTCCACCCTCCCCGCATTCCCCAAAGTCTTCCGAGAAAAATGGTACCTCACTTGTGTGGGTATGCCTAGTGCCCGCAACAGGAAACGGCCCAAAACTCAACATGGACACATCCCATTTTCACAGTGAAAACGGACCTTTTTTTTGCAAAGTGCCTAGCTGTAGATTTTGAACCCTAGTTCTGCCAGCACCTAGGGAAACCTAGCAAACCTATACATTTTTGAAAACTAGACACGCACGGGAATCCAGGATGGAGTGACTTGTCAGGCTCTCAACAGGTTCTGTTACCCAGAATCCCTTGCAAACCTCAAACTTTGTCAAAAAACCACATTTTCCTCACATTTCTGTGGTAGAAAGTTCTGGGATCTGCGTGGATCAACAAAATTCCACCCACCCCGCATATCCCCGTCTTCCAAGAAAAATGGTACCTCACTTGTGTGGGTCGGCCTAGTGCCCGCGTCAGGAAACGGCCCAAAACGCAACGTGGACACATCACATTTTCACAGTGAAAACGGACCCTTTTTTTGCAAAGTGCCTAGCTGTAGATTTTGAACCCTAGCTCTGCCGGCACCAAGGGAAACCTAGCAAACCTATACATTTTTGAAAACTTGACACCTAGGGGAATCCAGGATGGGGTGACTTGTCTGGCTCTCACCAGGTTCTGTTACCCAGAATCCCTTGCAAACCTCAAAATGTGTCCAAAAAAACACACTTTTCTCACATTTCTGTGGTAGAAAGTTCTGGAATCTGTGTGGATCCACAACATTCCACCCACCCCACATTCCCCAAAGTATTCAGAGAAAAATGGTTCCTCACTTCTGTGGCTAGGCCTAGTGCCCGCGACAGGAAACGGCCTAAAACGCAACGTGGAACATCACATTTTCACAGTGAAAATTGACCCTTTTTTTGCAAAGTGCCTAGCTGTAGATTTTGAACCCTAGCTCTACCGGCCCCTAGGGAAACCTAGCAAACCTATAGATTTTTGAAAACTAGACATGCAGGGGGATCCAGGATAGGGTGACTTGTCAGGCTCTCACCAGGTTCTGTTACCCAGAATCCCTTGCAAACCTAAAATGTTTCCGAAAAAACACATTTTTTACACATTTCTTTGGTGGAAAATTCTGGGATCTGCGTGGATCCACAAAATTCCACCCACCCCGCATTCCCCAAAGTCTTCTGAGAAAAATGGTACCTCACTTGTGTGGGTATGCCTAGTGCCCGCAACAGGAAACGGCCCAAAACTCAACATGGACACATCCCATTTTCACAGTGAAAACGGACCTTTTTTTTGCAAAGTGCCTAGCTGTAGATTTTGAACCCTAGTTCTGCCAGCACCTAGGGAAACCTAGCAAACCTATACATTTTTGAAAACTAGACATGCACGGGAATCCAGGATGGAGTGACTTGTCAGGCTCTCACCAGGTTCTGTTACCCAGAATCCCTTGCAAACCTCAAACTTTGTCAAAAAACCACATTTTCCTCACATTTCTGTGGAAGAAAGTTCTGGGATCTGCGTGGATCCACAAAGTTCCACCCACCCCGCATTCTCCAGTCTTCCAAGAAAAATGGTACCTCACTTGTATGGGTCGGCCTAGTGCCCGCGTCAGGAAACGGCCCAAAACGCAACGTGGACACATCACATTTTCACAGTGAAAACGGACCCTTTTTTTGCAAAGTGCCTACCTGTAGATTTTGAACCCTAGCTCTGCCGGCACCAAGGGAAACCTAGCAAACCTATACATTTTTGAAAACTTGACACCTAGGGGAATCCAGGATGGGGTGACTTGTCTGGCTCTCACCAGGTTCTGTTACCCAGAATCCCTTGCAAACCTCAAAATTTGTCAAAAAAACACACTTTTCTCACATTTCTGTGGTAGAAAGTTCTGGAATCTGTGTGGATCCACAAAATTCCACCCACCCCACATTCCCCAAAGTCTTCAGAAAAAATGGTTCCTCACTTGTGTGGGTAGGCCTAGTGCCCGCGACAGGAAACGGCCTAAAACGCAATGTGGACTCATCACATTTTCACAGTGAAAATTGACCCTTTTTTTGCAAAGTGCCTAGCTGTAGATTTTGAACCCTAGCTCTGCCGGCACCTAGGGAAACCTAGCAAACCTATAGATTTTTTAAAACTAGACACGCAGGGGGATCCAGGATAGGGTGACTTGTCCGGCTCTCACCAGGTTCTGTTACCCAGAATCCCTTGCAAACCTAAAAAGTTTACAAAAAAACACATTTTCTGCACATTTCTTTGGTGGAAAGTTCTGGGATCTGCGTGGATCCACAAAATTCCACCCACCCCGCATTCCCCAAAGTCTTCCGAGAAAAATGGTACCTCACTTGTGTGGGTATGCCTAGTGCCCGCAACAGGAAACGGCCCAAAACACAACATGGACACACCATATTTTCACAGTGAAAACGGACCTTTTTTTGCAAAGTGCCTAGCTGTAGATTTTGAACCCTAGTTCTGCCAGCACCTAGGGAAACCTAGCAAACCTATACATTTTTGAAAACTAGACATGCAGGGGAATCCAGGATGGAGTGACTTGTCAGGCTCTCACCAGGTTCTGTTACCCAGAATCCCTTGAAAACCTCAAACTTTGTCAAAAAACCACATTTTCCTCCCATTTCTGTGGTAGAAAGTTCAGGGATCTGCGTGGATCCCCAAAATTCCACCCACCCCGCATTCCCCAGTCTTCCAAGAAAAATGGTACCTCAGTTGTGTGGGTCGGCCTAGTGCCCGCGACAGGAAACGGCCCAAAACGCAACATGGACACATCACATTTTCACAGTGAAAACTGACCCTTTTTTTGCAAAGTGCCTAGCTGTAGATTTTGAACCCTAGCTCTGCCGGCACCAAGGGAAACCTAGCAAACCTATACATTTTTTAAAACTAGACACCCAGGGGAATCCATGATGGGGTTACTTGTCAGGCTCTCACCAGGTTCTGTTACCCAGAATCCCTTGCAAACCTCAAAATCTGTCCCAAAAAAACACATTTTCCTCACATTTCTGTGGTGGAAAGTTCTGGGATCTGCGTGGATCCACAAAATTCCACCCACCCCGCATTCCCCAAAGTCTTCAGAGAAAAATGGTACCTCACCTGTGTGGGTATGCCTAGTGCCCGCGAAAGGAAACGGCACAAAACGCAACATGGACAAATCACATTTTCACATTGAAAACGGACCCTTTTTTTGCAAAGTGCCTAGGTGTAGATTTTGAACCCTAGCTCTCCCAGCACCTAGGGAAACCTAGCAAACCTATACATTTTTTAAAACTAGACATGCAGCGGAAACCAGGATGGGGTGACTTGTCAGGCTCTCATCAGGTTCTGTTACCCAGAATCCCTTGCAAACCTCAAAATTTGTCAAAAAAACCACACTTTTCTCAAACTTCTGTGGTAGAAAGTTCTGGAATCTGTGCGGATCCACAAAATTCCACCCACCCCACATTCCCCAAAGTCTTCAGAGAAAAATGGTTCCTCACTTGTGTGGGTAGGCCTAGTGCCCTTGACAGGAAACGGCCTAAAACGCAACATGGACACATCACATTTTCACAGTGAGAACGGACCCTTTTTTTGCAAAGTGCCTAGCTGTAGATTTTTAACCCTAGCTCTGCCAGCACCTAGGGAAATCTAGCAAACCTATACATTTTTGAAAACTAGACACACAGGGGAATCCAGGATGGAGTGACTTGTCAGGCTCTCACCAGGTTCTGTTACCCAGAATCCCTTGAAGACCAAAACATTTGTCCAAAAAAACACATTTTCCTCACATTTCTGTGGTAGAAAGTACTGGGATCTGCGTGGATCCACAAAATTCCACCCACCCCGCATTCCCTAGTCTTCCAAGAAAAATGGTACCTCATTTGTGTGGGTCAGCCTAGTGCCCGCGACAAGAAACTGCCCAAAACGCAATGTGGAAACATCACAATTTCACAGTGAAAACGGACCCTTTTTTTGCAAAGTGCCTAGCTGTAGATTTTGAACCCTAGCTCTGCCGGCGCCTAGGGAAACCGAGCAAACCTATACATTTTTGAAAACTAGACACCCAGGGGAATCCATGATGGGGTGACTTGTCAGGCTCTCACCAGGTTCTGTTACCCAGAATCCCTTGCAAACCTCAAAATTTGTCCCAAAAAAACACATTTTCCTCACATTTCTGTGGTGGAAAGTCCTGGGATCTGCGTGGATCCACAAAATTCCACCCACCCCACATTCCCCAAAGTCTTCAGAGAAAAATGGTACCTCACCTGTGTGGGTATGTCTAATGCCCGCGACAGGAAACGGCCCAAAACGCAACATGGACATATCACATTTTCACAGTGAAAACAGACCCTTTTTTTGCAAAGTGCCTAGCTGTAGATTGTGCACCCTAGCTCTGCCAGCACCTAGGGAAACCTAGCAGTCCTATACATTTTTTAAAACTAGACACGCAGGGGAATCCAGGATCGAGTGACTTGTCAGGCTCTCACCAGGTTCTGTTACCCAGAATCCCTTGCAAACCTCAAAATTTGTCCAAAAAAACACATTTTCCTCACATTTCTGTGGTAGAAAGTTCTGGGATCTGTGTGGACCCACAAAAACCACCCACCCCGCATTCCCCAGTATTCCAAGAAAAAGGGTACCTCACTTGTGTGGGTCGGCCTAGTGCCCGCGACAGGAAACGGCCCAAAACGCAACGTGGACACATCACATTTTCACAGTGAAAACGGACCCTTTTTTTGCAAAGTGCCTAGCTGTAGATTTTGAACCCTAGCTCTGCCGGCACCTAGGGAAACCTAGCAGACCTATACATTTTTGAAAACTTGACACCCAGGGGAATCCATGATGGGGTGACTTGTCAGGCTCTCACCAGGTTCTGTTACCCAGAATCCCTTGCAAACCTCAAAAATTGTCCCCAAAAAACAAATTTTCCTCACATTTCTGTGGTGGAAAGTCATGGGATCTGCGTGGATCCACAAAAATCCACCCACCCCGCATTACCCAAAGTCTTCAGAGAAAAATGGTTCCTCACCTGTGTGGGTGTGCCTAGTGCCCGCGACAGGAAACGGCCCAAAACGCAACATGGACACATCACATTTTCACAGTGAAAACGGACCCTTTTTTTGCAAAGTGCCTAGCTGTAGATTTTGAACCCTAGCTCTCCCAGCACCTAGGAAAACCTAGCAAACCTATACATTTTTGAAAACTAGACACGAAGGGGAATCCAAGATGGGGTGACTTGTCAGGCTCTCACCAGGTTCTGTTACCCAGAATCCCTTGCAAACCTCAAAATTTGTCAAAAAAACACACTTTTCTCACATTTCTGTGGTAGAAAGTTCTGGAATCTGTGTGGATCCACAAAATTCCACCCACCCCACATTACCCAAAGTCTTCAGAGAAAAATGGTTCCTCACCTGTGTGGGTATGCCTAGTGCCCGCGACAGGAAACGACCCAAAACGCAACATGGACACATCACATTTTCACAGTGAAAACGGACCCTTTTTTTGCAAAGTGCCTAGCTGCAGATTTTGAACCCTAGCTCTGCCGGCACCTAGGGAAACCTAGCAAACCTATAGATTTTTGAAAACTAGACATGCAGGGGGATCCAGGATAGGTTGACTTGTCAGGCTCTCACCAGGTTCTGTTACCCAGAATCCCTTGCAAACCTCAAACTTTGTCAAAAAACCACATTTTCCTCACATTTCTGTGGTAGAAAGTTCTGGGATCTGCGTGGATCCATAAAATTCCACCCACCTCGCATTCCCCAGTCTTCCAAGAAAAATGGTACCTCACTTGTGTTGGTCGGCCTAGTGCCCGCGTCAGGAAACGGCCCAAAACTCAACGTGGACACATCACATTTTCACAGTGAAAACTGACCCTTTTTTTGCAAAGTGCCTAGCTGTAGATTTTGAACCCTAGCTCTGCCGGCACCAAGGGAAACCTAGCAAACCTATACATTTTTGAAAACTAGACACCCAGGGGAATCCATGATGGGGTGACTTGTCAGGCTCTCACCAGGTTCTGTTACCCAGAATCCCTTGCAAACCTAAAAATGTGTCCAAAAAGCACATTTTCTGCACATTTCTTTGGTGGAAAGTTCTGGGATCTGCGTGGATCCACAAAATTCCACCCACCCCGCATTCCACAAAGTCTTCAGAGAAAAATGGTACCTCACTTGTGTGGGTATGCCTAGTGCCCACAACAGGAAACGGCCCAAAACGCAACATGGACACATCACATTTTCACAGTGAAAACTGACCCTTTTTTTGCAAAGTGCCTAGATGTAGATTTTGAACCCTAGCTCTGCCAGCACCTAGGGAAACCTAGCAAACCTATACATTTTTGAAAACTAGACACACAGGGGAATCCAGGATGGAGTGACTTGTCAGGCTCTCACCAGGTTCTGTTACCCAGAATCCCTTGCAAACCCCCAAATTTGTCCAAAAAACCACATTTTCCTCACATTTCTGTGGTAGAAACTTCTGGGATCTGCGTGGATCCACAAAATTCTACCCACCCCGCATTCCCCAGTCTTCCAAGAAAAATGGTACCTCACTTGTGTGGGTCGGCCTAGTGCCCGCAACAGGAAACGGCCCAAAACGCAACGTGGACACATCACATTTTCACAGTGAAAACAGACCTTTTTTTTGCAAAGTGCCTAGCTGTAGATTTTGAACCCTAGCTCTGCCGGCACCTAGGGAAACCTAGCAAACCTATACATTTTTGAAAACTAGACTCCCAGGGGAATCTAGGATGGGGTGACTTGTCTGGCTCTCACCAGGTTCTGTTACCCAGAATCCCTTGCAAACCTCAAATTTGTAAAAAAAAAATAAACATTTTCCTCACATTTCTGTGGTGGAAAGTTCTGGAATCAGCGTGGATCCACAAAATTCCACTCACCCCGCATTCCCCAAAGTCTTCCAAGAAAAATGATACCTCACTTGTGTGGGTAGGCCTAGTGCCCGTGAGAGGAAATGGTCCAAAACGCAATGTGGACACATCACATTTCCACAGTGAAAAGGGACCCTTTTTTTGCAAAGTGCCTAGCTGTTGATTTTGAACCCTAGCTCTGCCGGCACCTAGGGAAACCTACCAAACCTATACATTTTTGAAAACGAGACACCAAGGGGAATCCAGGATGGGGTGACTTGTCTGGCTCTCACCAGGTTTTGTTACCCATAATTCCTTGCAAACCTCAAACTTTGTAAAAAAAACACATTTTCCTCACATTTCTGAGGTGGAAAGTTCTGGAATCTGCATGGATCCTCAAAATTACACCCACCCCGCATTGCCCAAAGTCTTCTAAGAAAAATGGTACCTCACTTGTGTGGGTCGGCCTAGTGCTCGCGACAGGAAACAGCCCAAAACGCAACGAGGACACACCATAGGGAAGCCTAGAAAACCTATACATTTGTGAAAACTATACACCAAGGGGAATTCAGGATGGGGTGACTTGTCTGGCTCTCACCAGGTTTTGTTACCCAGAATCCCTTGCAAACCTCAAACTTTGTAAAAAAAAAACACATTTCTGTGGTGGAAAGTTCTGGAATCTGCGTGGATCTACAAAGTTCCACCCACCCCGCATTCCCAAAAGTCTTCTGAGAAAAATGGTACCTCACTTGTGTGGGTGGCCCAAGCACCCGCGACAGTCAAGGGCCCAAAACGTATTGAGGAGACATCAAAATTGCCTATCACAAAACGACCTGGTTTTGCAAGGGGGGTCACCTGGGTTTTTGGCCCCGTGCTCAGTGGCCAGCTAGGGAAACCACCAAACCCACACATTTCTGAAAACTAGACACCCGGGGGAGTCCGATGAGGTATGGCTTGCATGGATACCCCAACGTTTCCCTACCCATAATCCCCTGCAAACCTCAAATTTAGCTGAAAAAAATCCCTTTTTCCACACATTTTTGTGTGGGAAAGTTGTGGGATCACTGGGCTGACACAAATTTCCTAGCACCCAGCGTTCCCCCAGGTCTCCCGATAGAAATGGTGCCTCACTCGTGTGGGTGGCCAAGCACCCGCAACAGGCAAGGGCTCAAAACGTATTGAGGAGACATCAAAATTGCCTATCACAAAACAACCTGGTTTTGCAAGGGGGGTCACCTGGGTTTCTGGCCCCGTGCTGGAAACATGCGAGAATTCTTCCTTTGTTAAAAAAACCTATGTCAGACCCAGGGGTAGCCGGTAACTATCGACCTATATCTCTGTTACCTTTTTTTCCCAAGATTTTGGAGAAATTTGTCAATTCCATCATCACAGATTATATTGAGACCAATCATCTTTTGCACCCTAGTCAATCGGGCTTCAGGGCAAACTTCAGCACTGAATCGGCCCTCTTAGAAGTTGTAGAAACCATAAAATCCACGCGGAGAGAGCCCCGGTGTTGTTTACAGCAGCCCTGCAACGATGCCAACCGACGCCGCTGCTGAAGGGACAGGTGCCGGTTTATTGGAGAAACAAAGTGTCAGCGGTGTTTTGGAGCCTTTCATCACTACCCACTGTGGAACAATTTTCAACATTGTGAGTGCAAGGGCACGCCAGCTCACGGTAGTAATATATGGCACTATAAATACCATCAGGCCATGGGAGTGGCCACGCCCACTGAGGCGGGATTGTGGATATAAATGGTGGTGTCTGAAAATGCAGTGCCTTTGCATTACGAGTCCGTCGCCTTTGAAGAAGTGGTTTTCCACGAAACGCGTCAGGCAGTTTGGACATTATATTGTGGCTGCAAGTCTTCATCCTCGCTGTTCCCTCCAATAAATGAGTGTGACTGATACTTAACTGTCGTGGGGTCTTTCTACAGCAGGCACCTCTTTGGTTTATATATATATATATATATATATATATATATATATATATATATATATATATATATATATATATATAACAACCAATTGATTCCCAATGTCCGCACGCTCAATACCTGGTGCAGGCAGCAACGGGTAGAATCCTTACCCGATATTTAAATTCAGAAACACAAAGGATGCCGCACTCCAGAGATAGGTTTCAGAGTTGCCTTATTTTCACCACCACTACCACCAGTCGTGGTGAAAATAAAGCAACTCTGAAACTAATCTCTGAGTGCGGCATCCTTTGTGTTTCTGAATATATATATATATATATATATATATATATATATATATATATATATATATATATATATATACATACACACACGATATCCACGATAAAATCAGGATAATACAGGATTCTTTTGAAATACAGCCACCGGCCTTTACAGCGGACCTAGAGGCTCCCAGCGCTGCTGTTAACTCTGAGTTTTCCCTTATGCAGTTCCCCGATATTTCCATGGACCAATCCTTAATCCTAATGATGTCCCTGAAGTCAGGCTCTCCTGCCGACCCTTGTCCCGCTAAGGTGTTGTCTGTAATTGCAGAGGTGATTAATCCCACTGTGAATCAGATTCTAAACAACTCCTTGCGGGAGGGACATTTGCCTCCTTGCTGGAAACATGAAATAATTCTTCCTTTATTAAAAAACCTACGGCAGACCCAGGGGTAGCCGGTAACTATCAACCTATATCTCTGTTACCTTTTTTTTCCAAGATTTTTGAGAAATTTGTCAATTCCATCATCACGGACTATATTGAGACCAATCATCTTTTGCACCCTAGTCAATCGGGCTTCAGGGCGAACTTCAGCACTGAATCGGCCCTCTTATAAGTTGTAGAAACCATAAAATCCACGCTTGACAGGGGAGGCAACGCACTTTTGGTGCTGTTGGACCTTTCAGCGGCTTTTGACACCGTGCCCCATGACAGACTGGTACAAAGATTGGTGTAGGGCGGTGTCGGCGGCATAGCCTTGAGATGGATCAGGTCATTCCTAAGTAATCGTCTTCAAACCATATGGTCCCCCCCTTTTTCTACTGCCATTCCTCCCATGAATGTTGGGGTCCCGCAGGGCTCTATTTTGAGCCCAACTTTGTTCAATCTTTATATGGCCCCTATCGCCCTTCTTGCCGAACAACATGGAGCTAAGATCATATCGTATGCGGACGATACACAGTTGCTGTTCACTTGCGAGAAGGGTGCTGAGTTTGATGGTCATGCAATAAACTCCTGTCTCTCTGAGGTTTTCTCATGGCTGAAAGATAATCAGCTGAAATGTAATCCTGAAAAATCTAAGATTATCTTTTTTGGCCCGCACCCATGCAAGGCATGGCACAACTGGTGGCCGCAGGATATGTCCCCCCCTTGTTCACCGGTGACTATGGTAAAGAGCCTTGGAGTCAAACTGGACGCCATGCTCTTCATGAAGTCGCAAATCCAATTGGTAGCCGGGAGTTGTTTTGGGGTCTTAAGAATGCTGAGGAACTTTCTTCCTCTGCTTTCCGTCCCTCACAGAAAAACCATTGTCCAAGCTTTGGTGATTTCAAGACTGGATTATGTTAACTCTTTGTACTTGGGACTTCCCAGTTATTTACTCGCGCGGTTACAGGTGATCCAGAACATGGCCGCTAGGGCCATTTTTTTGGCAGGACCCAGGACTCATATGTCCCCTCTCCTGTCCTCTTTGCATTGGCTCCCTGTTCAGAAAAGAATTCATTTTAAAGCTATGATTTTGGTCTTCAAGGCATTTCATCAGATTGGAGCCCCTTACCTTAGACATAGATTCCCCCACTATACTCCTCAACGGACTTTGAGGTCTTCGGCCCAGCTGCTGATTCCTGTTCCCAAAGTTTAACTCTCCCGGGTTGGAGGACGCTCCTTTCAAGTGGTCGCCTCCCGCCTATGGAACAACCTTCCTTTGTCCCTTAGACAGGTTCAGGACCTGCTCATCTTTAGGAAGAAGCTCAAGACATGGCTTTTCCAACTATAATCTTGCTTTTGGCCTTTTCTCTGCCTTGGGTGCCTTTTTCTGTCACTGTTATGTGGTTTTATGCTCAACGCCGGGACACTCCTGGGAGTAGCTGTGCGCTTTATAAATACCTAATTATCATAACATAACATAACATAACACACACATACATATATATATATATATATATATATATATATATATATATATATATATATCTACTGGCGGTCGCCAGTAGATAGTTATAGTTACAACCTATTATCCATAGGAAATCCGCGACATTCTATTTGACATAACTCTCTTGCCGGTTGACGTATCTTCGCAAAATTTTCAAACTTTGTGGGGCGCTCCGGTCCGCTCCTACCCTGAAAGTCTCGGGGGATTCGTCAAGCGGGGGCCGAGAAAAAGGGGGTCCCAAAACGCGTTTTCCCCATGCAATTTTCCATAGGAAACTTTAGACACGGCTACAGCCCGAACTGCTGAACGGAATTACACCAAATTTGGCAAAGAGGTAGTTCTTGGTTCAGAAAGAACCCTTTTGTTAAATGGTGTAAATCCGTTCAGTAGTTGCTGAGAAAATCAAAAGTAAAAGTACATATATATCTATGGCCGCGTCAGATTCGCGTACCCTCCCGATCACGAGCTGCATGCTAATTGGCTGTCAACACTCCAAATCAGGAAGTGTTGGCAGCCATTTTGTCCCTCGGTAGAACCGAGGGACAGAAACAAGTGCGCAAAGCGCACAAAGGGGGCAGGGTAGAAACACCCTGACCCCCTAGGTCTGCTCAGGGGGTCCCACAATGTTAATTGGCCCCCGGGTGGGCCAAGTCCCGGGGGCATGCTGGGGGGGTTAATTTTATGTGTGGGTGGCCTCTAAGGGCCCCCAAGCCCTGGGGACCACCACCCCCCGGGGCTTTATGTATAATGGTGCGGGAGGGCTCTGAGCCCTCCCGCACCCCCCGGGACCGCCACCTCCCCGGGGCTTCTTTTTATTTTTGAAAAACCTGTGTGGGGGGCTCCAGCCCCTCACACGCCCCGAGACCACCACCTCCCGGGGCACTAAGAAAATTACAATGGGGGTCCGTTTTGGACCTCCAAGCCCCGAGGACCACCACCTCCCGGGGCTTTCAAAATGTAAGGAGGAGGGCCGCGCGGCCCCCCTCCTGGAGCCTGTGGTGGCCCTGGGGACCGCCACCCCCAGGGCCGGCTCCTGCAGTGTCCCGGGGTGCCTACCCCCGGGACACTGCTGTTTGCAATGACAGGACTGGAGCCTCGCGGCTCCCGTCCTGTCATTGCAAACTGCTTTGGATATTGGAAGAGAGAGCAGGAAACCTGCTCTCTCTTCCAATATCCAAAGCTGATTGCTTTCCACATGGGGAGCAGCATGTTAGCTGCTCCCCATGTGTAAAGCAATGCCGTCTCCCGTAGGACACGGGGAGCCGGCGGGACTGTGGGGGTTTGGGGACCCCCCACAGTCCCCAATGAGAGGCCAGGCCCCGGGGGATGGTGTCCCCGGGGCCATAAGTGGCCACGGAGGGGGCCACGCAGCCCCCTCCCCAAAGGTAAAAAAAAGTTAAAAAAAAAAAAAAGTGCAAGGCCGGCCCCGGGGATGGGGTCCCCGGGGCCTTAAATGGCCTGAGGAGGGGGGCCACGCAGCCCCCTCCAAATAAAAAAAAGAGGCAATGCCCCGGGGATGGGGTCCCCGGGGCCAATACAGGCCCAGGGAAGGGGGCCACGCGGCCACCTTCCCGTTTTTTTTAATTTTAATTTTAAAAAAGGGGTAAGGCCCTGGGGGATGGGATCCCCAGGGCCTAAAAATAGGAAAAAGGAAGGGGGCCACACAGCCCCCCTTCAGGGGGAAAAAAAAAACGATCGGGCCCTTCCTTCACCACTCTGCAAACGCGCCCCCTGGCGCGTTTGCAGAGGAGAACAATTCCCCTTGAATACTGGGGGTCCCTGGGGGCCAACTAGCCCACCAGGAACCTCCAGTATGCGCCAGGGGCTGCCTTGCAGAGAGGTGTACAGAGGCCACGCCCCTTTTACACCTCTCTGCAACGCAGCTCTGTGGCGCTTTTGGAGGTATATGGTGGGCTAGTTGCACCCCAGGGACCCTCAGGATTCAAGGGAGTTAATCCCCCGACTTAAAACGCGCCACGGGGCGCGTTTGCACAGTGGTGACGGGAGGGGGCGGGGCGTCAGATGACATGTGTGCAAACAGGCCCCGTGGCGCGTTTTAAGATGGGGAATTAAATCCCCTTCAATCCTGAGGGTCCCTGGGGGCCAACTAGCCCAACAGGTACGTCCAGAAAGCGCCACAGAGCTGCGTTGCAGAGAGGTGTAAAAGGGGTGTGGCCTCTGTACATGTCTCTGCAACGCAGCCCCTGGCGCATACTGGAGGTTCCTGGTGGGCTAGTTGGCCCGTAGGGACCCTCATGATTCAAGGGGACTTAATCCCCCAACTTAAAACGCACCACGGGGCGCGTTTGCACAGATGTCACCTCAGGCCCCGCCCCCTCCCATCACCATTGTGCAAATATTCCTCTAAAATAAGCCGAAATACGAATTCTGATTTACTCACCTGTTATCAGGAGAGACCTCAGTGCTGCATCTTTCAGCCCAGTACTAATCCTGAAAAGTAATTTTAACCGTACTTACCAGTAACTTGAATTTCCTCCCATAGGCTAACATTGACTGGTTTCACTTGGAAATTCTTCTAAGTGTGGAGTTTTGGAACTTTAAAATATTCCTCTAAAATCAGCCGAAATACGAATTCCGATTTACTCACCTGTTATCAGGAGAGACCTCAGTGCTGCATCTTTCAGCCCAGTACTGATCCTCAAAAGTAATTTTAACCGTACTTACCAGTAACTTGAATTTCTTTCCATAGGATATCATTGCCTGCTTTTTGCTGAAAAAGTTTCTAAGTGTTGATTTTTGAAACATACAAATATTCCTCTAAAATCAGCCGAAATACGAATTTCGATTTACTCACCTGTTATCAGGAGAGACCTCAGTGCTGCATCTTTCAGCCCAGTACTGGTCCTGAAAAGTAATTTTAACCGTACTTACCAGTAACTTATATTTTCTTCCATAGGAATCCATTGTCTGGTTTTCAGCAGAAAAGTTTCAAAGTGTCGATTTTCACAAACTACAAATATTCCTTAAAAATCGCCTGTATGATTTAAACGCATTCTTTCAACTGTTTACAGGAGATGCACCAGTGCTGGATCCAGGATCCAACACTGAGTAAGAAAAAGTAACGATAACAGTTTTTACCTGCTAAGTGAATTTCCTTCCATAGGATAACATTGGTGATTCTATGAGAAAAAGTTTCTAAGTGTCAACTTTTAAAATACAATAATATTCCTTAAAAATCACGACTGTAACCAAAACGCTTTTACTCAACTGTTTACAGGAGATGTACCAGGACTGAATCTAGGATCCAGTCCTGTGGTTAGAAAAAGTAATCCATAAAGTAACTAATTGCATTTAACTAGAAATTCACATTGAGCTGAATGTTGCATTGTGTTTGAAAATGTGGTGCCCATTGCAACAACTGTAACTACTGTACTTAAAAGTCTATTGCCTATGTGCAAAGTATTTAAACTAAAGTAATTCATTCTGAGAAAGTATTTTTTGTAATGTAATGTATAATGTAATTACAATGTAATTTAAAAATAAAATATGTAAAAAAAAATTCTAAAAATGTAATAAATCAGTATGAAAAAAATTAATATAACAATTAATACATTTAAAAATTGTCATTTACAAAACCTTTGAAATTCACTGAAAAAACCGTAGGTTTCAGACATGTTATAGTTAGGAATTAGCATTTAAAAAACCTTTGAAATTCACTGAAAAAACCATAGGTTTCAGATAAGTTATAGTTAGAAATTAGCATTTAAAAAACCTTTGAAATTCACTGAAAAAACCATAGGTTTTAGGGACAGTTATAGTTAGTTGGACATTGCACTCGTACAAAACCCGTGAAATTCCCCCGTTATAGTTAGTTCAGCTAACTATAACTCGCGCCCGCAATGCACTGCTGATGACGTCACATATTACATCACTCATGACATGGTCAGTGACATCACTGATGACATCACTGATGACATCTCAAATGACATCACTGATGACATCATCCACGTGATAATCTGATGCACCTCCTCACACCCTAATATAACCTTTGATACACCCAATCTAAATTACAGACTGCCATTCGCAAAACCATAGACACTCCAACACCAATAACTACATACCCACTCACTGATTCTTAGGTCTACACACACACATCCACTCACTCACCCGTACAGTCACTCATACTTATGGTCACTCAGTACAGGACAATCATATGCACTCTTACTCCTATATAGACACTCAAACACCGCCACTCATCCATAGAGGTACTCACACACCTAGTCAGTCATGCAAATAATTAAACACACTGCCATTTACTCACCTATACAGTTATACACACACCAGCTCACTTAATCATACAAATACTAGCACATTGTTACGCTCTTATACAATCACTGATACAAGCACACACTCATCCATACAGCCACTATCACAATCACTCACTCTCACTTATAGCTATTTATATACTCCAATACACATATATACTGCCTTTCACATATGTAGTTACTCACACATGTACCACTGGGACATACATTCACTCACTAACACACTCTTACACACACTTACCCACCCATACAGTCTATCACAGATGCACTCTTGAAACCATCCACCCAGTGAATCACCCACTCACACATCTATGCACAGTCGCACACACCCCATCCACACAAACACTCAGGCACCCATACAGATACTCAGACAACAAATCAATAACTCTTATAGACACTCATGTAGCTATTCACAAACCCATGCAGCCACTTACACAGTAACAGACAGATACAGACATTAACCCAGTTTAGTCACTGACCCATGCATTCAGTAAGATACGTTTAATCACTCACTTATAGAATTAGTCACGCACCTACTAAATCATCCATACACACACTTATACACCCACTCATTCTTCAATACGCCTTTCCCTATATATATTAAAAATATTTAAACTTTACAGAAACACACTGTCACTGGATGATGTCATCAGTGATGTCATTTGAGATGTCATCAGTGATGTCATCAGTGATGTCACTGACCATGTCATGAGTGATGTAATATGTGACGTCATCAGCAGTGCATTGCGGGGGCGCGAGTTATAGTTAGCTGAACTAACTATAACGGGAGAATTTCACGGGTTTTGTACGAGTGCAATGTCCAACTAACTATAACTGTCCCTAAAACCTATGGTTTTTTCAGTGAATATATATATATATATATATATATATTACCTACTGGCGGTCGCCAGTAGGTAGTTATAGTTAGAACCTAGTTTCCATAGCAAAAGCATTTTTTGGTTTGCTAATAACTTTGGCGTCGTTTGACAAATCTTTCTGAAATTCTCCCACAAAGAATTCTATCTAGGTCAGCTCCTATCCTGAAAGTTTGGGGGTGATTCGTCAAGCGGGGGCTGAGAAAAAGGGGGGTCCCAAAACTAATTTTCCCCATGTTAATTTCCATAGGAAATTTTGCGACGAGCTACAGCCCGAACTGCTGAACGGAATTACCCCAAATTTGGCAGAAAGGTAGAGCTTGGATCAGAAAGCGACCTTTTTTTTAAATGGTGTTAATCCGTACAGTAGTTGCTGAGAAATTAGAAAAATAAAAGTTTTGATATCTGGGCGGAGCCTAAGTCGAGTGCGTGAGCTTCACTGTGATTGGCTGCTAGTAGTCCAAACCAGGAAGTGTTGGCAGCCATCTTGTGGCTCGGTAGAAGCGAGTCACCCAAAAATGGAGAAACAAAGGTATAAAACAAGAGAAGGGGGCAGGGTAGAAAAACCCTGACCCCCTAGGCCTGCTCAGGGGGTCACAGAAGGACCCTCAGGGCCAAAGAAATCATTTTTAAAAAAAATAATAATATCGGCGCAATTCGCGCTGGGGTCGCGGGTTCCCGCGTTTTATTTTAATGAGGCCCTTGGGTTGGCTAGGTTCCGGGGGCATTTCTTAAAAAATAATAGCAGGGGCTCGCAGGGATTGCGGGGGCCCGCTGGGGTCCGCGCAGCCCCGGGGCTTCACTCATGTTGGGAGGGGGTTGTGCGGCCCCCTCCTGGAGCCCTCTATGTGCTTATAACTTTGGCATCGTTTGACGAATCTTTATGAAATTATCCAAAAAGTTTCTCTTTTTTTGATTAGCTCCTATATTGAAAGTTTGGGGGTGAATGGTGTAGGAGGGGCTGAGAAAAAAGGGGGTCCCAAAACGTGTTTTCTCCATGCAATTTCCATACGAAACTTTACAGAAGACTACAGGTGAAACTGCTGAACGGAATTACGCCAAATTTGGCAGGGAGAAAGGTGAAGGTCCAGAAAGCACTCTTTTGTTTAAATGGTGTAAATCCGTTCAGTAGTTTTTGAGAAATATCAAATTTTACAATATGGATATTTGAGAATTCTGACATCTGATTGGCTATGGGGTTACGAGCACGAGCTTGCGGCTCATTGGCTGTGAACGGTTGAAAACAGGAAGTGTTGGCAGCCATTTTGTGATTTACTCCGTCAGCTCACATCTCTCCATGTAGAAGCCATCGGGTTCGTAGTTTTACCTCTGCGAGGCAACACTGGCATCTGTGTCTGTGTGAGATATGCCTTTCACGCTGCCTCTCCTCTTATCACAAGGTCGCGGCTATGCCTTTAGAAGCCCGTCCGTCGGCTGGGAGCTCTGTGAGTTAGTCTGTCGGTACGATCCTCTACACTACCCAAAGACTACCCAAACACCACTGCACTGTCGTAAACTCTAAAATACTACCCCCAGCACGATCTCCTACACTACCCAAACACCACTGCAGTGTCGTAATCTCTAAAACACTACCCCAGCACGATCTCCTATACTACCCAAACACCACTGCATTGTCGTAAACCCTAAAACACTACCCCTAGCAGGACCCCCTACACTACGCAAACACCACTGCAGTACCCTAAACCCTAAAACACTATCCCCAGCACGACCCGTACAGTACCGAAACACCACTGCACTACCCTAAACCTTAAAACACTATCCCCAGCATGACCCCGTACACTACACAAACACCACTGCACTACCCTAAACCCTGAAACCCTACTCCCAGCACGACCCCCTACACTACCCAAACACCACTGATCTACCCTAAACCCTAAAAGAATACCCCCAGCACGACCCCCTACACTACACAAACACCACTGCAGTACCGTAAACACTAAAACACTACTCCGAGGACGACCCCCTACACTACATAAACACCACTGCACTACCCTAAACCCCAAAACACTACTCCCAGCATTACCCCTTACACTACCCAAACACCACTGCATTGTCGTAAACTCTAAAACACTACCTCCAGCACGATTCTTACACTACCCAAACACCACTGCACTACCTTAAACCCTAAAACGCTACCCCAGCACGAACCCACAAACACTACACAAACACCACTGCACTACTGTAAATCCTAAAACAGTACTCCCTGCATGACTTCCTACACTACACAAACACCACTGTGCTACCCTAAATCCTAAAACACTACTCTCAGCACGACCCCCTACACTACACAAACACCACTGCATTGCCGTAAACCCTAAAACACTACTCCCAGCATGACCCCCTACACTACCCAAACACTACTGCATTGTCGTAAACTCTAAAACACTACCCCAGCAGGACCCCTACACTACAAAAACACCACTGCACTACCTTAAACCCTAAAACACTACCCCCACCACGACCCCCTACACTACCCAAACACCACTGTACTACCCTAAAGCATAAAACAGTACCAGTCCCTAGCTGTACATGTGCGAGCTAGTCCGTTAGGTGATAGGTGTGTCTCTGCTAGCAGGGCCGTTGGCTCGTTGGTGTCCCTTTGTGAGTTAGACCCGAGCTCTCCCTCTGCTAGCCAGCACGTTGGCATGCGTTTGCGAGCCGACGGCCCGTAGCTCTCCCTGTGCAAGTCGAGCCCACGGGCCGCAGCTCTCCGTCTGCGAGCCTGCCCGACGGCCCGCAGGTTTTCCTGTGCTAGCCGGATCGCAGCTGTCACTCTGCGAACCAATATTGGGAATATAAGGCGGCTCTAAAAACAGCCCTTGTGTTTATTTGTTGGAGCTACATATAAGTGCAGATGCACAGCTTCAGGTTATTCAGAAAAACTCGATTTCCCTGATCTGTGAAGTGTACTCCATTGCTTCTGTAGATATCAGCCATATCAAAACGTATGTTGTTGTTGTAGATGGACCCCATTCTATGGTCTCTGAGGTATGCAGACACAGCTTTGTTGACATTCTTCCTAGATTTTTCAATCTGAGGACAAAATTGGTTTGACCATTTCCACTTCTGTCTTTGGCATATATTGGAATATACAAAGACAGTTTGAGGCAAAAGCAACATCAATTGTCGAAAGGTGTCCTTCATTAGCATTTCCAAACCTACACCAGTCAATGTGCCTAGGTCGTTTCCACCACAGTGCACAATCATGAGGTCAGGGTGTTGGAGATGCAAACAGGTTTTAACTAAAGGCAACAATTGGTGCCACTTCAATCCTCTCTGTCCAAACCATTTAATGTCCACATTTTGTAAACCTAGGTCTAAGTCAATATGTCTCTGTTCTGCATACCTCTTGCACCAGAAAACATAGCTATGTCCTACGATCCACACTAGCATTTTGAAGGTATGGCTGGGAAGTATGGATAGATGTCGGTAGCTCATGCAGTCCGTTTGTAGAATAAGAGATATGTTTAAAGATGGGGAACTATTTTTTTCTCATTCAAAACGATAACTGATTGGGAGATGAAAAGCATTGTTTTCTAAAAAGTAGGGTGCACATTAGTTTGTGGAAAAGCATCTTTGTCATTGGTTAATAAAAAGCAGTTTGAACGTGGAGTTCATATGATAGGATAAAATTTGCTCAGTTGAACCACACCTGCTACTTGTATATGGAAAGCACTGTTTGAACGTAAAGCAATGATGAACTTTTAACCTGCACGTGCCGTAGAATGTTCTAGAAAGTGTTGATAGAATACGTTGAACTTCTCACCTGTATGTGTCCTTAGATTTAAAAAAAATGATTATATGGGAAGTTCAAAAATAACCAATAGAGAGAAGTTTTGCAATTTGAAAAAATCAAGGAACTATTCTGATTTGTTCTTTACATGTATTTATGTGTGGAGCAACAGGGAAATTGTGCCATTACTGGTTCCATTCTTGACGAGAGCGGTGCATTATATGTACTGTGTGACAAAGAAAGAATTGCATACGTTTGTGACATTTGGAATCTGCATACCAACTACGAACGTAAGTTAGAAATTAAGAATGTGTGTTATGTGTTGTGTAGTAGTGGTTAATATTTGAGGCGTTATTTTTAACTTTGAAAGTATTTTTTATTTCTAAGTAACAGTGTTAGTGAAGTGTGGTGTTTCACATTGGTTCTAAAAGATGTATAAAGTGTGACTAATTGTTAAAGAATTACTTTATATATGTTTAGGAGTTTTTCAGATAAAAAAATGTAACTTATCTTCTGTAAAAGACTGTATGGTTTTAAAAATTATATGTAGCGTTTATTTGTATTTGTATATGTATTGCGATGAGATAAACAGAATGTCACACGTTTCCAAATTATTCTTAGTCTGGAAATAGTGGGGAAGGGGTTATAGTAGAAAATGTATATGTTATTAACTTAACAGAGATGGAACAAAAACCAGAAATGTTATGTGGACAATTTGTGGTCTCATTTTTTACATAAAGAGGTAGATTTCAATATCAGTTAAGACTGGTGTGTTACTGGGAGGCTTTGGATTTTGGTGTTGTTATGAAATGCAAGTTGTTGAGGAGTGTTTCTTCAGAAGACATTTTTTATAAATATGTGAGAGATAAAAAATAAATGAAAATGTTTTATGTATATTTTCTGCATGATTTTGTTGACAATGCTAAAGTAAATGTGATTATTAGTGAAGGTAATTGTCAGGGTTTGTTGTTCTGCTGAATATACGTAGGCCTTTACGTGGTCCGGGTCTTGTCGGTACTGAGCTCCGTCATCCGTTTGAGACAGTTGCCAAATATATAATCCCAGTTAAAGCTGTTAATATAGGTATAGTAAAGGGACGATCCATAAAATGTTTGGGAATTACACCTTTATTTACTCTGTCTAGCTCTCACCACCATTTTGTGCCCCCTGCGGTACTGTTTATAAAAATAATCTAATACAGTTCTTTGTATTATAAAAATAGCACTTCTAAGTTTATTGCTATATTGGTAGGGTTTGTACTATATAGAGAATGGTGCAATCAGTTTCATTGGTATAAAACTGCACTGTGTTATGTTGGAAATATTAGATATGTATAGGTTGTGATGTTATATTTTACACTGTGAGGTACATTTGAATATAAGTGAAGACAGGTGTTATACTGCGAACCCGTTGAAAATGTGCACAGATTACATGGAGAGTAAATGGACAAAGTAAACGTACATGTTGCTTTCTGTATGTATGCATGATTAGAATCATTTGATGATGCTTTAAGATATAATCTAAATAGTGTTTGTGCTTTACAATTGGGTATACTGCACCGTGTTAGTAGTTAGTGACTAGATACTGCTACAAAATAAAGGTGGAGAGGGGCGTTTCTTTACAAGAGATATTTTATCAATGTGTGAGAGATAAAAAAGAAAAGAAAATGTTTTAGTAAATCTTCTGTAAGATTTGTTCACAGTAGGGAAGTAACTGTTATTATAAGTGATGGAAATTGTTAGGTTTTGTATCTGTGATGAACATACGCAGGCCTTTAAGTGGGCCGGGTCCTACCGGTGCTGAATACTGCTACCGCTTTCAGACAATCGTCATTTTTTTATCCCACTTAAAGCCCTGAATATATTTATATTAAAGGAATGGTACAATAAAAGTTTAGGAATTACACCTCCGTTTACTCATCTCATCTCACATTCTCCATTTTGTGCACTCAACAGTAGTGTTTATAAAAATTAAGTTATAGAGCTTTATATAGTATAAAAATAGCACTTATACTTTTATTGGGGTGTTGGTGGGATCTGTAGTGTACAGAGAAGGTCGTAATGAGTTTGAATGGTACAAAAGGGACGTGACATATGTTTAAAAGATTACATGGTTTTTGGAATGAGCTGTCCCTCTGTGAGTCCTCGGGCCCGCAGTTGTACCTCTGCAAGCGAACACTGGAAATATACCACAGCTCTCTCTCTACGAGATAGCTACTTCACGTTCCCTCTCCCCACATCACCGTCCCGCACCTATCCCTTTACAAGTGGACGGCCCGCACCTCTCCCTATACTAGTCGGCCCCCGGCTGTTCCTGTGTGAGGCGGCCCGCAGCTGTCTGTCTACGAGCCAGCCAGTCGGCTCGCAGGTCTTCCTGTACGAGCAAGTCCTATCACACCAGATCATGGGCTTCTATTGGAATTCACAAGGGCATATTGTCAAGCCCATTATCGCCGCTTTAGTGGCAGTTTCCTGCCGCTAAAGCGGCGATAATTTTAACGCCGTTCTTGATAATATGCCCCGTATGCGTTTGCAAGCCGACGTCCCGCACCTTTAACTATAGTAGTCGGCTCGCAGGTGTTTCTGTGTGAGCGGTCCGCAGGTGTTCCTGTGCAAGCCGGCCCGCAGCTCTCTCTGTTTGAGGCGACGGACCGCAGCTGTTTGTCTACGAGCCAGTCAGTCGGCTCACAGGTCTTCCTCTACGAGCCAGCCCGCCGGCTCGCAGCTGTCCCTCTGCAAACTACAGGTCGGCTCGTAGTTGTTCGTCTGCGAGCCAGGTCGCTGTTGTATCTCTGCAAGCGAACACTAGAAATATACCGCAGCTCTCTCTTTACGAGATACCCACTTCACTTTCACTCTCCCCACATCACCGTACAGCAGCTATTCCTTTAGAAGTGGACGAGCATCACCTCTCATTGTACTAGTGGGCCCGCAGCTCTCCCTTTTCGAGCTGACGGGTCGTAACTCTCCCTGTAGGAGCCAGTTAATCGGCTCGGAGGTCTTCCTCTACGAGCGAGCCCGCCGGTACGCAGCTCTCCCTCTGCGAATGACCGGTCGGCTCTCTGCTCTTGCCCTGCGAGCCGTCGGGCCCGCAGTTGTACCTCTGCAAGCTAATACTGGAAATATACCGCAGCTCTCTCTGCGAGATACCCCTTCACGCTCCCTGTCCCCACATCACTGTCCCGCACCTATGCCTTTGGAAGCCGACGGCTCGCAGCTTTACTTATAGTAGTCGGCCCGCAACTGTTTGTGTGCGAGTAGGCCGTCAGCTCTCCTTCTATGAGCCAGGCAGACGGCTCGCAGGTCTTCCTCTACGAGCCAGCCCACCGGCCCACAACTGTTCGTCTGTGAACCGGCCCGCAGCTTTCTCTGTACGAGCCAGCGAGTTGGCTCGCAGTTTTTCCTGTACGAGCCAGCCCGCCGGACCGCAACTGTTCCTCTGTGATCCGGCTTGTAGCTCTCTCTGTACGAGCCAGCTAGTCAACTTGCACATGTTCCTCTAGGAGCCAGCCTGCTGGCTTGTAGCTCTCTCTCTGGGAACCACTGATGGGCTCTCAACTCTTTCTCTGCCAGATAATCCGCAGTGGTACCTCTGGAAAGCGATACTGGAAATATAGCGCATTTGTCTCTCTACGAGATAACCGCTTTACGCTCACTCGCTCCACATCACTGTCCCGCACCTATCCCTTTGGAAGCCGACGGCTAGCACTTTTCCCTATAGTAGTCGGCTCGCAGCTGTTCCTGTGCTAGCTGGTCTGTACAGACCATTGTCCTTCTGCGAGCGGACGGGTCGCTGCTGATGCTCTATGAGTCAGTTTCTGGGAGCCGGCCCGCAGCTCTCCCTGTACGACCCAGTTAGTCGACTCGCAGGTCTACCTCTACGAGCTAGCGCGCCAGCTCGCAGCTCTCCCTCTACAAACCATCGTTCGGCTCGCAGCTGTTCGTCTGCGAGCCGTTTGGTGCGTAAAAGTACCTGTGCAAGCTAACACTGGAAATATACTGCACTTGTTTTTGCGAAATATCGCGTTCATGCTCTCTCTTTTGACATCACCGGTCGCAGCTATCCGTTTGCAAGGGGACGGCCCGTAGTTTTCACTATAGTATTTGGACAGTAGCTGTTCCTGTTCTAGCCAGGTCGCAGCTCTCCCTTTGCACGGTATGCAGTTTAGTATTCGTACATATCAGTGCCATGCACTTTGTCCAATCATCCATCGAGCAGTATCTACTTATTCTATCTCTACGTCAATATCTAAGCACTTATAAATTCAATATGAGCTCTGTTTGCAGCACTGTAATCGTTTTAGTTAATAGTAATGTACTTATAAAATAACGTAGCTACCAACACTAGTATAGCTACAATATTCTGTGCAGTATGTATGCAGACCTCTAACCAGCTACAAAGTATGGAGTGTTACAGTTTCTAATCATGTTGTTACACAATCAGATATGTACTACTAATGCTGTGGTCTAGTATCTTTCACACTACTCATAGAGTACCAGAATTATGCAGGTAGTACTGTTCCATTGCGGAAATCATTGATGTACTTTCTTTGTATGTATTTTTATAATTATATATGTGAATATTTTTATAATTATACATTTGAATATTTATATATAATTATTTTAATTATATTAACCTGTTTTCAAAACTTTTATTTTTTTACAGATATTTTGCATCATTATTAAGAAAGAGATACAATGACGAGAAAACAGCAAAGAAAAAGAAAAGAAAGAAAGGAGGTTTATTTGAAAAAAAAGGAAAAGAGATATTAGATCCAGTACAACATGGATGTTCAAAGAAAAAGTGATTCTGGTAAGAAAAGTAAAGTTTTTTTTTAAAACTTGCAAAAACTGTTATTAATATTAAAAATATAGACAGAGACAGACAGAACAAGAACAGTGAAACAAAAGCAAAAGAAAAATGTTCAAAAAAGTGGAAAATTGGATTATCGGAAAAAGAATTATGTTGGAATACGTAACAAACAATTTTCAGAAATTCGAAAACGAATATATAAAAGTAGAGTACTCCAGAATTTACTAAAAAAATGTAAAATATATAAAAGGAGATCAGCATTTTACAGACAAAAAAATGAGATTCTAAGTGTTATTGAAAAAGCTTTTGAATTAAAAAGAAGATTGTTTATCTTAATTTTAATTTTAAAAGATTGAAGACTTTAAATACAATAATGGAGCGTATGAAGGACAAATGTAAGAGAAAAAGAATTGTAAATAGAACAAATTTTTGTAAAATATTTTCCGGGGAATGGAAGCATACTTCTAGTACGGAACCTTTTTTTAATGAAGAAAGTTATTTTCAACAAAATAGTTTAGTGCATGCAGTTGATACCTGTGGTCGTTCTTATGAGGTGCGAGATGGATGTCCAATTCAGAAAGAAAAGCTAGTTCCTACAAATGTTGAAGAATTAATAGCTGAGGAAGTTCAAGGGAGATGTACCCAGGCTCCAGTGTTTACATGGGATTGTAGTAGTATTTGTAGTATACGTCAACAATCTATTGATATTTTACTAAATTTCTTAAGAGAATATGGAAGAAAAACTGTGAAACAGAAGATTAAGATATTACAAGGACTGGATCCTTGCATAGTGAGAAAAAATACAGAGTTGCAAGGTCATTCTCTGGCTTCTCTTTCTAGGAAAGTGTGTCAAAGTCGTTTTCATCATTTGAGAATGTTAGCAGTACATCATTCAGAAATGCGGAAGTTAGTTAGAAGATTATACTACGTGAAAAGTCCTGCATTATGTCTAAATGAAATTAATACAGCTCTTTTGCATGGTTCAGTTTTGGATGTAAAAAAGTATGTGATGATATAGAGTTACGTTTCTTTGCCGCTCAAGAGGAGTGTAGAGAAAGTGAGACTTTGATAAGTGTAGGTGTTGAAGAAGAGGTGGAAGATACTACTGGTGTCAAGTTTGAAAAAGAAATAACAAAGTTTAAAGTAGTTTCTGGTGAAAATCCCAACTATGTTTGTATTTGTTGCCGACGTACTCATTATAAAATTCAAACTAGGAATGTAGATGTGTTTTTAAAAAGTGAAGAGGAAAACAATGATAAATGGAGAGAATTTGCTGCTTATCTGTTTGTGGAAGGTCGTTTTGAGTTAGGTACTGTACAATGCATTTGTAAATATTGTTATAATAAATAAGAAGAAAACAAAATGCCAGCTAGAGCTGTCCATAATGACTTAGAATTAGTACCTATACCTCCAGAACTTAAAGATTTAAATACATATGAGGCTATCCTTATACAATCTGTGCACCCTTTTCAGGCTATAATTCGTATGGAGCCTAAAACAGGTAAGCTGCCTCCAACAGATCTACAAAGAGGTTTAAAAGGAAGAGTTGTGTATTTACCTTTAGATTTTAAGAAAAATGTTGAAACTGTTGGTGTAGAAAGAGAGGATACTGAACCTGTAGTCATTCTTGTTAATGGTGTACCCACAAAGAGTCGGAAAATATGGCAAGAGTTAGTAGATGTCACGAAAGTCCAAAAGGCTACATTATATCTGGTGCAAAACAATATTTACTATAAAAATGTAAATGTAGAAGAAGAAGAAATGACTTTAGAAGATGAAACACACATTTCAAGTGGACAAATAGAAAAAGTGGAGAACTCAAGAAAAGAAGAAATTTATGAACATTATACTATACACCCTCTACATTCAAAAGAACTGATAGGAGATACTATTGAATTGTTCCAGATGAAAAAAGCAAAAGGAACTCCCATGAGTGTGTGGGAAAAAAGTTTGGAAGCTCGTTGTTTTCCACAGCTCTTCCCTACTGGAAAAGGTGGACGATATGATGAACGACCAGTTCAGATTCCAGCTGCAGAATATCGTACTTTACGATTGTACTCAGAAGATCCAAGATTTCGTCAGTGTATTCCATATTTGTTTCATCTTTTATTTGAGAGTGATCTGTCCGCACTTTCATATGCAGTCAACCATATATTAAAAACGGGAACGCATCTTTCACATATTTCTGCAAAGCAATTTATGGACAAAGTTGAAGAAAGAGACGAACATTTAGAATCACAGTTAATTAATTTGATGGCATGTCAACGTGGCACTAATGAATATTGGTATCAACGTCATGGGAAACTAAAATGTATGTTAAGAAACTTAGGAACCCCTACGTGGTTTCTTACACTTAGCTGTGCTGAGTACGCATGGGATGATTTACTGGATTTTCTACGAGAAGCAAATTCAAATATAGAAAATATTGAATTGAAGACACCTGGAGAACTGTGTTCCCTAGATCCTGTAAATGCTTGCAGATATTTTAATCATAGGTTTGAAGCTATGATGTCTTTTATCTGTAATAAAAAAAATCCACCTATTGGCGAAGTTATTGATTTTGTTTGGAGAAAAGAATACCAAGCTAGAGGTGCTCCTCATATACATATGCTTTTCTGGATCAAGGATGCACCTAAATTTGGAACTGATTCGGATGAGACTGTTTTGTCTTTTATTGAAGACTATGGGGTCGATTCCGATTCGGGCCGGAAATTTCTCCGACCGAGCCGGACCCGGAGAGATTTCCGACCGAATCGGACCCGTGCAGTCCGACCGAACGAGTACGATGCGTCCGTATGTTATCGGACTCGAGTCGGTCGGACTCCCATTGATGTCAATGGGAGCCGGTCGTACAACGCGTGCGCGGGCTCCCATTGACTCAATGGGTGCGAAGTCGGACAAGGGCGCCCCTACAGCGGGTACGCGGCGGAGCGACTCGCGCCGTACACGCACAGGTAGGGGGACCCATGGGTCTCCCTGTGTGCGACTCGCGGGGCTACGCGTACAGGGGGGTCCGACACGGACCCCAAAGTACGGCTCCGACAGCTCTTACGAGCCGGAGTGCGCGGCTCGGTCGGACTGCTCGCGGCGCGCATCGTACTTACCCGGCCGGGAAACGTCTCCATTGCGCGGTGCGAGTCGAGTCCGAGCGAGTCGGTCGGAGCGGTTCGAGCCGGGAGCGAGTCGGTCGGAGCGGTCGGGATGCCCGGACGAGTCGGTCGGCGATTTCGCATCGTACTCGCTCGGCCGGACCCGCGTACGGTTCGGTCGGGAAACAGGGCTCCGAATCGGATCCGGTAAAGCCGAATCCGATTCGGAGCCCTACCGGCCGAGATCGGAATCGGCCCCTATGTTACCTGTGCGATTCCAAAAACAGGAGGAGAAAATATCTTAAGACAGCAAGTTTTACGGTTTCAGAGTCATCGATGTGGAAAGTATTGCCGACGGAAATATAAGTCAAAGGATAAATTTTACACAAAATGTCGATTTGGCTTTCCACGTCCAGTAATTTCCAAAGGAAGAGTGAACAGTTTTATGTCAGCAGTGAGGCATACCATCACTCGAAAATCACCCCAAAATACTTATAATTTAAAGAACAGAAGAATCGAAGTACATTAATGATTACAATTGCTGTTGCTCGCTATGTCACGTCATATATTACCAAGTCTGAGAAGACAGAATTGAAAGAAATGTGGGAGGAAATTTCACAGGAGAAGACACTTAGCAAAAAATTGTACAGCTTCAGCTTGAAGATGCTTTCACATCGAGAAATTGGATCTTACGAATGTTCGGATCGATTGACATCTGCAAGTTTATATTCAAAGTCAAGAGGGATCATCTGGATAAGTCTTGGTCTTGCTGCAGCACGAAATCGAGTTTTGAAATCTGTACAAGAAATTGAATACTTGGCACTGAATGAACCGGAAAGTACAGATATTCTGAAAACAAATATGTTGGATACGTACTATCCAAATAGAAGTCCATACCTGGAAAACATATGTCTATATGAAATACTGCAACATTATAGTTTTTAAAAAATGTCACAAAAAATATAAATGAAGGAAAATACGCTGTAATTGGATCTGAAGGATGTTTAGTAAAGCATGACAAAGGAAATCTGATTAATCACAGGAAATTAAGTTGTGATACTCCAGATAAAAGAGAGTTTTTCTATTTAACTCTTCTGCAACTCTTCAAACCTTGGCGGACTGAAATGGAATTACTTGGACATTGTGACTGCTATGAGGATTCTTTCAATGCATGTAAAGATAGCATTGAATGTATAATTTTTCCAAATTATCTCCAAATGTTGAACGAAGAGATTAATCAAGAAAGAACTATTGCAGCTGAAATAGCTAGAGATAGTTCTCAAGATACTCAGAGTTCTGCTCCACAAAGTCAAGATCCACTAGGAGAAGCCATACTTGAAAATGAAGTGGCAATAGCAATGAGTGAAGTGGAAACGGTGATGCAGCAAGCACAACAGGACAATATTGATTTGGAAAATTTAGAGGAACATCTGAATACTGAACAGAAAGAAATATATCACCAAGTTACACAACAGATACAACATGGATTACTGCATGAAAAGAATGATTGCCAATGTACATCATTTAGACCTATTGTTATGTACATCAGTGGACAAGCTGGAATGGGGAAAAGTTTCTTGATTAAATGTTTGTCAAGTTATCTACAGAAAACAACAGATTCACATTTGTCTTGTGTTGTAACTGCTCCAACTGGGTTAGCAGCACACAACATTAAAGGGATTACATTACATCGTCTACTTATGTTACCAGTAGAACATGAAACTATATTGGAATACCACAAGCTATCTGGAGAAGCTTGTTTCGAAGTTTCAAGACTACTAAAGAAAATGAAACTTCTGGTAATTGATGAAGTAAGCATGGTCTCAAACTTAATGCTTGCGTCTGTACATTTGAGGATGCAGCAGATTTTAAAAACAAATTACGATGTTTTATTTGGAGGAAAACATGTAATTGTATTTGGTGATCTACTAAAACTCACACCTGTGAAAGGCCAACCGGTTTTTAAGACCCTTCTTCATGAAGATACTAAAAAATCATTGGGAAGTATTGGAAATGTAAACATTTGGACTTCTTTTGAATATAAGGAACTTACTAAGAACATGCGACAAGCAAATGGCGAAGATTATGGAAACATTCTTCAAGATATTAGAATTGGTGTCTTAACAAAGGATGGAAAAAATGCTTTAGAAAGTCGGCTACTAAAAAACTTGTTTCCAACAGAAAATATTGCGGCTGAAACAATCTACCGAAGAATTGCAGAAAAGGAATCTATAATTTGCCTTATGCCAACACTGAAAGAATGCTCTACATTCAATGAAGAACTGTTGAAACTGGAGAATGAACCGATAATGAAAATGGTAGCTATTGATAAAATAGAACATGAAGGAGTAACTATTCTTTTGTCAGAGAAATTGCAGTTAAAATTAGACTCTTTGGAAAAATCCATATCTAAGACTGCTGGTTTGGAAAAGACCTTATATGTCTCTGTAAACTGCCGGGTAATATTACGACGTAATTTAGATGTTGAAAAAGGTTTAGTAAATGGAGCAATGGGGAAAGTTGTTGACTTTGTTAGTTATGCAAATAGAGATGAGATTGAATTTTTGAAGATTAAATTTGAGCAGATTGAAGAGGTGAAACAAATTGGACACTGTTGTGTTCGTTTCTTGCTTGTAAAAGATTTGTATGTTCGTAGAAAACAGTTTCCTGTTTGTTTAGCATATGCAGTGACTATTCATAAATCTCAAGGTTTAAGTGTAGACAATGCTTTGGTAAATATTGGAAGTTCTGTGTTTAAAGAGGGTATGGCGTATGTTGTATTGTCTCAAGTAAGAACGTTATCCGGATTGTATTTGATTGATTTTGATGAGCAAAAGGTTAGTGCAGATGTAAATTGTGTAAAAGAGTACAATAGGTTAAGAAGACTCTATGCTCCTAATTTAGGTGAATATCCTATTTATGAAAAACGTTTAATACGTCCAAAACGAAAATATGATAAAGATTATACTGAGGTTGCAAAGAAAAAAGAATTAAAAGAATGACGAGTCTGGAAAGAAAATAGACGGGAACACGGTTGCTAATATTGTAGGATATCAGTTAGAAAATAGTTCAGGTATCAACTGTTATGCTAATGTAATTGTGAACGTTGTCTTTTTTTAGAAAATCTACAGCATGCAATTATTGAAAATCGAGAAAAAGATTTTGCTCTTTGTTACATTATATTTTTGAGAAGTTGAAAACTGATAAAAACGAAAATCCATACTGCTGCTGATGTGCGGAATCTTTTGGATATATGTTCTGGTTCTTCACAATTTACACAGATTGTACAGCAAGATGCTCAGGAATTTCTTATGTTTATGCTTGCAGTATTAGAAGTTGAAGGTATACAAATTGAAAATCTGTTTGGACTACGTTACAGATGGGTTCATAGATGTGACAGCTGTTCATTTTCATCTACCACTAACATAGACACTGAACGATTCATATATTTGACAATGCCAGATTTGAAAACAGTGTCTTTCAACGAACTAGTAAAATCAGCTAATCAACATATGGAATGTACTCAGTGCAAATCGGAATGTTGTCAACATTATTTATAGAAAGATGTGGACAATATATTATTTTAATGCTGCAACGTTGTAGAGCAGATGGAACAAAATTGGAAACCAAAATAATTTTTTTTGTGGCAGGTCAAGTGGCAATTTCAGGAAGAACTTTTAAAACAGTGGCTATTGTTTTCCACGATGGACCTACTTCAACATCTGGACACTATACTGTCTATTTAAAATGCAATAAAGGATGGACACTATGTAATGATGCGCATTTAGAGTATACATTTCGGTTGCCTAATGAATTGCGAAATTCATACTTAATATTTTTGATGCCAAAATTCTAAGAAGATATCAACATGAATTACTGAGTATATTTTGGATATTTCCACTACAAATGATTTTAGAAACATCATTCACCCTATCAGAAACATGTGAATATGATTTTAGAAGTGTATGTTGGATATCCTCATTGCAAATGTTTTCAGAAATATCCTTCGGCCTATTGGGAAGGTGTGTATATGAATTCAAAAGTTTATTTCGGATATACTCAATGGAAATATTTTCAGAAACATCATTCGGCCAATAGGGAAGATGTTCGTAATTACGGTTTCAATTATTAATGCTGTTCTTTCATATTGCGTTTCAAAAATTGTGTTTAAAGAAGGTGGTGATATATTTGAAGTTCGTATTATATACTATGGGCCATATGTATCATTCCAAATTGCGATCGCAAACGCCGAAATTCGCAGAATTTCAGCGTTTGCGATCGCAATTGAACTTAGTGGTATGTATTAATGGAAAACTGCCTCGCAAAATAAGGAATCGCAAAATTTGCGATTCCCTATTTTGCGATTGCATTAAGGAATCGCAAATTGCGATTCCTTAAATGCAATGTAGAAGCACCAAAAAAGTGCAATTTGGCCTTAAGGAATCGCAAATTACCACCAACTTCAAGTTGGTGGTAATATGCGATTTCTTAGAAAAATGCACTTTTTGCATTTTTCAAAGTGCAATGTGGCGCACATACATGCCCTTAGGGCATGTATGTGCGCCACATGTGCACCCATGCTTATTTCAGGGGTGCAACAGGGTGTCCTTTTGACACCCTTGCAACCTTGAAATTGCATTCTCAATTTGCGATTCTCTAATTGCTAATCGCAAATTGAGAATGTCTTCCCATTCATTCCTATGGGCCTCTAGACCCATAGGAATGAATGAGGAGGTATTCCTTAATTGCGAATCGCAATTTGCGATTAGCAATTAAGGAATATGTAGGATTCGCAAAATTATTTGCAAATCCTACATACATAGCGTTTTGCGATTCTCAAATAGCGATTCGCAAAAAATTGCTATTTGAGAATCGCAAATGGACATTTTGATACATATGGCCCCAAGTTACTAAGGATGTTTATTTGTGAAAATGTAAATACCAAGTTGCGTTGGTTGTAGACATTTTGAAGAGAAGTATGGCTTTTTTTAACAATCTTATTGATTGTATTTTTTTGCCCGCTGTCATCTGATAATTAACATTGAAATCACTGTTTATGGTGAAATTCAATACAATCTGAAGACAGCAAAAAATGGCAAATTGAATATGTGATGTAATTGTATACTTATGTTGTGGTGCGAAAACTATAACATTATATGTAATAACAGAATTTTTTCTTCTTTTTACAGACCTTACTACTAAAGTTTAAAATACTTTAAATTTGCATTTAAAAAAGAAGTGAAATTATATTACTATTAATTTCATATCTACTTGGAAACAGGTAAGATTAATCCACCCAGGTACTACCCTTTCAGTGTATCAAAGACACTGTGACTCCTCATGCCCATCTCCAGTCACCCAGCCAGTACTATACACTAATGCAATTTCTCCACTAATACCCAAGTACTTATAAATTCAGCATACACTCTCCTTGCAGTACTGTAATCATCCAGTCACTGCTGATGTACTCATACAATCGTCCAAGCACTAACACAAGCAGTGCTACAATTGTCTATGCACTATCCATACAGATCTCTAAGCAGGCACATACTACTCATTCACTCATCTAAATACCCTGGTAGTATCCATGCAATCTAGCAATCACCCTGTCAGTCCCCATGCACTTCTCCAATCACCCATCTAGCGCGATGTACTTATCTAATCACTTCGCTAATACCAAAGCACTTATAAATACACCATGCACTCTCTTTACAGCACTATAATCATCCAGTTACTAGTCATGTACTTATGGAATGGCCTAAGTACTAACACAAGTACCCGCTATTATTATTAATAGTAGGTTTTAGGGAAGATATAGTTAGAAAGTAGCATTTAAAAACCTTTGAAATTCACTGAAAAAACCATAGGTTTCAGGGACGTTATAGTTAGAAATTACCATTTAAAAAACCTTTGAAATTCACTGAAAAAACCATAGGTTTCAGGCACGTTATAGTTAGAAATTAGCATTTAAAAAACCTTTAAAATTCACTGAAAAAACAACAGGTTTCATTGACATTATAGTTAGTTGGACATTTCACTCATACAAAACCAGAGAAATTCCGCCGTTATAGTTAGTTCAGCTAACTATAACTCACGCCCCATAATGCACTGCTGATGACGTCACATATTACATCATTCATGACATGGTCAGTGACATCACTGATGACATCACTGATGACATCTCAAATGACATCACTGATGACATCACTGATGACATCATCCATGTGACAATCTGATGCACCTTCTCACACCCTAATATAACCTTTGATACACCGTCTCCAAAATGCAGAATACCATTTTTCGAAACCATAGACACACCAATACCACTTACTACATATCTAGTCACTGGTTGTTAGGTCTACATATACATCCACTCATTCACCCATACAATCACTCATACATGCAGTCACTCATCAATACAACACTAACATATGCACTCATACACCTACACAGACACTCACACACCAGCACTCATCCAGAGTTACTCACACACCTAGTCAGTCAGGCAAAGAATCAATCATACTTCCATTTACTGACCTATACCTGAAAATACACACAACACATCACTTATGCAAACAGAAAGAAATGCATAATTACTCTCTTATACAATCACTGATACAAGTGCACACTCATCTATACAGCCACTGTCACAATCATTGACTATCATGTATAGTCATTTATATACTCTAACTCTCACATACACTGCCTTTTACATATGTAGTTACTTGGACATGTACCAGTGAGACATCCATTCACTCACTAACACACCCATACACACACTCAATCACCCATACAGCTTTTTCCACATCTTCTTGAACCCATACACTCAGTGAATCAACCACTCAAACATGTATGCAGAGTTACACACCTCCCACGCAGCCACACACACACTCAGACACCCATACAAATACTCAGGCAACCAATCAATAACCCATATAGACACTCATGTAGCTACTGACCAACCCATGCAGCAGCTTATACAACAGCACACAGACTGATACAGACATTCACACAGTTTAGTCACTAACCCATGCATTCAGTAAAACACGTTTAATCACTCACTCAAACAGTCAGTCACACACATACTAAATCCTCCATCCAGACACTTATACACCCACTCATTCTTCAATACAGCTTGGTATATATATAATACATATTTAAAGTTTAAAGAAAAACACATTCACTGGATGATGTCATCAGTGATGTCATTAGTGATGTCATTTGAGATGTCATCAGTGATGTCACTAACCATGTCATGAATGATGTAATATGTGACGTCATCAGCAGTGCATTGCGGGGCGTCAGTTATAGTTAGCTGAACTAACTATAACGGCGGAATTTCTCTGGTTTTGTATGAGTGAAATGTCCAACTAACTATAACGTCAATGAAACCTATGGTTTTTTCAGTGAATTGTAAAGGTTTTTAAATGCTAATTTCTAACTATAACGTGCCTGACACCTATGGTTTTTTCAGTGAAAAAAATATATATATATATAAACCGACTTCCCAGTTTTTACCACAGTTACCTCCTGATGCAATCGACGTATTCTCTGAGGCAGTGAATAAAGATCTCCTAGTGTTAAGAAGAAAACAATCAGGACCCAAAAAAATCCAAAACGTAACGAAGGAACAACGAGAGGCCATTGATAGTTTACGTAATGATAATATGGTCATCTGTAAACCCTCTGATAAAGGAGGCAATATAGTCCTTCAGACCAGGGAGGCCTATAGTGCTGAAGCACTAAGACAACTATCTGACACTAATAGTTATCAAAGAATTTCAAAGGATATATATTTGGATAGTGTACAAAGATATCATGAATTAATTAAGTTGTGGCTTGACAAATCAATGCTTGATATGGATGAATATCTATTCCTCCGTTGCTTGAATCCGGTGGTGCCTACATTTTATCATATTCCAAAGATACATAAGAACAGTGAAAGGCCGCCGGGGAGACCTATCGTCTCCTCGCAAGGGGACTCACGGAACATTTGTCTATTTTTGTTGATTTTTTCTTTTTCCCTTTGTAAAGAATTTGCCCGCCTATATCAGAGACTCACGGGACTTTCTAAACCGTATTGAGAAACAACAATGGGATCCGGAGTATAAATTAATTGTTTTGGATATTACAAGCTTGTATACTCGGATACGGCATGAGCATGGTTTGGAAGCGGTAGCACACTTTCTAAGAAAAAAACCATTGAAGTTCACTGAACACAATAAAATGATCTTACAGTTCACTGAATTCTGTTTAACAAATAACATTTTTGTATTTGGTGAGGATTTCTATCGACAAATATCTGGCACAGCAATGGGCACTTGCTTCGCCCCCAGCTACGCGAACTTGGTCGTGGGCTGGTGGGAGGAGCAAGTGTCCAGGTCGCCAGGAAGTATTGATATGAGTAAGGTAATTTCCTGGCATCGTTATATTGACGATCTGTGTATAATTTGGAATGGGTCATTAGAGTCGGCTAGAGAACTCATCAGTAGTCTAAATAACAATGTAGTTAATATGGAGTTCAGTGGAGAGATCAGTTCTAATACAGTGAATTTCTTGGATCTTAAAGTAAGTGTAATTGATAACAAGCCCCATGTGTCTCTGTATCGTAAACCGACGGCCGGTAATTCACTATTACATGCGGCAAGCAATCACCCTCCTGGGTTGGTTAGAAGTAGCCCCTATGGGGAATTCTTAAGATTAAAACGGAACAGTACCAGAGAAGTGGATTTTGAAGAAGCCGCCCAAGCCAGCCTGGATAGGTTTGCCATCAGGGGCTATAATAGGGATTTCCTGGATGTAACCCTTAATAAGGTAAAAAATATACCCAGGGAAACTATTCTTTCTAAGGAAAAAAGGAATAAGGATGAGACAGGAGAGACCAAGTTCAGGATGATAACTACTTTCTCGGATGATGCCAATGAACTAATGAAAATTATGAAGAAAAATTGGCACATCTTAAAAACAGATAGTGTTATAGGTGCAGATATTCCAGCTGCACCTTTGATAACTTTTAGAAAGGCTAGATCACTAAGGGATAGTCTAGTACAAAGTCACCTACAAACTAGACCCAATACAGGGGGACCCTAAGGGAGCTTAGAGGCTTTTATCCTTGCGGGAAATGCAAGGCCTGTGCAGGAAGTAAAAGAACTCTTACGTATAAAGTGACAGGTCTCAAGAAGCCCAGAATCATAAAGAAGTTTCTCACTTGCAATACTAACTATGTAGTATATTGCCTAGAATGTCCTTGCGGACTGAGGTATATTGGCAGCACTATTCATCCCATAAAGATACGGGTTCTAGAGCATATGAGAGCGATAGCTAAAAAAGATGCCACTTACCCAGTCGCAAGACACTTTGCTGAGAAACATGGCAGTGACAGGGAGCTGTTACGGTATTATGGATTAGATCAGATCCCGATTAATGTGAGGGAGGGGACAGGATTAAGAAGCTACGCAGGCTAGAATCTAGATACATAATTGACTTAGAGACCAAGACCCCTAAAGGTATGAATATAGGGGAAGAATTAGCTATACATCTGGGTGATTGAATCTGAAATAATTGGAGTCAGTTAAAATATGAGAGGAATGTAACGCTATGTCAGATCTGTGTACAATTTCTTATTGAATAAGCTTTGGATTAAGTTTTTGCAGGAATTTGAATTTATAATTTGATAATTTATTGTTCCATGGTGCATTACATAATAGATATCAAATGGGGGGTTAAGCCGATATACGGCGTAATCAAGATTCATATGGCGGCCATGATTTTGGTTTCAGGAGGAAACTAGGATGGTTTAGCTCCTATGCCGATACACGGCGTAATAATCTATGAAATAGTTTTATTCTGTTAGAATTTTGTACCGCTAAGCTTCATTTAAATTCTTGATATGGAAAAATGAAATTGCCCATATAATTAGATTGGTTTGAGCGTTGTATGGTAGCGGCAGAAAAAGCAATATGTATTAACTATGCTTTTGGTATCAGGATTTAAACGTATAAATACATGTTTCAACATGGCGCCGAATCTCGAGAATGAAATGTTGGTCCTTCGTTTGTTTTAATATGAAATGCATCATGTGACTTAATGTTTCTTTTAAAAAACTGCCGCTTTTCGGCATGCAATTTGAAAACATTTGATTAAGGCGTAAGCCGAAACATGTCATGTTGACTATTGGCTGTACGAATTAAAGAAATTCTAAATCAGTAAAGACCCTGCGAGTGCTTTCTCGAAACCGAAGAAGGAGAGGGAGTGAGCGCGTATATTGAACACGGATGCACATCCGCGTTACGAGACCCGTCCATGACTGCGCTGGTTCCAGGTGCAGTGGAGCAAGTATATATATATAGGTGTGATCAAGGGCAAGTGTTGCCCGAAACGCGTCACTTGGGGAAAACAATAAATTGAAGATTTTTGCCTCATTCCGGTGGTTTGTGATTCTTTGGCAGCAAGGGCAAGTGCCGATTGTACTACTTGCCAGCGGAGGATCTATTTGTCTTATATTTATATATATATATATATATATATATATATATATATATATATATACATATATATATATATACATATATATATATATATATATACATATATATATATATATATATATATATATATTTTCTCACCAAATTGCTCGAAGCAATGAGAGTGCACTCGACCGCAGAAGAACCTTCCGGTTAATTAACAATGGAAAACGAGCTTCAGTGTTCATGTCAAAGTTTTTCATCCGACGCGTTTGAGGCTTCGTGCCTCTTAGTCATGGATTCTTTTCAACACTCAGCAGATAACTCCGATGACAGCCTGCTCATTTAAATACCCCCAGTGGGCCTCGCATATTGCGAAGTTTCCTCATTGCAGGCTGGGACTTGTGGTTCCAGTCAGAGTACATTTGTTACCCTCCAGTGGGTTCTGCTTCGTGTAGAATATTAAAATGATTTATTTCCCTCCAGTGGGCCACGACACTGAGCGCGTGCTTATTTTTCCCTTCTGCAGTGCTGCCAAAGATTTCAGGCACAGTTCCTGTTCGCAGCCTTTCCATTCAATTTGGGGAAATGGTGCAACTCTCCACGGCTGGGCTGCCGTGTAAACATTTCTCACCAAATTGCCCGAAGCAATGAGAGTGCACTCGACCGCAGAAGAACCTTCCGGTTAATTAACAATGGAAAACGAGCTTCAGTGTTCATGTCAGCCGTGGAGAGTTGCACCATTTCCCCAAATTGAATGGAAAGGCTGCGAACAGGAACTGTGCCTGAAATCTTTTGGCAGCACTGCAGAAGGGAAAAATAAGCACGCGCTCAGTGTCGTGGCCCACTGGAGGAAATAAATCATTTTAATATTCTACACGAAGCAGAACCCACTGGAGGGTAACAAATGTACTCTGACTGGAACCACAAGTCCCAGCCTGCAATGAGGAAACTACGCAATATGCGAGGCCCACTGGGGGTATTTAAATGAGCAGGCTGTCATCGGAGTTATCTGCTGAGTGTTGAAAAGAATCCATGACTAAGAGGCACGAAGCCTCGAAACGCGTCGGATGAAAACTTTTGACATGAACACTGAAGCTCGTTTTCCATTGTTAATTAACCGGAAGGTTCTTCTGCGGTCGAGTGCACTCTCATTGCTTCGGGCAATTTGGTGAGAAAATGTTTACACGGCAGCCCAGCCGTGGAGAGTTGCACCATTTCCCCAAATTGAATGGAAAGGCTGCGAACAGGAACTGTGCCTGAAATCTTTTGGCAGCACTGCAGAAGGGAAAAATAAGCACGCGCTCAGTGTCGTGGCCCACTGGAGGAAATAAATCATTTTAATATTCTACACGAAGCAGAACCCACTGGAGGGTAACAAATGTACTCTGACTGGAACCACAAGTCCCAGCCTGCAATGAGGAAACTACGCAATATGCGAGGCCCACTGGGGGTATTTAAATGAGCAGGCTGTCATCGGAGTTATCTGCTGAGTGTTGAAAAGAATCCATGACTAAGAGGCACGAAGCCTCGAAACGCGTCGGATGAAAACTTTTGACATGAACACTGAAGCTCGTTTTCCATTGTTAATTAACCGGAAGGTTCTTCTGCGGTCGAGTGCACTCTCATTGCTTCGGGCAATTTGGTGAGAAAATGTTTACACGGCAGCCCAGCCGTGGAGAGTTGCACCATTTCCCCAAATTGAATGGAAAGGCTGCGAACAGGAACTGTGCCTGAAATCTTTTGGCAGCACTGCAGAAGGGAAAAATAAGCACGCGCTCAGTGTCGTGGCCCACTGGAGGAAATAAATCATTTTAATATTCTACACGAAGCAGAACCCACTGGAGGGTAACAAATGTACTCTGACTGGAACCACAAGTCCCAGCCTGCAATGAGGAAACTACGCAATATGCGAGGCCCACTGGGGGTATTTAAATGAGCAGGCTGTCATCGGAGTTATCTGCTGAGTGTTGAAAAGAATCCATGACTAAGAGGCACGAAGCCTCGAAACGCGTCGGATGAAAACTTTTGACATGAACACTGAAGCTCGTTTTCCATTGTTAATTAACCGGAAGGTTCTTCTGCGGTCGAGTGCACTCTCATTGCTTCGGGCAATTTGGTGAGAAAATGTTTACACGGCAGCCCAGCCGTGGAGAGTTGCACCATTTCCCCAAATTGAATGGAAAGGCTGCGAACAGGAACTGTGCCTGAAATCTTTTGGCAGCACTGCAGAAGGGAAAAATAAGCACGCGCTCAGTGTCGTGGCCCACTGGAGGAAATAAATCATTTTAATATTCTACACGAAGCAGAACCCACTGGAGGGTAACAAATGTACTCTGACTGGAACCACAAGTCCCAGCCTGCAATGAGGAAACTACGCAATATGCGAGGCCCACTGGGGGTATTTAAATGAGCAGGCTGTCATCGGAGTTATCTGCTGAGTGTTGAAAAGAATCCATGACTAAGAGGCACGAAGCCTCGAAACGCGTCGGATGAAAACTTTTGACATGAACACTGAAGCTCGTTTTCCATTGTTAATTAACCGGAAGGTTCTTCTGCGGTCGAGTGCACTCTCATTGCTTCGGGCAATTTGGTGAGAAAATATATATATATATATATATATATATATATACATATCAAAACAAAACCCTTTCAGGCATAGAGCGACGAATAAATTAAGCAAAAACAGAAGCAGAGAACTCTGGGTAGTTCTCAAGTTTAGGTGGAAAGCAGCTCCAGTAAGAGCACTCTCAACACCAGCGACACTCTAAATTTGCTCACCTCAAATGTCTGCTTTTCTATCAAAGTTTTTAAGCATAGGATTAGCGCAGTGCTATCCACGCCGAGATAGAAAGGGACAAAGTCTTTTGCCATTTTTACAGCAAAGTCTTTAAGCATAGGATTAGCACAGTGCTATCCCTGCCGAGCTGTAAAATGGCCAAAGTCTTTTACCACTCCAGGCACAATATTACAGCTTTGGATTGGTTAAATATCATCCAAGCCAACCTGAAATCAATAAAAGCAACCCCTGACACGTGTTTCGCTCTCGTTAGAGCTCTTCAGAGAGGTATAGCTTTGTCCAGACACAAGGGAGCACCCAGTATAAGTCAAAACAAAACCCTTTCAGGCATAGAGTGACGAATAAATTATGCAAAAACAGAAGCAGAGAACTCTGGGTAGTTCTCAAGTTTAGGTGGAAAGCAGCTCCAGTAAGAGCACTCTCAACACCAGCGACACTCTAAATTTGCTCACCTCAAATGTCTGCTTTTCTATCAAAGTTTTTAAGCATAGGATTAGCACAGTGCTATCCACGCCGAGATAGAAAGGGACAAAGTCTTTTGCCATTTTTACAGCAAAGTCTTTAAGCATAGGATTAGCACAGTGCTATCCCTGCCGAGCTGTAAAATGGCCAAAGTCTTTTACCACTCCAGGCACAATATTACAGCTTTGGATTGGTAAAATACCATCCAAGCCAACCTGAAATGAATAAAAGCAACCCCAGACACGTGTTTCGCTCTCGTTAGAGCTCTTCAGAGAGGTATAGCTTTGTCCAGACACAAGGAAGCACCCAGTATAAGTCAAAACAAAACACTTTCAGGCATAGAGTGACGAATAAATTATGCAAAAACAGAAGCAGAGAACTCTGGGTAGTTCTTAAGTTTAGGTGGAAAGCAGCTCCAGTAAGAGCACTCTCAACACCAGCAACACTCTAAATTTGCTCACCTCAAATGTCTGCTTTTCTATCAAAGTCTTTAAGCATAGGATTAGCACAGTGCTCTCCCTGCCGAGCTGTAAAATGGCCAAAGTCTTTTACCACTCCAGGCACAATATTACAGCTTTGGATTGGTAAAATATCATCCAAGCCAACCTGAAATCAATAAAAGCAACCCCTGACACGTGTTTCGCTCTCGTTAGAGCTCTTCAGAGAGGTATAGCTTTGTCCAGACACAAGGGAGCACCCAGTATAAGTCAAAACAAAACCCTTTCAGGCATAGAGTGACGAATAAATTATGCAAAAACAGAAGCAGAGAACTCTGGGTAGTTCTCAAGTTTAGGTGGAAAGCAGCTCCAGTAAGAGCACTCTCAACACCAGCGACACTCTAAATTTGCTCACCTCAAATGTCTGCTTTTCTATCAAAGTTTTTAAGCATAGGATTAGCACAGTGCTATCCACGCCGAGATAGAAAGGGACAAAGTCTTTTGCCATTTTTACAGCAAAGTCTTTAAGCATAGGATTAGCACAGTGCTATCCCTGCCGAGCTGTAAAATGGCCAAAGTCTTTTACCACTCCAGGCACAATATTACAGCTTTGGATTGGTAAAATACCATCCAAGCCAACCTGAAATGAATAAAAGCAACCCCAGACACGTGTTTCGCTCTCGTTAGAGCTCTTCAGAGAGGTATAGCTTTGTCCAGACACAAGGGAGCACCCAGTATAAGTCAAAACAAAACCCTTTCAGGCATAGAGTGACGAATAAATTATGCAAAAACAGAAGCAGAGAACTCTGGGTAGTTCTCAAGTTTAGGTGGAAAGCAGCTCCAGTAAGAGCACTCTCAACACCAGCGACACTCTAAATTTGCTCACCTCAAATGTCTGCTTTTCTATCAAAGTTTTTAAGCATAGGATTAGCGCAGTGCTATCCACGCCGAGATAGAAAGGGACAAAGTCTTTAAGCATAGGATTAGCACAGTGCTATCCCTGCCGAGCTGTAAAATGGCCAAAGTCTTTTACCACTCCAGGCACAATATTACAGCTTTGGATTGGTAAAATACCATCCTAGCCAACCTGAAATGAATAAAAGCAACCCCTGACACGTGTTTCGCTCTCGCTAGAGCTCTTCGAGAGGTATAGCTTTGTCCAGACACAAGGGAGCACCCAGTATAAGTCAAAACAAAACCCTTTCAGGCATAGAGTGACGAATAAATTATGCAAAAACAGAAGCAGAGAACTCTGGGCAGTTCTCAAGTTTAGGTGGAAAGCAGCTCCAGTAAGAGCACTCTCAACACCAGCGACCTTCTAAATTTGCTCACCTCAAATGTCTGCTTTTCTATCAAAGTTTTTAAGCATAGGATTAGCTCAGTGCTATCCACGCCGAGATAGAAAGGGACAAAGTCTTTTGCCATTTTTACAGCAAAGTCTTTAAGCATGGGATTAGCACAGTGCTATCCCTGCCGAGCTGTAAAATGGCCAAAGTCTTTACCACTCCAGGCATAATATTACAGCTTTGGATTGGTAAAATATCATCCAAGCCAACCTGAAATCAATAAAAGCAACTCCTGACACGTGTTTCGCTCTTGTTAGAGCTCTTCAGAGAGGTATAGCTTTGTCCAGACACAAGGGAGCACCCAGTATAAGTCAAAACAAAACCCTTTCAGGCATAGAGTGACGAATAAATTATGCAAAAACAGAAGCAGAGAACTCTGGGTAGTTCTCAAGTTTAGGTGGAAAGCAGCTCCAGTAAGAGCACTCTCAACACCAGCGACACTCTAAATTTGCTCACCTCAAATGTCTGCTTTTCTATCAAAGTTTTTAAGCATAGGATTAGCACAGTGCTATCCACGCCGAGATAGAAAGGGACAAAGTCTTTTGCCATTTTTACAGCAAAGTCTTTAAGCATAGGATTAGCACAGTGCTATCCCTGCCGAGCTATAAAATGTCCAAAGTCTTTTACCACTCCAGGCACAATATTACAGCTTTGGATTGGTAAAATACCATCCAAGCCAACCTGAAATGAATAAAAGCAACCCCAGACACGTGTTTCGCTCTCGTTAGAGCTCTTCAGAGAGGTATAGCTTTGTCCAGACACAAGGGAGCACCCAGTATAAGTCAAAACAAAACCCTTTCAGGCATAGAGTGACGAATAAATTATGCAAAAACAGAAGCAGAGAACTCTGGGTAGTTCTCAAGTTTAGGTGGAAAGCAGCTCCAGTAAGAGCACTCTCAACACCAGTGACACTCTAAATTTGCTCACCTTAAATTCTGCTTTTCTATCAAAGTTTTTAAGCATAGGATTAGCGCAGTGCTATCCACGCCGAGATAGAACGGGACAAAGTCTTTTGCCATTTTTACAGCAAAGTCTTTAAGCATAGGATTAGCACAGTGCTATCCCTGCCGAGCTGTAAAATGGCCAAAGTCTTTTACCACTCCAGGCACAATATTACAGGTTTGGATTGGTAAAATACCATCCAAACCAACCTGAAATGAATAAAAGCAACCCCTGACACGTGTTTCGCTCTCGTTAGAGCTCTTCAGAGAGGTATAGCTTTGTCCAGACACAAGGGAGCACCCAGTATAAGTCAAAACAAAACTCTTTCAGGCATAGAGTGACGAATAAATTACAAAAACAGAAGCAGAGAACTCTGGGTAGTTCTCAAGTTTAGATGGAAAGCAGCTCCAGTAAGAGCACTCTCAACACCAGCGACACTCTAAATTTGCTCACCTCAAATGTCTGCTTTTCTATCAAAGTTTTTAAGCATAGGATTAGCGCAGTGCTATCCAGGCCGAGATAGAAAGGGACAAAGTCTTTTGCCATTTTTACAGCAAAGTCTTTAAGCATAGGATTAGCACAGTGCTATCCCTGCCGAGCTGTAAAATGGCCAAAGTCTTTTACCACTCCAGGCATAATATTACAGCTTTGGATTGGTAAAATATCATCCAAGCCAACCTGAAATCAATAAAAGCAACTCCTGACACGTGTTTCGCTCTTGTTAGAGCTCTTCAGAGAGGTATAGCTTTGTCCAGACACAAGGAAGCACCCAGTATAAGTCAAAACAAAACACTTTCAGGCATAGAGTGACGAATAAATTATGCAAAAACAGAAGCAGAGAACTCTGGGTAGTTCTCAAGTTTAGGTGGAAAGCAGCTCCAGTAAGAGCACTCTCAACACCAGCAACACTCTAAATTTGCTCACCTCAAATGTCTGCTTTTCTATCAAAGTCTTTAAGCATAGGATTAGCACAGTGCTCTCCCTGCCGAGCTGTAAAATGGCCAAAGTCTTTTACCACTCCAGGCACAATATTACAGCTTTGGATTGGTAAAATATCATCCAAGCCAACCTGAAATGAATAAAAGCAACCCCTGACACATGTTTCGCTCTCGTTAGAGCTCTTCAGAGAGGTATAGTTTATCCAGACACAAGGGAGCACCCAGTATAAGTCAGAACAAAACCCTTTCAGGCATAGAGTGACGAATAAATTATGCAAAAACAGAAGCAGAGAAATCTGGGTAGTTTTCAAGTTTAGGTGGAAAGCAGCTCCAGTAAGAGCACTCTCAACACCAGTGACACTCTAAATTTGCTCACCTCAAATGTCTGCTTTTCTATCAAAGTTTTTAAGCATAGGATTAGCGCAGTGCTATCCACGCCGAGATAGAAAGGGACAAAGTCGTTTGCCATTTTTACAGCAAAGTCTTTAAGCATAGGATTAGCACAGTGCTATCCCTGCCGAGCTGTAAAATGGCCAAAGTCTTTTACCACTCCAGGCACAATATTACAGCTTTGGATTGGTAAAATACCATCCAAGCCAACCAGAAATGAATAAAAGCAACCCCTGACATGTGTTTCGCTCTCATTAGAGCTCTTCAGAGAGGTATAGCTTTGTCCAGACACAAGGGAGCACCCAGTATAAGTCAAAACAAAACCCTTTCAGGCATAGAGTGACGAATAAATTATGTAAAAACAGAAGCAGAGAACTCTGGGTAGTTCTCAAGTTTAGGTGGAAAGCAGCTCCAGTAAGAGCACTCTCAACACCAGCGACACTCTAAATTTGCTCACCTCAAATGTCTGCTTTTCTATCAAAGTTTTTAAGCATAGGATTAGCGCAGTGCTATCCACGCTGAGATAGAAATATATATAAGATTTTATCTCTACATATATGTATATATATGTATCTGTATACATATATATACATATATATACATGTATATATGTATATAGATACATATATATCTTTCTCTCTGTAGACGACTTATATATATGTATCTATATACACATATATATGTATATAGATACATATATTTACAAATAGAGACTCTCTCTCTCTATATATATATAAAGAAAGAGAGATCTTTCTCAATTTTTTTTTTTACAGTTATGGCTTCCCTGGGGGCCGATTGTGGCCCCCACGGAAAGCACATTACTTTAAAAAAAATTTGCCCCCACAGGGGGTCGGCCACTGAGCAGGAGGACCAACCCCCTGCCAGTTTCGCCACCATTTTTTTTAAAAATATTCTTTTTTTTTACATTTAGGGGGGGCGATCGCACCCCCCCTCAGGGAAAGCCAAAGTTATTTTGCAAAAAAAATATGCCCCCGAAGGGGGGGTCGCCCATTCCCACGAGGCCCGACCCCCCCAAGGACATCCCTGGTGTCTAGTGGGGTTTTCTGGCCATGGATCGCAGCGCTGCCGTGATCCACGTCCAGGAAACCCTTTCAGGAAGGCCTCGTTTGAAAGGGGAGACTCTCCCCTTTCAAACGAGGCCTCCCTGAAAGCTGGGGAGGCCGTTTTCGGCCTGATTTCCCCATCGGAGTCGAGCGCGGCCTTACCTGCGGCTGTCCTCGGCTCCGGTGGTGAAATCAGTGACGTCAGAGTGCCTCGCGGCGCGCTGACGTCACAGATGGGCGGGAGGAGGGCGGTGGGGACGCAGAAAGCCTTCCGCGTCTCCCCCAGAAAAAAAAAAAAAAGAATGATTAAATGGGGCCCTCCCTGGTGACGGCCAATGGACGTGCGCCGCACCAGGGAGGTAGTGCTTGCGTCGGCCGTTGGCCGACACAAGCACCAAAAGGGTTAAGGTCCTCATGAGGGGAATATAGCCGTCTTTCCATTGCCAAGTCCCTATTAGCTCAACATAAAAATCCATCGGAGGACCTGCTGTTGTGAGTGGTTATTGAGTTCTCATGGGCCCGAACTGCTAACCATAAAAGAGTCTAGTGGTATAAAATTAGTGATATCTATAAGGATGAATAAACTTTTCACCCGCTTCCGCTGCATCAACAGCTTAGCCCCGGCCACAGTTGTAATAGTCACAAAAATTATCAATGCTGACTTCAAATCTGAAACAATCCATCACCATTGGAACAGAGGGCTTATCAAACACCTTCTTAAAAAGAAGGATACTGTCCCAATGATCTCATCCAGTTACAGATTCATTGTCTAGCTCCCTGTTCTGATCAACACTGCAGTAAAGTTTCATATTGCCAGAGAACGGTCTTCTTGTTTGCTCAGAAGTTGGTTTTAGTACAGCACATGGACCTGACACAGTGTTAGTCTTGTGATAAACAACTAAAGATGAACCTATATTTTAGAGGTCCTACAGTAGTCCTCCAGTTAGAGCTGTCAGGAGCAATTGAAATGGTTGACAACCTTGTAGCAATAGGCATGAGACTAAAGCCCTTACATGGCTTAATTCATTTATGACACACACCGCCCATAGGGTGATTCTTTCTGCCTCCGGTAAGTATCATTAGATCATTTGATTTTCAGGCAATACCCTAACCTGGTGATACTCAGATCCAAATCAGCATGGACCAGTAAGAAGTATGAAACTGTATAAGGCCCCCTTGGCAATGTGGGAGCAGAGTACAGTATTGGATGTCTTTTAATTTTCTATACTTGAATGCTGAGAAAATGGCCATTTTGATAGTGAAACATCAACTCTTGGCATGGGCCCATCTACAGGCCTTCAGCCAACACATGTATATGAGGTAAAAAGCCTTGGAGCCTTGTTATTAGTGCCTTCAATCTTAATAAACAACGTAGTTCTGTTACCCCAGCGTTTTTCCATTTGGAAAAGGATACCTTTTGTTCCATCCGGGATGCATGCATGCCACGGGGGGGGTAGCTTATATAAATTAATTCCTTGATTATTCTAATACAGTATATCTAGGTCTACCAAAGAACAATTTCAAACTGCCCACAACAGATACAACATATTCAGGACTATATTACTTTGACCATCCTTTGGCTCCTCGTGCAGAAACAAGTTTGGTATAAAGAATCTGCTTGTTTTACAACAGCAGTCTATGGATGTGGTCCAAAATTGATCAAGAATAGCTTTTTTGTGAGCATGCCACTTAAAACACTTTGGTTAGCATTCAGCCTGCCTTTGGTGATTAAGGCAGGCAAGAGTTGGTGGGAGCTGCCTTACAGTGCTGGGTCCTACACTGTCAAATGCGCTATAATATAATCTTGAAACCTGAAGGACAATAAATGCTTTAGGAGAGTTTGGGGACACATTTATTTTACTAACTGTATCCATTACTGGCAGGTCACCATATAGAGTACTCAGCTTTGCATAACCAGGAAACCACTTGGTATCAGTTATGTTATGTTATGTTATTAAAACTTATAGAGCGCACAAATACCAAACGGTGTCTTGGCGCTAGCATTCCTGAGTGAGCTGAGACTTCTATTTATTAGATAACCAAGTTTTGAGAGCCTTCCTGAAGGTTGTCAAAGAAGGGAGAGTCCTAATGGAGTTGGGAAGGCTATTCCAGAGCTTCGTGGCCCCCACTGTGAAACTTCTGCCGCCGCAGTAGGATTTGCAAAACCTGGGAGAAGCATCAGTTTCGCTCCTCCCGAGCGGAGGCATCTATTTGGAGAATACCAATGCAACGACCACCTCAAGAACTGAGGGCCCGTACCATGAAGTGCCTTCTATGTGATACATAAGGCTTTTAAGTTAATGAGACTCCTAACTGGCAGCCAGTGCAGATTTTGAAGGTACTTTCCCATTGATTTGAACGTAGAGATCCCTAACAGAAGCCTTGCAGCGGCATTCTGGATCATCTGAAGCTTACGTAGCTGCTTCTCGGGTATGCTAAGATAGAGACTGTTGCAATAATCCAGCTTGGAAAGAACTAAAGATGTTACCAAGATTTTTCTGCTGTCTGCTGGAATAAAAGGAAGACATTTCTTTCTTTATTTTATTTTTATTTATTTTATTATTTATTTGTGTTTTATAGAGCGCGAACTTGACCCATTAGGGTATCAGAGCGCTTTACAGGATTCATGAGATGTATACAAGAGACTTCGAGGGGGGTGGGGGATACAATTGGGGTAACCACAAGTGAACTTGGCCCGAAGGGTATCAGAGCGCTTTACAGAATTCGCAAATTGTAAACAAGGGGATTTGTGGGGGGGCAACATTTGGGATAAACACAGCAAAAAAAACATTTTATGAGAAACAGAGAGACCCAGATGCCAGGGTGGGCTGCCCAGAGGTACCGGGTGGATGGCAACAGGATAGACCAGATGAGAGGTAGTAGTCGAAAGTAAAAGGAAGCGGGACAAGGTCGCTGAAGTGATTTCAAGTCAATATTTAGGAGAGGAATTTGCCCATTAGGAAGGTTTTGGCATCCTTTTTAAAGCGAGCCAGAGATGGAGCTCTTCTAATGGCGGGCGGGAGTGAGTTCCATATTCTTGGCGCAGCCCCAGAGAAGGCTCGATTGTAAGTTTCTTTTTTCTTGATCACTTTGAGTAGATAAAAGCTGGATGAGGAGACGGCATTAACTTGCGCCTCGAAATTCAGTTGCTCATCGATGATTACTCCCAGATTTTTTGCTTTGGGAACTGGAGTGGGTACTGCCCCCAATTCGTCCAGCCACCAGATCTGCGACCAGCTTGGGGAGTGGTTGCCAAAGAGGATTATCTCAGTTTTTCCTGAATTCAGTTTTGAGACAGTGTGAGCTCATCCAGGAGCTGACTGGCAGCATACAATCCCTAAATCTTTTATCCGGGCATGCTGTTCTTATAAACGGACAAGACGATTTGAGTGTCGTCCGCATAAGATGTTAGTGCCAAACTGAAGGATCTAATTAGCACTGCTAGTTCTGGTATGTAAATGTTAAAAAGAGTAGGGCTCATTGAGGAACCCTGGAAAACTCCGCAGGGGAGAGCGAAGGAGGGAGATTTATGACTGCCCAAGGCAACCAATTGCGTTCTTCCAGCTAGGAAGGAGGAGACCAGTGCTAGTGCATTATCCTTAACACCAAGAGCATTCAAACAATTGAGTAAGAGATTGTGGTTGACCGTGTCGAACGCTGCCGACAGGTCGAGCAAGATAAGAGCCGCAGCACCTCCTTCATCTAAAACTGCTCTGATTTCATCTGTAGCTTTTATTAGGGCCTTTTCAGTGGTGTGGCCTGCCCTAAAGCCAAACTGGGTCTCGTCTAGAAAATTATTTTCATGAAGATAGATTGTTAACTGGTCGTTCATGACTTTCTCCACCATCTTAGCCGGTGCACTTTTTTCTATTCTGCTTCGTTTCAGGTTCTTTCATCGTGAACTTGAATTGGGCATTCTTTTCCCATCCCTCTGGAATATTACAAAAGCATCTGTCACTTCTGTGTTCAGGATGCATATTTGCCATTGCCAGTACTCACACTAATACCCATACCCCTCTTCTGTCCTCCACAAATCCATTGCACACTATGGCTTCTGATAATATTCTGTATAACATTTTGATGGCTTCTCAATGTCAATGGGAGTTATGTATAGTTGTCTGATGTTCTGTTTTCCTGAGGACACCTGTGGATGGTTGTAGAGACATTGTAAAGCATCAGATTTAGATTATACAAGATTACACAAAATGTAAATAAGACAACTTAGTTTCTTGATGTGCTGTCCCCATTAAAAAAACACATCAAATCTAAAATATAAACAGACATACTCAATCCAGCAGCACCCTTCAGTATGTACTCTGAATTTTTGCATCATGTTGCAATTAAAAGTGTTCAGACCCTGACCGTTTCTCCAATGCAGAGTTCGGCAAAGTGTGGTAAACTGTACATGGTGCAAACATTTTTTTGTATGTCTATTAAAAGTATGCTTTCTAGAACTCAGTTCATAACACCCTTACATTAATTATTAAAAATAATAAATATTTATCATCATAACAATTCACTAATTCCATTGATTAAAGTCTAGACTGGCTCAGATGCAGCCTTTTAATTTGGTGATTAACCAAATACATACATTTACATTTTTTCAGGTAGCATGCTTCCTGGTTAGCTCTCTGTCCCTTCTTCCTCGTCATAGCACAGAAGACCCCCAAACCCTCCACCACTCACCCACCCTTCCTTTTCACAGGGAGGCGTCCCAAGGTCCATTTCAATTATTAAGCGACAGCTGTTTTTTTTAACAAAAAGTATGGGAACTGTTTTTGTAAAATAAAAAAATCATGGGCATGTCATTCCCCATAGATCCTTCCCATTTTGAGCTCTGTCCAGATGACCCTTCAGGAGCGATTAGAGAAACAATGGCAGGAAGGAAACTTGCAGGGGAGGATTCACACCCAGGTAGTCCGGACCCCTGGGGCCTCCTAGGAATATCCCAGGAAAAGCAGAAAAGAGCAAGGTCTATGCATAGCGTCAAAGAGATGGCCAAGAGGAGGGGACGCTATGTAGCGGCTAGTTTTTTTTTCACAAATGAATGAATAGTGGGATTTGTAGAGCGTGCGGCTACTGTGAGAGTGTCCCATCGTTATGCTAACTGCCCTGTAGGGAATATGACGTCCAGCCTTTTCCTGCTTTTCTTTTCTTTTTTTTTACACAAAGGAACAGATGGCCTGCTTTGGGCTGCAGGCCTATGTGTGATGGCCCAGTGGAATGAGCAGAGTAGACAGTCTGCTTCGCAAAGTTTTAGGCATCACTGGTTCTGAAAGGTCAGTGCCACTGGCACCCAGGGGTATGAAGGGCCAATTACAACCCAATTATGACTGTTTTACTGTCCTTCCTTTCTTTCATTAGGGCCCAGCATACCTTTCCTGTGCCAGGGTTGCTTTGGGTCTTAGACCAGAGGCCCAAAGGAGGGGACAATTAAAGGAGAAGAGACACCTTAGCTGGGCCTCAGAAATCAGAGGGGGATGAAGCAAGATGGGGGATCTCGTTTTTAACAAATGGCTGAGGAGACGTCCTGCTTTGCGAGGCAATAGCTATCATTAGTGAAGTAGCAGTGGCACTGGTGCCCAGGAATGTGAGAGGCCCACTGCATCACAGTTATGATTGTCTTACTACTCTACAAAAGGGGCGTGGTGGTCTCCCTTTTCATGCTATTATCAGTGCAGAGGGCACCCTTGCCATAAAAGAGGGGGCACCCGGTGAGATTACATTTTTTTCTGAACAAGACAGAGAGCTTGTTTCAAGATTGCAGTTATTGCCAGGTATGGTGAGGAAGGGGTCAAAGAGGCTAAGGAAACAGCCTGCTACTCAGGACTACAAATATCATTAGTGCAGTATGTGCAATTGTTTTGAGGCCTATTTCTATTTTTATTAGCCAGATTAATAAAGCACATAGCTACCCACAAAGGGTTTCTGAGCGCCAAAAACTGCTTGAACCTGAGAAGCTCTGAAATACTGTCAACTGATTCAACAAAAAAGCCACGTTTTAAGCCCTTTCCTAAACGTTGGTACATCTGAGGTCATCCTCAGGGAATGGAGCATCTCTTACTAGAGTTTCAAAGCCAGTAATAAGAAAGAACGACCCCCGCTTGGTAGACTTTGAGAGGTGTAGTGTTGCAAAATCTGACCTAAAAAATGTAATCATTTATTGTTATAAATTCGATGCGCTAAGCATAAGACCTTAAATGAAATGCACTTTTTTATCGGTAGCCAATGCAGCTTAGCTAAGGATGTTGATGTCGACTGATGTCTAGGAATCTTTAGAAGAAGATGAGCAGCTGCATTTTGCACCACTTGCAAACTATTCAGCACTGATTGTGAAGCTCCCTGATAGAGGGCATTACCTTAATCCAGGTTCAAGGTCACCAGTGCCTGTACTACAGTTATTTGAGCTGGTAGAAATTCCAACATCTTTTTAACCCTCATCAATGTACCAAAATATACAACAGTTTGTTTATTTGCTTGTGTCGAAAAGGAGAGGTATTTAAAAATGTCAGTAAGCTAGACAGCCAGAAACCCAGATTGTTTACCACTGACATAGGGTGTGGTTGATGACCAGGAGATTCGGGCCAGTAGTGCAGAGACCAAAGATTTAAATTGTTCCCGATTATTATGACTTCAGCCTTGTCTTCATTGAGTTTTAGGTAGCAAGAGTCCATCCATTTGGCAACTGTGGTGAGACAAGATTTTGACCGAGCCTGGTTGGTGGAGGGTTCAGGGGCCAAGGAAAAAATTATCTGGGTATCATCTGCATATGAGACCAAAAATAGTCCAAACAACTTCACAAGGTCTAACAAAGGTGCTAACAAGGTGCCTAACAAAAATGAATGTGTCCTCATGTAACGCAACTGGTCCTCATGTAAAGCGCTCTGATACCCGATACCTTCGGGTCAAGTTTGCGCTATATAAAACTCTGTAAAAAAAAAAAAAAGGTCAGCCAGCAGTTGAAGGTACACATTAAACAATGTAGGGCTCAGGTTGGGGTCTTACTGCACATCACACACAAGTGGTAGCACTTGAGAGTAGAACATTAATTTTAACTAGAATTTTATCCCGTAACTGACAGCTTTAGTCCTTTAAAAAAGAGGCCAGCCACCTCCAGGTATGATGTGTTGTTCATGAGTCAGCCCAAATCTCTAGGAAAAATGTGTGAGATACTGTGTCAAATGTTGTGCTGAGATCCAACAGGATCAAAGCGGCAGAACCACCTTGATCAAGTTTCCAGCTAAGCTCTTCTACTACTGCCATTCCGGAGCACCCTCAGACCCCTGTCCGCCCCACATCTTCCACAGAGCCGCCACAGCCATCGCACTCAAAGTACTCCGGACCATCAACTGCTCCCTCGAGACTGCCACATTCCCCGACAACTGGAAGCACGTCAAAGTCAACCCCATCCTGAAGGAACCCTCTGCAGACCCGACGGACCTCAAGAATTTCAGGCCCATCTTACTGCTTCCATTTGCAGCCAAAGTCATCGAAAAGGACTTCAACACCCAGCTAGCCAACGTCATCGAAACCAACAATGTCCTGGACATATCCCAATCCGGATTCTGCAGCAACCACAGCACCGAGACCGCCCTACTTGCCACCACCTACGACATTCGCGCCCTTCTCGACCAGGGCCAAACGGCAGCCCTTATCCTCCTGGACCTCTCAAGCTGCCTTTGACACCGTCTCCCACTGCATACTAGCCACCAGACTCCATGACGTCTGCATCCAAGGAGAGGCCCTAGACTTCATACGCTCAGTTCTCACATGCAGGACTCAGTGAGTCAGACTCCCACCCTACCTCTCAGAACCAACAAAGCCCAGATGTTGAGTACTCCGGGGATCCTCCCTCAGCTCCGTGCTCTTCATCATCTACATGGCCCCCCTCGCAACCATCATCAGAAACCACAGGCTCAACATCATCTCCTAAGCTGATGACACCCAGCTCATCATCTTCCTCACCAAGGAACCCAACATCACCAGTCACAACTTCCAAGAAGGAATGAAAGCCGTCACCACCTGGATGAAGGACAGCTGCCTGAAACTCAACTCTGAGAAAACAGAAGTCCTCATCCTTGGTTCCACCCCCTCAGCATGGGATGACAACTGGTGGGCCCCACCCTCGGAAACCCCTCTACCCTGACAGACCACACCTGAAACCTCGGCATCATACTGGACTCATCACTCACCATGAACTGCCAGATCAATGCTGTATCCTCGGCCTGCTTCAACACCCTCCGCATACTCTGGAAAACATTCAGAGGGATCCCCTCCAAATCCAGAAAAACATCACACACACACTCATCACTTTCAGACTGGACTATGGCAACGCCCTCTATGCTGGAATCAACAAAAAACTCCTTTGAATGCTCCAGACCATCCAGAACACCACAGCCAGACTGATCCTAGACATCCCCCTCTGCAACCACATCACCCAACACCTCCACCACCTCCACTGGCTCCCCATCGAAAGAAGAATAACCTTCAAGCTCCTCACGCATGCATACAAGGCCCTCCACAACATTGGACCAGCATACCTAAACAACCGCCTCTCCTTCCGCGCACCCAAGACAAACCTACGATCAGCCAACCTCTCTTTGGCCGCCATGCATCTACGAGACCAGAACAGGGGCAAGGTCCTTCTGCTACCTCACAGCCAAGACCTGGAATGACCTCCCCCTCCACCTCCTGTAAAGCCCTACACTGATCCAGTTCAGGAGAGACCTCAAGACCTGGCTCTTCAGATGACCACAGCACCCTTCGGAGCCACCCCCCCCCCTCAGCACCTTGAGACCCTCGCGGGTGAGTAGTTGCGCTATACAAACCCCTGATTGATTGATTGATTGATTGACTGCCAGAAGCGCTGACTTGGTGCTATGTGTGGGGCTGAATCCAGTTTACAAGGCATGGAAGATATCATTATTTTCCCATAACTCAGAGAGTTTCTTGTTTACATGTCGCTCCATGGTTTTGACCACAATGGAAGCAAAGAGAATGACCTATAATTTTCAGTGAGTGAAGTGTTTAGGGTGGGTTTCTTCAATAATTGCTTCACCATTGCATGTTTCCAAGACTTTGGAAACTGATTGCTCTCCATCGAGTTGTTTAAGATCTCCCTTATCGCAGGAAGAAAAGTACTCGGTGCCCTTAGAAAGATAAACTGGAGTGCATGATCCAACGGGGAGCCGGACTCAAAATTGGTCATTAAGTTAAGTAGATTACCAGATGTATGTTTAAGAAGGCAGAGAGCATAGGTTTAATAGTTAAGTCTTGAGTGTCACATAAATTCCCACATGGCCAAGATTCCTGACCTTGAGAGGATGCATCGATGATAAGATTTCTATTTGGAAAAAGCTAACTAGATAATTTGCTCGTGCTTCAGACGGTATTTACCCCGTATTCAGGTCTGCCAGGTTCATCATAGATTTTACTGTAGAGAACACCTCCTTAGACAAGTTTGCAGCGCTATCAGTTTTATGTGCAAAATAATCCGCCTGAGTACGTCTCATCCACAAATTATAGATATTTACAGCTTTTCCGTAGACCTTTTTAGAGCTTTATTCATAAGATTTACTTCAAATTATTTGTAGCCTTTTACACTTTTTCTTTAAGTCTCTTAATTTGGAGTTAAAATACAGTGCTGGTCTCTTTTTTATATTTACAGCTGTTTTCCTTAAAGGAATCAGCTGGGCTAGAACTGAGATAATACAGGCCTCAAACATATGATCCATATTTACTATATTGCCCTCCAGCTTAGGCTTGCTGGTTGTTAGAACTTGCTCAAACTCTGCAATATCCAATTTGGACCAGAGTCTTTCAACATTGTGTTCTTCCTTCCCTTTAATAGAAGGGGGAGACCTGTAAGTGAAATAGGGCCCACCAGGTGATCAGACCAGATCACTGGAAAAGGTTGAGTAACTACCAGATTTGGTAAATTTGAGAATACTGGACATAGGAGGTGGCCTTTCTTATGTGCAGGGCATTTTACCAACGGTGTCAGCTGCAAGGCCTCCTGGCCTTATAGTAAATTATGCGCTTTGCTGATATTGCAATAATCTGGTGGATTGTAATACCCTTAATTAATGCCTTCTGCATCTACCCATGCAATAAAAGGAAATATCTTTAGACTATATTCTCTGACATTCATTTTGCAGCAGATAAAAATATATAAAGTAGCTATATTCTGTTCATTAACCCTGTTTTTCTTTTGTGCATTTGTCGTCTGGGTACAGTGTGCAATTTCATAGCTATTGCTTAGTGTACACTGTAGGAGTGGGATGTTATTAGATGACCTACTGCTAAATTATAGATTAAATAATAAAGGTACCCGATAGACCCACAGTCAATGGCTAAACACATGGGTTTACTACAGTAGTACAAGGAACAAGGAAGACTGATTCTGTCATTAGAAGTGAATACTAGGCAAAAATCTGGAATTTACAACTATATATCCAACACAGACAGATAGCTGTGCTGAAGATATAGTTTTAAAGTATAAATAAGTATTGTTACAGTTCTGTAAACAAATTATTAGAATGTTTATTTTTATTTAAAACATTAATCATAAAAAAACTCTCTTTTGAGAATTGACATGATTGCAGACTTTGATCACAAAAGAGCAAATAAAAATAATTTGAATTATAGTAAAATGACAACGTAGAAATAAAGCCCCATCCGCTGGGACCAGGTCGGATCCCCAGCGAGCCCAGCTTGGATGAGCTGCTACGCCGCCCCTGTGAGAGGCCTGGCTGGCCTCTACCCTCTATGGGCCAGGCCTGACACAACCCGAGGTCAAGAGTGACCCCCTTCTGCTTCTCCATGACCCGATCCGGGTTTCGCCACAAGAGTGCAGACTACCTTTTGAGCAGGTTGCTCAGGTTCGGGATTTGGTTGGTCCAGTTCTGCCCCGCAAGCCTTTCCTGACTCGACCCACCCCTCTGATGCACTGAGCCTATGACCAGGAGATAGAATCTGCCTCCCTCCACCACTGCATGGGTCGGGCGGGCTGCCTGCTTTCCAGGAGTCATCCTGATGATTGTGTGGTCACCACAGGAGAGCCGACTCCCTTTTGAGCTTAGAGCTCATACGTGTTACTTAGTGGAGGTGCTGTGCTCTCACAGTGCGGGCCTGCCCATCCAGCTGTTTTCTGAGTTTTCCTGACCCTGACCTCCATTTTACTCACCTCACACTGCTCTTCACTCTGGTTTCTATATGGCCATCTTAGTTTACTCTCTCAGCCTCCTCAATATACTAATGCGGCAGCCATCTTGGAACGGTGTGGCTCACTGCTGCTGCCCCCTCGAGTCACATTATCCATCCTGTAAGATGTGGGTCAATGCTGCTGTCTACTTGAGGTTTTATTACTGTTAACACTCTGTGGCTGGGGAATCACTGTACCTACAACGTACAACCTCCTTTTGATGTTCTTTACTCACCTCCTCACTATTGTAACAGCTTTGGTTACTCCCACAGCTCTTCATTATAACAATGTGACGGCAATCTTGGAATGGCTAGGGACATTTCTGCTAACCACTTGAGCTACTTTATTGCGGATTCTCTGCACCTTCAACAAGATCAAAGTTACCTTCTACTATTGTAACAACTTTGGTTACTAACACAGATCTTCTTTAACCCAATGCGACGGCCATCTTGGAATGGTTAGGGGCATTTTTGCTAACCACTCGAGCTACTTTATTGGGGCTTCTCTGTACCGTTAACAAGATAAAAATTACCTTCTACCACTGTAAGTTTCCTCCCTTTCAAAACTCTACTAATTCGACACTCCCAACGTCCTCATATGCCCTCCTCTTCGACACACGCTGGTTGAAAGTGAATCCCCACTCTCTGCTATCCTCCTCATGAGTCCTTCCAACAGAGGTCCCTCAGTCATCTTACTAAATCATGGCCTCCTGCGCACAGAGCAATCCGGACCCCAGGCTTGAGTGGCTAGGTCTGAATAATTGCATAACTGATTATCAAAAAATGCAGCAAAATCCCTCAAACACAGACTTTTTAAATCTAATCCAGAGACCCTTAGCTCTGATCCATATTTTTGCCTAAAAAAAGGAGCTATCACAAGCGATCTGATCTTCTTCACTAAAAGAAGAGCACAGTGGAGGAAGGCTTTCTACTCACTAGTCAGGATCTCCTCTGCTAAGAAATTTCCACATGGCTTAAGACTCTCGACAGCTCCGTCACCCACATTCAGAGCGACTGCTACCATATCCATCTACAACAATGGGACTATCCTCATACAAGCCTCTGATTGTAATCTAGGAATCTTTGATGAAAGTTTCTCCATCTTTAAAAACTCCCTTATCAATAGTGACCCTCTCAAATCATCAAGGGACTCTAGACCCTCACCCATTCCTCAGGACCACCAAGAAGTCTCCTTACATAGTCCCAAACACCTTGTGACTTCCCCTGCTACCTTGAACAGCACACATATGTCCATGGCTCCACAGCATCTAGGATGCACTGACTCACCCAACATGTCCCGACAACCCAGACATCACCACCTCCATGCACTGATGGCTGGGGTCACTGACAGCCATAGCATTGGTTACACTTCTAACACTTCCTCCATACCCATATCTCCTTGCACTAACCTAGATACAGCTATCTTGCCTATAAATTCACCGCAGGATCACTCATTCTCCACCATGAAGCCGGATCTCTCAAGCCATAATAACAGTAATATGCCTCATTCCCTTATGATTCCCCAACTCTTGAACCTAATTTCCCTGCCACCCAAGCTCCTTCACCACTCCAAATCATCCTCCCCCCGCTGTTCCCCTCTGGCCAACACAGCCTGAACCCCTCCTCCGGGGTCGGACCCTCTCCATATCGTCCCTATTCGTGTTCCACGTCTACTTCCACCCTCAGGAATGGCCCCTCTCCTTCCAGTTCCAAGAACAATGATCCTCAGCCCTGTCCCACCTCTAGACTTATGGAAATCAACTGGGAGCTTTGAAAACTCAAAACTGACAAACAAAAGCTCATAAACATCACCTCAGAGTTGGCCTTAGACTTATTGTCCAACAAGGCTTCGCAGTTGATCTTGTAAGTGACCAACCAATACCCTAAAACACCAACTCATACCTCTGAGATGAGGATTGACCCTAAGCAGGCATCACCCGTCCGGAACTGGAGTACCACCCCCTACCCTAACGCCCCTTCCAGACCCATTAGATCTAAGAGCTACCTATTTGACCCGGATATTCCCTCACTCCTTGTAGCTTACAACTCCACTCAATCGGACAAGCCAGACCCACCGGGACCCACTCAAACTATGCCACTAAACCCTCTTAGAGCTACTAGACATAAGCCAGTCATACCGGGGCCTATTCAAACTATTCCACTAAACCCGCATAGAGCTCCCAGACATAACTCTAATGCCTTAAACACTGCTAACCTTATGCAAGTTCACATCACACAGCCTATTCCCACAGACTCCAAAACACACCTGAAATGCATGCTGCTCAAGTGTAGATCAGCTGTGAAACATGCCTCGGACATCGCTGACTTCATCCTAGATCAGGAACTCGACCTCCTAATCTTTACCGAAACTTGGCTTAATGTATCCTCAGGACCTGACCTTGGCATCCTAGTCCCTCCCAGCCACAACATTATCAGACTTGATAGAACTAAGAGAACTGGTGGAGGCATCACCTGTACATACCATAACAGTCTCTCAACAAAGCAATCTCCCTCTGCAATTCTCTCATCTTGTGAATATCTGTGCAATTACATCATCAGCAAACACAGACCCTTATGCAACCTGCACATCTTTTACTATCCGCAACGAAACAACCTCCCTCTGATCGAACAAACTATGGAAACCATCTCATCCAACTTGGGTCTCCAGTGTCCCCAGATCTTCCTGGGAGACATCAATCTTCATTAGAATGACCCGAATGATCAGGCTGTAAATAGTCTTAAAAACTTCCTAGCTGACCTCAATCTGACTCAATTTTGTGACAGCCCAATGCACAACTTGGGCTCGACCCTGGATCTAATCATCTCCAATCCCAACTCCATTCAGCTGGAATCGATTGCCCCTTGTGACTGGTCGGATCACCACTATATCACCTTCCTCATCTTAGAACTATGGAACACAAATAGATACCAACCCAAGAAACAGAGACACTGGAAAAGATCGCTGCAAAATGCAAACGTGAATGAGCTCATATCCCGTAGCAATCTGTCCCTACCTCCTCCTATGTTCATGTCCGACGTCCATGAACTGCAGGTAGTCCAGAATACTGCGGCGCGATTGGTCCTCAACGCCCCTTCCAGGACTGCCGCCCGCCCTCTTCTCTGTCAGCTTCACTGGCTTCCAATACGTGAACGGGTAAAGTTCAAAGTTTGCTGCACCATCCATAAGGCTCTACTCAACCTCGGTCCCTCCTACCTTTCGGAGAAATTCACACCTTACCTGCCTTCCAGGTCTCTTCGCCCAGGATCTAAGTCTCTTCTTGTGGTTCCCCGAGTCAGGAAAGCTAGACTGGGTGGGAAGGCCCTTTCCCATCTCGGCCCCCGCTATTGGAATAAGCTCCCTCTGCACTTGAGGCAATGCCCCGATCACCTACAAATCAGAAAGCAGCTTAAGACTACTCTCTTCTGCCTCTGATTTTGCTGTAGTAGCTCTACTTCCCTGTTGCCCGTCCAAAGTGCAGAGATACCCCTTCGGGGGTCGATTCAGGCGCTATATAAATAAATAAATAAACTCACTGAGCACTACAACAACTCCATGTTGAAAGTTCTGGATGCGATTGCCCCCTACAACTAAAAAGAAAGCCCAACAAAGACTCCAAACCATGGTTCAATGATAGCTTAAACTCAGACAGACGCAACCTGAGACTAGCAGAACGCTCATGGAGATCCTCTCCATCTATTGAATTTCTTAAGCTTTTGAGATGGAGAAGGAGCCTGTACAACAAACACATCAGTACTGTGAAAGCCAACTGTACAAAGCCAGAAATCACCCCAAAATGCAGTTTGACCTGATTAAACTTCAATCTAATAACAATACCATTTAATCACCATTCATCTCCAGTCCACAACCAAACTGCCTTCTTCCTTGGAAAGTCTAACAAGATCAAATCTGATCTAAAGTCTGCCCTGATCGATCTACCATTCTTACCAGACTCCCCCCTACCCCCGCAGCCCCATCTTGTTGCATGTCACACCCCTAAAAACAATGCTCTTTGGAGTCAATTTTCACCCTTCAACGACACATCCATTCTCAACATTCTTTCTACCTTGAAACCCTCAAATAACATCAATGATCCCCTTCCCTCCAATTTCTTTAAAGAGATGATAAGGTCACTAGTTCCACTCTGGACCAAGATTGTTAATGCCGCCCTACTTCAAGGTGAGATCCCTGACTGCTTAAAGTCCGGTCTGGTTTTGCCTATTCTCAAAAAACCCATGGCTGACCAAGAGGATCTGAATAACTTCCTGCCAATCACAAACATCCCTACTCTGGCAAAACTCCTTGATAAATGTGCACATGTACAACTGTGCAAGCACATTGAGGAATTCCAGCTTCTTGACCAATTCCAATAAGGCTTCCACAGCACCGAAACAGCCATCACTCATATAGTCGATGACACTCTTACAACGCTTGACCTGAGCGAATCTTGCCTATTAATCCTACTCGACCTCTCATCAGCTTTTGACACTGTCAAACATGACGATCTCTTGAGCCTTCTGGAGCATAGGATGGGGCTCTCCGGCTCAGTTCTAAAATGGTTTGCCTCTTTTCTCCATAACAGAACACAGAGAGTTAAAACCAATCCAACCCTCTCCATTTCCAGTCCTTGCACTCTGGTGGTTCCCCAAGGACCCTCTCTCTCACCCACACTTTTCAACCTATTCATTGAACCTCTTACTGAAATCCTCAAAGCATCTAACATCCAGTATCACATGTATGCGGATGACACCCAGTTGTACATGAAAATCTCTTCTGACGATATCAAGACACTCAACGGAACCCTGCTCAAAACTCAAAACTGGTTAACCTTCAACCATCTCAAACTGAACGCCCTCAAAACGGAATTCCTCCTTATATTCCCGCCCAAGCAAGCCCCCATCATGGAGAAATATTTGGAAAATCTATCCGCTCTCAACTGCACACCACATATCATAGACTCTATGAGATCTCTGGGAATAGTGCTGGATAAGAACTTGAACATGCAGGATCACATCAGCGCATCTACCAAAGGAGCGAACTTCCAATCGAGCATCCTAAGGAAATTAAAACCCTTCCTTCCCCCCGATGACTTCAAGTCCACTGTGCAAGCATTAGTCATCTCACGGCTGGAATATGGCAGCGCAACCCTCTGCGGTCTACCGAGGTACAGACTGGCCCCTCTCAGGGCTTCACTGAATGCTGTTGCCACGCTCATCACAGGCTCCAAGAAAAGCAACCACATTTCCCTGGATTTGAAATCTCTAAACTGGTTACCTTCCGAGGCAAAGATACAACTAAAACTTGCCTGCATGACTCATAAAGCTCTTCACTTCAACACTCCTCTGTACCTCGTAACCAAGCTAGAACTTTTGGGCTGTTCCCATTCCTCCAGGAGCTCCAGTACCTTGTCGCTTAAACCCAATTTCTTTTTAAAAAAACTTACAATCGATCCTTCTCAGGTATTGCCCTGAGAATCTGGAACTTCCTACCTTCAGAAACTAGGCTGATTTCATCAACAGTGTCCTTCAAAAAGGAAGTGAAAGCTTTACTGATGAGTACTTTTCTGAGTTAGAAGTTTAACCTCGGCCTTTCGTCATATCAGCCTAGATCTGGTGGGTACTCCTAGCCTAACGGCCAGCTCCTCCTCATTTATTGTCAAGACAACGCTTCTTTTTTTTCACAACATAATTTTATTGTTGACTTCCAATACAATACAGGGGCCTCAGAGAGCACCCCGTGCAGATACACATGGTAGCAAATATATGAAGCAACATTTTCAACAATAATGAAGGATTGGTTCCACAAAGAATATATTGCAAAAAAATAATAACAACAAAGAAAAAAAGGAAAAAGAAGAAAAAGGAACAACATCTGTGCCACATTGCCTCCATTTAAGAAACATAATAACCCCAAATAAAGAGAGAGTTTCTGCCATCCATATTCAAAGTGAATGTAAACACTACGTATATGCCACTCAATTAGTATCATAGTAATGGTTCTTCAGCATCAGACGGGGGGGAGTAGGCTCTAGATATAATCCTCTAAAAACGGCCCACCTTTTCCAAATTTTGTAGTGTTTACGGGGGCATCCCCTTGCCTCGAAGACCGGAAGCTCCAGGCCCATACAAAAATGTAGACCTTTCTTCCACACCCCAAGTGACGGCGAGAATTCATCTTTCCAGACCCGGGCACTATCTCGTTTGGCCAGTGTAAGGCCCAGAAATAGAAGGTGGCGCTTATATCTATTCCCACCTATGTCCTCTGTAATATGTAGTAGAGCAAGTCTCGGTGAGGAAGCAATGGTCCACCCCAAAACCTCCGACAAGCATGCAAACACCCCTTTCCAGAACTTTGATAATATGGGCATGACCACACAGTACGGAGCAATGTACCCTCTATAGATTTACAGCGCAGGCAATGTGGGGATGCGATGAGTCCAGCACGCCATAATCTGTATCTGGTATTGTAGGCTCTGTGCAAGTATTTAAACTGAATGAGACGCAGACGAGCCGCAATTGCTGCACTGTATGGGGACTCCAGCGCCTCCACCCAGTCATCCTCCTCTAGGGGACCAAGATCTTGCTGCCATGCCTCTCTAGTTTTAGACAGTGTGGTAGGGGTGTTGTTGATAAGTGTGCGATATATTTTAGTAATTTTATGGTCTCCTAGGTCGCCCATAAACACCTTTGCTTCAATGGGGTTAAATTCAGTAATTTCCATCATGTGAGACAAGTATGGGGTAAAGGCATGTCGGAATTGGAGATACCGATAAAATTGCGTACGGGGCATATCATATTCTGTTTGTATATCTAGAAAAGACTTGAGGGTGCATCCACGCACTACTGCCCCCACCGTGTCAAGCCCAATGGCCTCCCAACCCCGGAACCCAGACAGGTGTGTTAGCTGTAGTAATTCGCCCTTGTTCCACAGTGGAGTTTCCCTAGTAAGTCTCCCCCACCAGCCCATCTGGCGGAGCGCCACCTTCCAAATCTTAAAAATCGTGGCTGTGGCAGGTGGTAGCTCACGAAGCAGTGTCGCTGAATAAAGAACCATGTGGAGGGCATTATCCCCCAACAGCCAACGTACAACCGCATACGCCGGGTCTCGACGGTCGCCATACCACCAATCGTTGAGGACGAGCAGATGGGAAGCCATGTAATATGCCTGAATATCTGAGGTGGCCACTCCGCCGGTGTAAGTAGATTGGAAGCAGGTCTTCAGAGCCACCCGTGACATACCGCCCCCCAAAGGAAGCGGGCTAGAATTGCATTCATTTGGCGAAACCATGTAGGTTTTATCGGATAGGGATGATTCTGTAACTGGTACAGGAGACGAGGGAGGGAGATCATTTTAAAGATAGCAGACCTACCAAACAGAGACAGAGGTAGGTGGGACCACACTCGTGTCTGGTCCCCCACCTGTGCCCACAGGGGGGCGAGGTTCTTATTCCACGCCAGGGCCTGAGACGAAGAGAGATATACTCCCAGATATTTAAAGCCATCTGGGGCCACCACCACCTCCTGCGACCAGTCACCCAGCCGATCTCCGCCGCGCAGCAGCCACAAAAAGGATTTCGCCAAAGATCTGTATAATGCGGAGAAGGCGCGGACCAGTCCGGTCTAGATCCGTGAGAAAAAACAAAACATCGTCCGCATAAAGCGCAATGCGATCAGAGATGCCTGGTGCCCACTCAAAACCGCGCAGCTGCGCGTCTATCCGTATCCAAGCCGCAAGCGGCTCCATAACTAGAGCAAAAAGATAAGGAGAGAGCGGACAGCCCTGGCGCGTCCGCCCAATAGGAAAGCCTCTGGAGACCTGGCGCGGCCGCCCAATAGGAAAGCCTCTGGAGACCGAATCAGCCACTCGGACTGAGGCAGTTATGTCCGTGTAGAGCAAGCAAATAAAGCTGAGCAACCAGGGGCCGATGTTGAGGCGATCTAGTAAGGCAAAAAGATAGGTCCAGCTAAGGGAATCAAAAGCTTTGTTCATGTCTGCCAAAAGAAGCGCGGCAGGAGTGTCAAGTTTATCAACCGCAGCGATGGCATTATGGGCACGCCTGATGTTATGTCGTGTAGCGCGGTGTGGCATAAATCCTGCCTGATCAGGATGGATCAGCTCCGTAATGTAGGGGACTAGACGATTTGCAATTACCTTCGCTAGAAGCTTAGCTTCCACATTAAGTAAAGAAATCGGGCGATAGGACAAGAAGTGTTCCGGTGGACGGACTGGCTTCAAGAACACAACAATCTCAGCATGTCGCCAATCGGGCAGAAGGTTTCACACTCCCGGGAAGCCTCCAGGGCCTCTAGATAGGGTTTTAAGAGTTGGGTGTGGTATTTTTGAAAGAACTCACAAGGGTAACCATTTGGGCCTGGTGCCTTTCCCACTCGCATAGCCAATAGTGCATGCAGGATCCATCTGCCGACAGGGGATCGTCCAGCGCGGCTCATGCTGTACCGTACAGAGCGCGGGGAGGGAAGTCATCAATACATTTCTGCACCATGGCAGCAGGCAATACTTCATGGGGGGCATAGAGGTTCGCGAAGTAAGTGGCAAAGCGGACGGGTCTGTAGGCGCAGTCCCATCGGGACCACGTATACTCTGGAGCGTCTGGGGGAGTAGTGTCTGCTGACACAGGTGATGCAGCAGTGCACTTGATTTGTCTCCCCACTGGTAAATCCGGCTACGGGTGGCAAGCCAATAGAGGCGGGCTTCGTTAAGGAGCTCACTGGCGTACGTCTGCTGAACTGTCAGCAATTGTCTGCGCGCAGCCTGTCCCGCTATGTCCCTACTAGCGCGCTCCAAATCAAGTAGCTGGGCTTAAATTCTGAGCAGCTTGTCACGTCGCAGCCGACGTTGGGCAGTACAGAAGGCAATATCTGCTCCCCGGAGAGTGGGTTTCATAGCCTCCCACAGGCAGACCGGCGACTCCACCATGTCGGTGTTAAGTAATAGATAGTCCGTTAAAGATGTATGCATATGTGCCCTATATTTTTCATCCCTTAGTAACCATGGCGACAGACGCCACCGAAATTGGGAACGCCTGGGGTCCAGGGAAAGGAGAATGGACACCGGGGAATGGTCTGATAACCCCCTAGGGAGAATTGTAGCTTTGATCAGTCTATGTGTGTGTGTCTCCGACAGGAAGATGTAGTCTAGACAGGAAAAGGAATCATGGGCACTAGAGAAATAGGTGTATGCATGCGTGTCAGGGTGTATAGTCCTCCACGAGTCAACCCACCCCAAGCCGTGGACCAGGGACAATAGTTTGGAATCTGGAGGCTCTGCAACTCGAGCCCTGGCATGCCATCTATCCTGTGATGAGGACATAACATCATTTCAGTCCCCCCCCCAACTATTGTTACAGACGGCGGAATGTCGGTCCAGAGCACCGTCAACTTTTCATCTAGAGACCACAAGAGAGGGGGAGGGGCATAAACGCTGCCTAAGACAATGGGCTCCCCATATAGCGTCCCGTACATCACAATGAATCTTCCCTGTGGATCTGACCACGTGCTGCTATGAACGAAGGGGACACTATGATGTATGAGGATTGCAACTCCCCGGGAGCCTCTAGTGAAGCCGGCATGGTAAGTGTGTGCAAAACCAAACCGTCCCAGACAAGGTGTCTTGGTGCCTGATAGGAGGGTCTCCTGCAAGCAGAGAACCCCCGCCCTATGTCGCTTTGCTTGGTGCAGGACAGCACCCCGTTTAATCTTATCCAGCAGGCCATTGACATTCCAACTAAGAACTCGGAGCGCTTTACTCCCGACCCTGGTTAAATCTTGCGGCATAAACGGTGATGGCACCGCCAGAACGGGGGCAAGGCACAGCCCTACACCAACGGATCCCCATATAACTATCCCCAAACAAGTACTAGAGTCTCAGATGCTGAGGAAAGAGGATTGGGGAGGAGGCCTCACGTAGGCCCATATAAAGTGCCATCAGCATAATAAACAATCAAATCACAGTACTCAAACCCCCCATATCAGTGTTGCATAATCGAAAAAGATAGAGAAAATAAAGAAGGTGAGTGAAAGTTCACCAGCCAGTCTGATCCATATCAAGCCGTTGTCTGCAGTCCTCAGTCTCCACGGTGCGCCGGCGAGGAGTCGCGGAGAACGCCATCGCCCCGGGAGCCGGAAGCGCCTTGGGATTTCGAACGGCACTTCGACCGTGATCTCCGGCTTGTGTTCCCTTTAGTCTTAGGAGGGCGCTGCGCAGCTTCTCCAGAGGACGACTCTGAATCAAAGCATGGGGGGTGTTTGGCTTGAGTTTCCGTCGTTCGTCCGTCCAGGCAAAAACCTCCTCAGGGGTGTCAAAGAAGAGAGTACGTGATTCATAAATGACTCTCAGCCGGGCCGGGAAGAGCAGGGCATATTGGAGTTTGAGATCTCGCAGTCGGGCCTTAGCAGCCGTGAATGACTGCCGACGTTGCTGCACCATTCTTGTGTAGTTAGGAAAAATGAGAATGTGGTGAGAATCATGCTGGAGCTTGCCCGTCAATCTGGCCTGCGTGAGGACCTCATCTCGGTCATGAAAATTCAGAAATCTGGCTATAATGGGTCGAGGCCTGGCCCCTGGCGGAGTCTTCTGCATCAACGCGCGGTGTGCACGCTCAATGATGAAGCATGAAGAGAGAGACGACTGAGGGATCCAGCTCCTTATCCACGTGGTAAGGAATCGTTCCACATTATTATCTTCACACCCCTCAGGAAATCCCACAAAGCGAAGATTGTTCCTCCGGGCCCTGCCTTCGGCATCCTCTACCCTGAGCGTGAGCCCCTTGGTGATGGATTCTAGAGAGGACACCTTCTTTTGGAGGGAGGCAACTGTATTTTCTGTGGTTGAGATCCGGGTTTCGGCTTCTGTTATCCTATCGACCGCCTTGCGGAGGTCCTGGCGGATCAGCATCACATCCGACCCTACCGCCCCAATATTGGCTTCAAGTGCGTCTCGTGACTGTGTTATTGCCGCCATCAATGCGAGTGACAACAGATAGGTCCCGCAGAGCCAGCAGAGAGCCAGTGGCGGCATAGCGATCAAGCGTGCTTTGTTTGGCGCTTTGCAGTTTGTCGCGGGTCATGGTGAGTGACAACAGATAGGTCCCGCAGAGCCAGCAGAGAGCCAGTGGCGGCATAGCGATCAAGCGTGCTTTGTTTGGCGCTTTGCAGTTTGTCGCGGGTCATGGTGAGTGACAACAGATAGGTCCCGCAGAGCCAGCAGAGTTCAGTATAAACTAATAGGTGGCGCATCTGCACCCCAAATCCACCGCCGGTATGGTAAGAGCACCGGGGGGGGATGAGAGAGAGGGCTCCCCAACAGCAAGCGGTCACTCCAAGGCAGGCAGAGAGGCAGGTGTGGAGCCAACCCGCACACAAGCCGCACCGGGACCTAGCCCGGCCGCTTCCGCATACAGGCGACTCCCCACCCCCCTAATGGGTGCCACCGCCAGGCTGTATTCCAGCTGTGCTGCGTAATTCATGGGTGAGGGTATTACTCAGGGAGTGCGATGGAAGTGCAGTAGGCTTTAGTTCACTCCGGCAGCAGCCCTCTCCTGCGCCCCATACGATGTATGGGGGGGCAGGCCCCTCACTAGGTCCTCGCTGGATGGCTGCTGTGCGTCGAGTGCAGCGCTGGTCAATAGGCCGCCACGCTGTTTCTTCTGCCCTACAGGGCTAAGGGAGGGGCCCCAGGTCCCACAGGAGGTCACCGGCGCAGATGGTAGCGCACGGAGGGGTGGCCTTAATTGTGGAAGAGGCAGTGTGAATAGCTTGGTGTCCGATCCCACGTGTCAACAACTGAGACACACTCCTGTCGCACCGACAGTCAGGAATGCAGGGGAGAATCCCGCAAAGGCCCCGAGGCGCCCCGTAGGTGATAAAGCTGGGAGGCCGAGGCAGGAGCACGGCCCGACAGGAGGGCAGCTAGAAACCCCCGCGGTGAATCCGGGGCAGGGGGGGGCCCACTCACTAACCTTGGATATGGCCTTCTGCAGCCGCAAGGAGTGCCCCAGCACAGGCTCCAGTCCCGTATGACGAGCATCCAGGCCCTACGGCAGCAGCTGCTCGACCGCCGACAATGGCGTCCTCCGACGGCAGTCTAGCCCGGCCGCGCGGCCACGACCTGGCCCGGATCCGTGCAGTCCCGGCATGGGTCCTTCTGTAGCTGGGGAGGAAGCGGGCGGGGGTCTCCACCGCCACCAGAGCCCACACTCAGGTGATCTGCACCAAGCCAGCAACGAGGAGCACCAAGACACGGGCCCCAGGTTCTCCTCTCCACGTTGTAAGGGGCAGCCGGGTGGCGCGGCAGCCCCAGAGTGCTCGCTTCGCAATATTTGGAGCGGCCCAGCCGCCGGGACCACACAGGTTGGCTCCGCGGGATCTTTGTAAGCCCGTCGGCGGGTCTCAGGCGCGATCTGGCAGCCAGATGCTGGAGGAGCCTGGGCGTGACGCAGCAAAGGCCCGAACAGTAGGCCCCAGATCGGGAGCGGCCCCTTCAGCTGGCACCACCGCGCCAAATCGGTCTCCAGGTGTCTCCGCGGTATGCCAGGCGTGGGTAGACATGATGCAGGGAGGTCTAAGATGAAATGGGTGCTAATGGCACAGGATAGCGAAAGGATTTATCGGCGGGCCTCGGGAGCACGTCTAAAGCGCGTCCGCCATGTTGGCCCCCTTGGCCACGCCCCCGAGACGACGCTTCTTGCTGTATTTTACTTACATGTCCTTCTGCCTTCCTTGTCATGCACCACTGCTTACTTATGATGTCTTGCAATGCTGCGCTTCTGATACCCTCCTTTGTTATGCAGTTACGTACCCTCTAGGGTCATGTTCGCGCTATACAAAACTATTTAAATAAATAAAATAAAGGGCTTTCTGATTAAAATGTCAATACTGTATTACAAAACAATCATTATTTGTGGATATGAGCCACAAAGTTATAGTGGCTGGTGGGCTGTCTGTTTCATATACCTTCTTCAGGACGCTAAAGTGTTGTGGGACCTGGTGGGGAAAAAAAATGACATAGTAGAAAGGAAAATATATTATTGTTTCCACAATTAAGTGATTAATTTTTACATTGACAAACTTGCAGTAAAGAACTATGGGCCAGGTATAGTAACATTCGGAATATCGATTTACTAATTGCAAGTTTTTTTCTGAATCGCAATAAGGAAATCGCTACTCCTAATGTATGAAACTTTAAATTCTAAATTAGCGATTCCTAGTAGGTCGCAAATCAACCTACTTCATGAATATTAATTAGGTAGGTCACTGTTTGCGACCCACTAGGAGTGATAGCCATCACTGGGATGGTGGCCTGCTGGGGTCAACAGACCACCATGTCTGTGACTGCTTTGAAATAATACAATGTTTTTTTCTTTGAAATGCAGCCCATTTTCCTAAAAGGTAAACAGGATGTGTTTCAAAAGAAAAAAAATGTACGTTTTAAATTCATTTTTTAAGAATAGGCAGTGAGCCTTGGGACCACTGCCAATACATAGTACTCTGAATTGGTATTTGGAGGGGATGCCCTAAACACACTCCTTCCAAATACCCAATCGCTAATGCAAATTGCGATTGGGTAACAAGCTAACTAATCACCTTTTGCACATTTAAATAAGCTTTTTCGTGGTCGCAAGCAGCGCGATTCTAAAAAATCGGGTCATTTGCAACCTCAAAAAACCTTTGTACATCTGGCCTTACGTAATATAATATTATCTAGGATAAGCTCCATTGCATGGTAAAATGTTCATAGTAAATCACAGATGTTATTTTAGTCAGAATCGCAATGGTGGCCCACTATCTGCCCTGTCTGGTATCTAAAAGACTCACTTGTGACATTGAAATAAATCAGCTGTCTGAGCACAGTTTTACCACAAGAGCTGGTACTCATAGCAAATAACTACTTGGGGGCATATTAACAACGGCCAGCGATAATTATCGCTGGCCGTGCTAGCGTGAGGAATCCTATCGCCGGCTATCGCTGGAAATTATCGCCATGCTAGCGCTGTATTAACAACGCTTAGCGCAAAGGCGATAATTTTCCAGTGATAGCGATGTTTTCCATGGAACATCGCTGGTTTTCCAGCGATGTCCCATGGAAAACGGCGATATACTTGGTGATAGGGCCTGTGGTCTTAGCCACACAATCCACCCCCCATGTTAGGTATGCCTTAGTCAGGAATTTAGCAGACGTTAAATTCCTGCGTTAAGGCATACTTAACGCAATTTAAAATATCGCTAACCCACGTTGCTAATATGGCGATACCTGGGTTAGCGATATTTCCCTGTTGTTTACACAGGCACGCCCCCTTTGCATCTCATTAGCGATGCGATGGGAGGCGTGCAGAAAACGGACGCTAAGTCAGGAATCACGCGCTAGCGTGTCCTTGATTAATTCGGCGATAAAATTATCGCCGCTTTCAGTCCGAGAACGGACGCTAAAGCGGCGATAATTCATTAACGCCGCCTTGTTAATATGCCCCTTGATTTGGTGCTAATTAGCTGTTCAAAAGATAAAAAATTATTGGCATGTGAGTTATTTAAATGAGGGGTCTAACTTGTTGAGCTGGATTCACATTCTTACTGATCTGTAATAAAAAGAGTGGGAGACAAGAGTTCGACTTAATAATTAATAAACCATCTTTGAGGAAAAAGAGTAGCTAAAATGATGGCACATTTACCTTAAATGTACAAATATCTTTCTCATTCATGTGAGAGAAAAGCCTGAAGTGCTGAATAAAACATGCACCTCCTACACCTACAGCAGTCTGTCAATTAGTGTTACTGCAGTTTCACAACAGAATTCTAATGAAATTCCAGAATGCTAGCTAGTATTCTGAATTCCTGATCGATTTGAGGCACACCTGAACATATTGTTGCTGGACTCTGAATTGCAAATGGAAGGATTTTTTTATTGAGAAGTCTATGTAAATCAACAAAATTAAGGGGTTTAGTTTTGTCATGGAAATCAGTATTAGTGCTCCAGAAAGCTAAAATTAGGACACATTTTATATAGTCTCAAATATTTTCCTCTGCCATGTGAGAAATATTGTCTAGCACAATGAGTGAAACATGCACTTCCAACAGCAGCAGCAGTCTGTTAGTTGATTCCTCGGAGTCATCCTGTCTCTTTATCACAGAGTTCTAGTGAAGAGGAGAGAGTTAACATTCTATTTGTATGACAAACATGAAGCAGTCCTGTTGCTGGAATAGAAGTTATTAATTGTAAAGTTTTCCTTTGGAGCAGGCTGAAGTAAATGTACATTGAGGGGTTTATACAGATATTAAACCAACTGTTTCAAACGTTGTGACACAATTATAACTCAACTGCTGCTCCATCGCCAACTGACACATAGCCGACAGGAATCTGAATGCTCTACAAAGTAAGACAAAAGGCATGGGGGCAGCGATGGAAGACACTTAGGGCCCAATTACAAGTTTCAGGGAGCAGGCTTCACTCCAATGCCGCTCCCCTGCACCTCCGAGACTCGCTGCTGCCCACCCGCCAGAGAATAAGTTATTTGTAGTCTGGCAGGCGGACGGCGCGGCGGTCCCAGGGTGGTGCCTCTTTTAAAGGCAGCGGTGCCTTCAAACAAGGCACCGCAATGGGAACACCGGGCAGGGTTCCTGCACGGCATGGACTCACAATCCATGCCGTGCAGGAACTTTTGTGCATGCACACAGGGGGCACATGTTATGCCCCCCTGCGTGCATGCACAGGGAGAGGAGGCCTTTGTTTCCTCTCCTCCAAGTTTTACATGGAGGAGGAACCACTGTGCAAACCCTGGAGGAGAGGTAACTCGTAATATGCTTGGAGGGACCACGGCGGTCCCACCAAGCATATTGCGGCCTCTGACCGCCAAGCCATCTCCACAGTCCTAGGGCGGTCCGACTGCCCAACTCGTAATGGGTTAAAAATAGTTCATCAGAGAGATCCCTAAATCATCTCTCTTTATTAACTGCTCCTTAATTTTAATATAGTAACAATTGTGCTAGACTTAGAATGTTGTTTTAAATCTTGATACTTACTACAGCTAGTATCTATTTGCACTATTGTGAACCTTTTTCTGTGGGTCCAATAGTACACATGACCCCTTTCACTTTGCAAAACTCACTTTCCCAAGGGCCCGCAAGAGGGAATTTTGTCATAAGAGGGGGATTTAAATAATTTAAAATGGCATTTTCCTGCAGTAAATCCGAGCAAGTATTTCTAGTGTTTGGCAATGTTGAGCACATAAACATGCTCTTGATTACTTAAAAATGCATACCTCCTGAAAATGAAATGAGAATGTTAAATACAAAGAGGTGCACATCTTGTAAAAAAAGAGCATCAAAGCAGATGTGAGCTGGTGCAGAATTAATTGCCTGGGGGAGAAATGGTGTCTTGCAGCGAGACTAGGACATCCAAAATGGGAATTTTCGTATAATGAAGTGTTCAATTACATTACTTTTCTAATTTCACAATGGTTACATTTCGGTAACAGGTTTAATTGTTATAGTCTTTAGTGTTAAGGAACATGACTCTCCCCAAGTGCCATATGAAGAGAATCAGACAGCTGCTTAGATGCTAAACACTTTCAACGTGTTTCCTCCAGTAAGTCAATTGAGATTTCATGAAATTGAAAATAGCAAAAGCATTAAAAAGGGAAGGAAAGTGCAGGCATGAAACTAAACCTGTGGGAAAGCATTTGGAGAACTCTCAGGCATTAGTGACGCAAAGGAGGAAATGAACATATGTTATTGGGTTTCTAAAAAAAAACTATCCATGTCTTTGCAACGTATGTTTAATGCATCAATGTGAATTTGTGTGAATTGCCTTTGAAAAGCATTTAGACGTATGGGATAAAAAGTGATTTATAGTCAAATGTGTTTTTAACTCAAATCATTTCATGGAGACATTGCGCCTGCTTAATAGGGGGATCACTGACAGAATATCGACAATAAATGTCGAGGTACAAAAATATCGTGACAAAAATATTGTTGTCCAGAATATCGAAGTCCTATCTACATGATGGTAAGTACAAAAATATCGAAAACAAAATATCGTAAAAAATATCGTTGTTAAAAATATTGTTTTTTCTAAATGTTTAAAAAATTATGTAAAATAAAGTAAATAATACACATAATTAAAAAAACATAGTTAGAATTATTAGAAAATGTTTAAAATTATAAATAATAAATATAATGTTAAAAATAATTAAACATACATATATATAAAATATAATATATAAATGTACTTAATAATATTAATTAATAATTATTATAATAAATTATAAAATGTTAGGAACATATTAAAAATTTATAAATACATATATATATATACATATACCAGTAAAATAAGAATAAAAATAAAATATATATATAATAATTTAAAATATTAAAATATTTTTAATCTTTTACAATTACATTTGACACCACAGTAACAGCAACAATAGTGAAAATGTTGGTTAGCGGAGGGGATAAAATTAGTATTCCCATTTCAGGGAGTGCAACAGTAGGGAAAGTGTTGGATAGTGGAGGGGAATAATTTACTATTCCCACTCCAGAGAGTGCAATAGTAAGGAAATTGTTGGATAGCGGAGGGGAATAATTTACTATTCCCACTCCAGGGAGTGCAACAGTAAGGAAGGTGATGGATAGCGTAGGGGTAAAAATTACTGTTCCCACTCCAGAGAGTGCAACAGTAGGGAAAGTGTTAGATAGCGGAGGGGAATAATTTACTATTCCCACTCCAGCGAGTGCAACAGTAGGGAAAGTTTTGGATAGCGGAGGGGAAAAAATTACTATTCCCACTCAAAGGAGTGCAACAGTAAGGAAAGTGTTGGATAGCGGAGGGGAATAATTTACTATTCCCACTCCAGGGAGTGCAACAGTAAGGAAAGTGTTGGATAGCGTACGGGTAAAAATTACTATTCCAACTGCAGAGAGTGCAACACTAGGGAAAGTGTTGGATAGCGTAGGGGTAAAAATTACTATTCCCACTCCAGAGAGTGCAACAGTAGGGAAAGTGTTGGATAGCGGAGGGGAATAATTTACTATTCCCACTCCAGCGAGTGCAACAGTAGGGAAAGTTTTGGATAGCGGAGGGGAATAAATTACTATTCCCACTCCAGGGAGTGCAACAGTAAGGAAAGTGTTGGATAGCAGAGGGGAATAATTTACTATTCCCACTCCAGGGAGTGCAACAGTAAGGAAAGTGTTGGATAGCGTAGGGTGTAAAAATTACTATTCCCACTCCAGAGAGTGCAACAGTAGGGAAAGTGTTGGATAGCGGAGGGGAATAATTTACTATTCCCACTCCAGCGAGTGCAACAGTAGGGACAGTTTTGAATAGCGGAGGGGAATAATTTACTATTCCCACTCCAGGGAGTGCAACAGTAAGAACAGTGTTGGATAGCGTCGGGGCTAAAAATTACTATTCCAACTCCAGCGAGTGCAACAGTAGGGAAAGTGTTGGATTGCATAGGGGAATAATTTACTATTCTCACTCAAGCAAAACAAATAAAATTAATTAAGAAACAATTAATTAATTAAAAAAATTTACCTCCCACCATATTCCCCTATAAATGACACCACCAATGTTGTAAAACATAACACTATTAACATAATTAATTAATATTTAATTAAGTCATTAAATTAACAAGCAATTTAAAAAAATCAATAATACATTAATTCACACTATTAACACTATAAAACAACATAAAATATATATTATAATAAAAATTTTAAATAAATATATTAAAATTAAATTACTTCCCAGCCTATTCCCCTATCAACACACAACCCACTCTCAAAAAAATGACACAAATAACATAATGAATAATTAATTAATAATTATGAATAACTAATTAATAAATAATTAGTAATAAATTAATTATCACAATTAATAGTATAACATTTTAAATACATAAATATCAAATAATTAAAAATATAAATTAATTATTTATAATTAAATTACTTCCCACCCTATTCCCCTATAAACCCACAACCCGCTCCTAAAAAATAACACAATTAAGGGGCACATTACGATGGCGGGCGGAAGCACCACCGCCGTGCTGGCGGATGCAAAAACCACCAGTTACCGCCGGCACGCAGCAGTCCACACGCCCGTCCAATTACGATGCGAAAAGTAGGCCAAACACCGCCGGCAAGCCAGCAACACCGTCCGCCATCAAAGTGCGCCCGTACATGTAGCGGCGCAGCTAACTGACACACACCGTCCGACGAAACACGTCCCGCCCGGCGCATAAATTACGATGCCGCAAACAAAAGGCTCCCACGGCCAAGAGATACCGTACGACAAACCGAAGCGGTAACACGGATGCCGAGCACGGACAACAAAAAGCGGCTCCCCGAGCATGAATCCAGCACTGCAGGCACTCCCCATGCTTCTGCTGATGCACCACCAAGGACGCAACGTACCGCGGAGACGCAGGTAGGCACACACACAACAAGTGCACGCAAACAGCGCACACAGTGCAAGGGCGGAAAAAGCGGACAACCCCCCACCAGCGCGTGTACACTACACATCCACCATCGCATCCACATATGACACACAGGCCAAATCGTAACATCGCAGAACACATGTGTACACACCACCTGGGACTAGGAACCAACCACCCCGTCACGGCCCCAAAGCGCCGATGACGCCGCCACACATGCGCACAACGCAGAGGCCAACCGCAGCGCCATGCATGCGTCGCACACAGACACAGGGACACAACCAAGCAGCACACATATCAGCCCCACCCCGAACGCACATGACACGTGACAGGCCGGCCACAGACATGTCCCCAACGCCCAATTCACGGACAACACCCAACGCCACACAACCGACGCACACATGTCAGTGAAGACACGCAACAGCAGGACACACCCCAGTGTAACAAACATGGCGTAGCACACAGCGGCGGCAACACCAACTAGGAGAAGCAGGGCCCCTTCGGGAAGAGGAACGCCAGTACCACACAGAAACACCCATACCACCCTGCACATATGAACAAGACATATAAAACGGAACACCAAAGAGCCCGGGGACCGACAACAGGTGGCCCAAGAATAACATTCACACACAAGGCCCAACGCAGAGCGGAAAGGCAGCCTGCCGCCCACACAAGGGAGAGCAGACAGCACTGAATGACCTTCCATTCCAACTCCGAAACCACAGCCCTACGACAGAAGCCGGTGAATACAGCCATTGTCCAAGAATAGACCAACACAGGCATGCTGAGGAGACCGACCACAGGGCAGATAGCGCATATCACAGAAGCACACAACGGACGGGGAAGAAAGAAGAAAACACTCCCCCATGTCGGCCACATGCAAGTTAATTGGAAGGAGTCACACATCACTGACCTTGAACTGTCTGAGAAGCATGTGGGAAGAGGGCCCGTGTCCTCCAAACAAGCAAACAGAACACAAGTCCTGTCTCCCTACGACTACACAGAGCTCACAGCAACCCCGGAGCGTGCACATTGCAGACTGCACACACAGCCGGAGCACGCCACCTCAACGAACCGCTGCGAAATGGCAACCGCAACACACCTACCCAACTATGCCGAACAGCTCAAGCTGTACAAAACCAACCTGTTCCATACATTGGGATGCGATCTCCTGTCCCTGCTGAACGTAAGTTACCGACTGACTTACCGCATCACATTGTTCAGCTGCGTCATGCCCGTCTTCTACTGTCGGAGGTGTCCCTACCAGCATCCCGTCGAGATATGCCTCTCCAACCCGGCATGTCTGAAGGCGGACCTGCTACCACTACTCCTCCCTCTGGACGCACACGACAGGGCCTGCTCTGCCTATGGGGGCATGGCGTATGTGGCCAACATCGCACCCGCACTGAAATGGGACCACTGTGCCTCCACACGACGGATCATCGAGAACAGCTACATCGAATGTCACCCAGCATGCCCCATCATGGTCCTCCAAGGGACAACTTACGAACAACACCTTGACAGCCACCATCCGCTACATTGGCTGGCAAACATGTACACCACCAATGACATGGAAGCCCTGCTGGGCGGCATCGCATACCTGACAACCTGTAAATACGTCGGACCACAACGCAGGTTCCCCGAGTGACCTATGATGTCCAACCCCGCACCCATGCTTAGCTTCCGCACGGACTGGCCAGTCACCACCACAACAGCCATACCAAACGACCGGCAACTGTAACCACACCATCAACGACATCGCCATGACATCGGATATGACCGGGACATGCACACTGTTCCCCATCACATTCAGGAACACCGCATGCATCGTGGGAGGCAGTGGCATGGGCTCTGTGTATCGCACCCACATGGACGGAACTGCATGAACAACCAGGACACGACATGGATCCAGCGCACATGGACACACACACCGCTCAGTGGACATGAATAGGTCGCCTGGAGTCTGTGGGTGCTGCACCCCTCCCACCCCCGCCCCGGGAATCCCATACCAGGACCTTTGCATGGACGACAAGTGCATACAACAACAACACGACCCCAGTGACTGTGACATGTCCAGTAACCACCACAGTGCAACAACAAGTGGCACGCCGCTGCATGCACGCAAGCACATGCCCTGATGTCAACTCACATGCACGCGTGCATGAGGAACAACCGCAGCAAACCTGTCACATGGAACTGAGATGGACTGTGCCCATGATGCCAAGCGGTCTGGTAGGCTACATGTATACCGTCTGTGTCAAAGTCCGCAGCTCCGCAGCTATACGTAAATGTACATTAGCACAGCCTTGGCCAAGCAGATGTCACTCTGAAGCCCACATCCCACATGCAACAGCCAATCACATGTAACCCCACACCCTATCCCATTTGCAATCATGCTCAGTATATCCTCAACATGTATTCCGCTGCCAGTAGTGTCCACTATACTGCATCACAGAGGACAGAAGACTCAATATAATGTTTGAAACCAAAACTGTCTCCGCTGACTCATTTCACAAGTACGAATGAGAGAGGATGAGAGTATGTGAAGTACACGGCAGTCGTGACATGACCATGTAGTCCACTGGTATTGGATGTCAACGCAAATGAGTAGCACTACTGTGGAAGACACACATGTGTCGTGTGAAGTCGTATGGACGCAGTGCTCAGGTGGGTGGGTGCGACGGGTAGATGCGCACATGCCAAGTTGGAGCACGCCGTGTTGGGAGGGGTCATGAACAGTACACCACCGCTTCCCTGGGCATTGTGAGAGGACACCTGTCGGGGGGAGTGAACACGTGTGTGCACAGCAGCCGGGCACACGTACAAAGCGGTACCAGGCGCACCTCAGCCCACCCTCTGTGGACAAGCTGGATCCTGTTGTGCGCCCGCCATGCCCCTTGACAAGGCACACACAGCCCCAGTCGACCAGGTGTAACCCCAACATAGTCAATCCGCACAGGCGATACAGGGCACGGGATGGCAGTGGAGCATGGTGTGTGAGAGGTCTCCTCGCGCTCCTCCTGGTTATATCACGCAGGCAATAGAACCTCAACGTCTAGCATGGCACAAGTCACATGGAAGTGTAGGGGGGACGCACCACAGCACGAGCAGCACTGACGTCACAGGAGGTGGCTCGCACCATACCATCCATTGCCCATCATACCAACCACGCCACATGCCATTGCGACTAAGTGCAAGCGCGTGCGCCACCACCCCCGAGCCCTCCCCAGAGAGGCCAAAGAGTGAATGTGTGGGCCATCAGCCACAGACAGACGCGGCCTGGCCGCAAGGGCAGCCACAGCCACTGGGTGTCGCAGGTGGCGGATCCGGAAGGCGAAGACTGTGATGCATAGTCCATGCAGGCCGGGTCTCCATTTGGGGCACCACGCAGGTGGACGGCGTCCCGCAACACATCATACCCTGAGACAGCCCACTCGTGCAACTGGACCCACACATACACTCCTTGCCCTCTCTGGTGCGAGCTTGGGGCTGCCTGTGCAAGCGCTAGCCTCGCAGGTGAGCATGCATATTGGGGGAGCGAGGGGAGGACATGAGGGCTGGGGCGAAGATGACTGTATCACTGTCAGTGAGTACAAGGGATGACCCAGATGTGGAAAGGAAGAGACGTGTCCCGTGTGTACTGCAACTAGTCGCCAATCCAACTACCCCCATGTCCGGAATGTAAGCCCGCACCTAGGCCCGCCCATCCGCCACATCGAACATACCACCAGCACGACAACCTTCCCATTCGAAACACTGACTGGGGGTGGCGACCAGTGTACAATCATGTGTAGCCTACCCACGCGTACATGTGGGCCCTCCATGATCCATGTCACCTGCGGCAAAGTCATGACATGCGCAATGAGGGAAGTGAGGAGAGCTGCCCACCCCACGCGCAGAAGGTGCATCAGCTCCACAGACCCAGCAGCGAGTCCAGCAGGGGTCACATGTGCAGGGGCAGCTGTGCCTGGTGTGAAGGCACATGCATATAGACAGCACATCGACCAATGTGTAGTCTGCCCACATCTACAGTCCATCATCATGCGGACATAGGAATTGAACACAGGGCAACACATCTTAGTGGGTGCACCCACCGTGACCAACAATGCGCAATCATCGACGTACCCGCCCTGTGCATGGCCCCCACCCAACGGAGGCACATCCAGTGCCACCATCCCACACACACAAGCCTTCCACGGAACATGCTGTGTCCAATGGTCAGTACAGAGTCAGCGCCCATCTGGTGGATCCTGAACAGGAGACACATGCACACACATGCCAGCTCCCACTATGTACGACTGCCACCTGGCACGTGCAATGTAACCTCTCACCTGTGACGTGTGACTGCAAGCACACAGCCGTCTTGGCATGGGGCTGTCAATGTGGACACCTGTCAATGTTTCGGGAGGTGTGATCCGTACAGTGCTGTACATAGGGTGCAGTGCTGACACCTACTACTGTCTCATATCCCCTCGTGCCACAGGTCCCACTTGTTTTGGCCGCTCAGCCTGTGCCCACATCGTCGTCGTCGTGTGCCATACTCATCCAGCCGCGGAAGCAGTTCCATGCTCAGCAGACATTCATGTTGCCGTGGCGTTGCCGCTTGACGGATATGCAGTCAGTCCCCATCAGCACGCCCCGCAAGTCATTGGGGCCTAGATCCCCATGTGCATGCACATGGCAGTGGTTTGTATCACTAGCCATTGCCATTGTTGGGAGACCTGTGTAAGTGTATTGTGGCCGTGCCGTCCCAGCTTGACAGCTGGGCTGTGGCTCATGTGCTTGCTCAGTCATGTCAGTGATGTGTATGCGAAATTGCTATGTGTCGTGTTGCATTGACATGTGTCCTCTGCCATTGTCCCTAGGCGGAGACCGAACATTGACCGCCCATACCAATTGCTGGCGGACATGGACGATACAGAGGTTATTAGGAAGTTTCGGCTGGACAGGCCAACCCTGCATCGACTGTGTGCCATGTTAGAACCCCATCTCCGTCCCCGCAGGGTGTATCCGACTGCTGTCACCCCCACGGCTAAGGTGATGGCCGCCATGCATTTCTTCGCCACTGGGTCATTCCAGCACACAGTGGGCAGTGGAGGAGGGATGTCCCAGCCCATGTTCAGCAAGGTGCTGAGGGATGTACTGGCAGCCATGATGCTGTACCGGAACAGGTACATCCGCTTCCCCAGGGCTCGTGAATTGGCGGCAGTGAAGGGTGCATTCTATGCCCTTGGCAGAATCCCACACGTCGTTGGAGCCATTGACTGCACACATGTCGGCCTTGTTCCACCACAGGCCACTGAGCACCTGTACCGCAACAGGAAGCACACGCACTCCCTGAATGTGCAAGTGGTGTGCCTTGCGGACATGGTGATCACCCACGTGTGTGCAAAGTTCCCAGGCTCGGCCCATGACGCACACATAATGCGCAACAGCATCTTGCCACGACTGATGTCCAATATGCAACAGGATCGTGCCTGTATTGTCGGTGAGTATGTGGAGTGGTGTAGCGTGCTGGCTGTGCGATGCTGTCCCCTGTCCAGTTGGATTAGCAACGGTTCTCTGTGTCCCTCACACCCAGGTGACTCTGCGTATCCGAATGGGGCATGGCTGCTCATTCCATTGAGGAATCCTCGCACCCCAGCAGACGATCGCTACAATGAGGCACATGGGAGGACCAGACGTGTGGTCGAGCGTACCTTTGGCCTCCTCAAGTCCAGGTTCAGGTGCCTGGACCGCACCGGGGTGCGCTGGCGTACTCCCCACAGAAGGTGTGCCGGATAGTGGTGGCGTGCTGCATGCTGCACAATCTGGCCATTCGGAAGCAGATCCCCCTCATCGTGGATGACGGAGATCAACCAGGGCCCCAGCCCGCAGACCAGGACAGCTCGAGTGAGGAGGACAGCGGAGAGGAGGAAGCTGGTAATGTGCGGCAGCAGCTCATCGCCCGCTACTTCACTTGACGGTGAGTGTCCATGTACGACGGCTGATGTGGCTGTATCTGTGCAGGTGTGTGTGTGCTGTGTCAGGGTGGCCGTTTGTTCACTGCGTGCTGTGTGTCAACGCTCCATGGCCAGGGTAGTATGCCACTGTTGGTGGCTGTGGCATTGTGCCCTATTGCTCTGTGCGATGTGTGTACATTGCTTGTAGTTGTTGACATGTACTGTGTGATGGGTGTGTGACACACTCATTGAATGTGCTCCTGTTCTGTCTCCCACCCCTAGGTCCCTACAGGCCCTCCGGATTCAAATGCCATGCCACGCATCAGGTGCCTTTCCGCCCAAGGTGGCCGTTGTATTCCGTACAAATAAGACACAGGGCACAAACAGCAGTTAGTGAAAAAGGTGCATTTATTACAAACTGTGACATGTGATTGTGTGTAAGGTGATGACAAAAGTGGTGCGTGCAGTGACAATGAGCTGTCGGTCATGGCTGCGTGATGATCAGGGTGTACCCACTGGTTCTATGTCCATAGTCCAACACACACATGCCATCCAGATGGCTGTGTGGAGTGGGATCGTAGTCCAAGTCAATGCAGTGGCTGGTCAAGGAAGGCTGGCGGAAGGCTGGCTGGCTGCCTCACTTGTGTTTGGAGCGTGCGAAGTCCTCCCGGGAGATCTGTTTCCACTTCGGACGGCCCCTTCCACGTTTGCGAGGGGGTGCCTGCTTGCGACATGCTGGTGGTTGAGGTGTGATCACTGGCTGTGGACGCAGGGGAACTGGACACTGCTGCTCCACCCTGCGCCCCGGCAGGTGGTGGCGGAGGGGAGCTGCTGTCCCTGGCTGTGACCTCACCGCCACCACCAGCTGTCCCATGAGGTCCACGATTTGGCCCATACGGGCGTCCATGGACCTCAGCACCCCCAGCACCTCACGCGTGTCTGAAGCAGACCGGACCCATTGTCCTTGGGCCTCTTCATAGGCCCCAAGGACTCTGGCCATGTGAGGCAGGGCATGGCTCCCAGGGGAGGCTGGCGTTTCCCTGACCCTGCTCCTCCTACCAGTCCTGCTGCCACCGGCCTGCCCACTAGCCACATTGCTCACCACGGTCCTCGCTGTGGCTCCCAGGGTGGATCCAGTCGTCCGGGCCACCACCTGCGCTGGGGCTGGTGCCAGCGAAGACGTGGCGGTGGTGGCGGCGGTGGTGGTCGGTGCGGCGATGGTGGCGGTTGCAGCAGTGGTAGTGGCCACAATGACCGTGGGTGTGGCCGCAACGACAGTGGCAGCAGGGGGCTCGGAATGTTCAGCAGCCCTGGATGATGGGTTGGTGGGTAGGAGGGGTCCTGGGGAGCGGCTGGGCCCTGCCACACCAGATGGGCCTGCTTGGTTGTCCGTGTCCGAAGAGGAGGACAGATCCTCCAGATCCGTGTGTCCTCGTTGGGGGCTTGTAGGCTGGCTGTGCTGGCTGCTGGCTCCATCCCCAGCATCCAGCAGTTCATTACCTGTGGAGAGAATGAGATTTGTTATTGTGTTGCACCTGGCGAAGTATGTATTTGTCGTCTGACATTGACAGTCCGTGCAATCTCGTACATGGGTTTCCCGGAGGCGTGTGTGTGGCTGTAGCATCTGTAGTTGTGTGTGCTTGGCAATGGGACTGTGTGCTGTGCACATGTGGCATGGGACGGATTGGCCATGCCGATGGGTGTGTTGCTGTGCCCCTACTTATTGTGACTCTGGTGTATGCGGGCTCCTGGCCCATCCTGGGTCTGGTTTGTACTTTGCTTTTGGTGTTCAGATGGAACGCTTAGGTACGCATATGGCAACATGGGGGCCATGCCCCAGATTCGCATTTGGGAGGGGATATGCTTTTGGGGTTCAAATGGAACGGTTAGGAACGCATATGGCAACATGGGGGCCATGCCCCAGATTCGCATTTGGGAGGGGATATGCTTTTGGGGTTCAAATGGAACGGTTAGGAACGCATATGGCAACATGGGGGCCATGCCCCAGATTCGCATTTGGGAGGGGATATGCTTTTGGGGTTCAAATGGAGCGGTTAGGAACGCATATGGCAACATGGGGGCTATGCCCCAGATTCGCATTTGGGAGGGGATATGCTTTTGGGGTTCAAATGGAACGGTTAGGAACGCATATGGCAACATGGGGGCCATGCCCCAGATTCGCATTTGGGAGGGGATATGCTTTTGGGGTACATGCTGTGAGCCATGGGTGCCGAACGTGACATGTGTTGTGGCAGCATGACAGTGCATGGTTTGAGGTGTGTGCATGCTTGACATGGCCTGCATATTTGCTGTCTGTTGTGATTACTGGACATGGCATTGGACGCATCGTTATGAGTGAGTGATAGTTGTGTGCCAGCCAACGTATTGCAGTTGTCCCATCTCCTTGGTGTGCGTGCTGCCCTGTGCCATGTGCATCACTGCAGTGCTCGGGGAGTGTGGCCCATGTTGTGTGTTGTTGCTCACAGTGTGTTGTGCGCTTAATTGACTTCTGGCACATGGTTGGTCATGGGCATGTGTCTTAGCGTGACTGCTGTATGTGTGGCAGCTGTGCGGATGACATGCCTTTCATGAGACTGGGGCTGACGGATGGGATGGATGGTATGTTGTATGTGCATGGTGTGTCTGTGAGTTTGATGGGTTCAGTGGTGTTCGTGTGCATTTATGTTGTTCCGCTCTGTTGCGTCTAGTGTTGTTTGTCTTACATAGGCGTAGTTGTGGGGTGTGTTGTTGACAGGCAGTAGGGGCTACATGGACAGGACTTCAATGGTGTTTCGGTTGTGTGTGATGAGTTGCACAGTGGCTGCCGTGTGGGACTATATTCAGTGTGGCTTGTGCATGCAGACGTGGCTCCTTGGGTGTTGCTATGTCTGTGATGGGTCATGTGGGGTGTGAGTCTGTTGTTCATGTCCGTGTGCACATTGTTCACTTGTTCGTGACGGTGGGCGGTGCTGCGTGTTCGTCTGCTACGTGACATGTCCCATGTGTTGGTCGTGTTATGGTCCTCATGCCTCCAGTAATCCAGCCCTGTCCAGTTTCCCACCTGCAAGTTGTTCGTGCGTGCACTGTACTGGATGCCACATGGCTCTAAGCGGGGGTGCTCCATGTTGCAGGTCTGTGGGGGTGGGGGGGTGTTGTGGGTCGTGGGGGTGGCTGGACACCCACTGACACCGATTGCTGTGGACCGTGATGTCTGCCTTTCGGCTGTCGTTGTGCACTGCGGTGGCTGACACGTGGCTGTGGGGTGTGGGGGATGCTCCTCCTTGCTGTGCTGTGGGACTGGGGCCTGGTGTGTGTTGTACTTGGGCTGTCCACCGTCCCACCCACTGCACTTTGTGTTCCTGCCACTTACCTGTTACTTGTCGGTTAGTGCAGCTGTGGCGGACACATGGGTGTGGTGGGTGCTCGTTGTGGCGCTTCTGGCATATTTGGGGACCTGTTGGTGGTTACGTGGCTGGCTTAGTGTACACATGTCCCCACGCATCTTACAGTTGTTCGGTTTGGGCTGTGTGTGGTAGTGTCTGTTGCATGTGTGTGTGATGTGTTGTGTATTGTGTGCTGGACATGGGGGTGTTTGTCCCTGGGAGCTGTGGCATGGTGGTAGTGCATGTGAGTACATAGCGGTGTGCTGGTATACATTAGTTTGTACTTACCAGCCTCCACTCCCCCTGCTAATCCGGCGAGGATCTCCGGATGTATTACGACTCGCACCTTCTCCTCCCACGCTTTGAAGGTCTTAAAGAGCGCGGGATTCCCTCCGCCAGTGACGGCAGCCAGCTCTCTGTTTTTGCCCTCCTTCTTCTTGACCAGGCTCTTTACGTCATTCCAACGTTTGTTAATCTCGACTCTGTTCCTGGGCAGGGTCCCGACTGCATTGACCTGGTCTACGATCCGGTTCCACATTCTGTTTCTGGTGGCTAGTGGTGTGTGCTGGACCATGTTCCCATAGATTTGTGGGTACACCTTGATGATCTCGTCGACCATGACCGTCAGCTCCATGGGCGTGAACTTGGGCATTCTTTGTGGTGCCATGGTGTTTGTGGTGCTGGTGCGGTGTGTGTTGTGTAATGTGCAGGGGGTTTGTGGTGCCGGTGTTTGGTGGTGGTGGTGGTGGTGGTGGTGGTAGTGATGTGTGCGTTTCTGTGGTGTGCTGCTGTCCTTGCTGTGTCACTGTGTCCTCTCCTCTCCTCTCTGGTTTGCAATGTAGCAAGGGGTTGTGGTCTGTGGGAGTGCTGCTTTTGTACTCACCTATGTGGGTGTGTCCTCATGGTCTGTTGTTTTCAGGTGTGTTGTGTCTGGGGTTCTGGCCTTTGTAGTTTTTGTTTGTCCAGGGGGTGTTTTCGGGATGTGTACTGTGCTTGTGTATTTGTGCGTGCCTTGCTGTGTGGACTTGTTGGCCATGTTGTGTGCTATTGGTTTTGTGTGCGGATGGTTTCTGTGCAGGTACGTTGGCGCCATGGCTTCTGCCGTGTCGATTCTCATCGGCGTTGTTTGCGCTGGCGGGCGGTATATTTGTGGTTTTCCGCGCTCATGTCGGTGCGATCGTAATGTCACGTGCGGTGTGTCGGCCGTGAGGGCGGGCGGTTTTGTGTTGTCGTGCGTGTTTCCGTCCGTGGCGGGCGGTTTGACTCCGACTCGGACGTTGGCGGGCGGTATTTTGTGTGCTTTTCCGCCGATGGCGGTTTTGGTTTGTGTAATCGTAATGGCGTGGTCGGTGTTCAGGCGGTGTGTGCGGGCGGATTTTTGCTGCTTCCATGCCTGGCGGATTTATTTATGCCGGGTATCGTAATGGGCCCCTAAGATATTTACCAATTAATTATTAATAATTAACAACCAATTAATAACTAATTGATAATAAATTAATTACCACAATTAACAATATAAAATATTAAATACATAAACATTAATTAATCAAATGTATTTATTAATTAATTATAATTATATTTCTTCCCACCCTACTCCCCTATAAATCCACAACCCGCTACGGAACAAAAACGCAAAATGTAATTAAAATAAATTAATAACTTCTAAAAATTATTATTAAATGTATTATAATTAAATTACTTCCCACCCTATTCCCCTATACACACACAACCCGCTACGGAACTAAAACGCAAAATTTACTTAAAAAATGATTCATATCTTCTAAAAATGTAACACATATATTTTAAAAAAATGCAATACTTACACAAAAATATAGAACACATACATGTAAAATACACACTATATACATAACACTAAATCAAACAACGATATTTTTAACAACGATATTTTTACTAACGATATTAATTAGTTCGATATTTTGAAAAACGATATTACTTACCTTCAACTCGATATTCTTGACAACGATATTCTGACTGTCGATATTTTTGTAGTCCGAGATTTGGACTCGATATTACTGCTACTCGATATTTCCAACTCGATATTATGCCTGTTTACCAGTCTGCGTTGCCATCAATGTCCAAATAAAATAACGAAGCATGACATTTCTAGAGCGTGAACTTCCCCAAAAGGGTCTCTTGAGGCTGATCTTATGTTAGCACATAGGTGAACATGCATGATTTAGTTTTGCCTTAAAATTGGAAAAGGAAGGGCATATTATGATATGTCCAGGTATTGCATTTTAGAGAGATTTGGAGAGAACAGTGAATGCTCGCACCTTTCTGGACTTAAAACTGACTATATAGCAGTGCTTAATTTGTAAAAAAAAAAACTATGGGCCTCATTTACAAGAAAGTGCCGCAGCGCGGCACCGCAAGCCCTTTCGCTGCGCCACGCTGCGGCACTTTCAAAGCACAGGGATGCGACATATTTACAAAAACATGTTGCATTCTTGTGCTCTCCCCTGCGCTGGCGCACAATGGGTTGCCATGCGCCGACGCAGGCATCCTTGCACCATGGTGCAAGGATGCCTGCGTCACGGGGATGATTGTTTATGTGCAGGAAGGATTCCCTTCCTGCACATAAACAATATGAAATTACTCTTTAAAAGTTGTATGTTGCTGTATTAGCACACATAGAACTTATTTATGTGTACCCATGCAACAACCATGGAACCTGACACATTTCCAGATTTACGAGAAATTGTAAACCTGGAAGTGTGTCTGAATGCTACGTCTCCCGAGGGGAGGCGTACGGAGGCACAACGAGGAGAAAAGTATTCATTTCTCCTCATTTGTTTCCTCTTTCTATGCGTACTGCATTCTGCAGCACACATAGAACTGGGAAATCACCTCTGGTGATTGTTTATGTACAGGAAGGTGTCCCCACAGCAACACCCATGGAACGCTCCTTTCACGCAAAGTGTTGCGTGTAAAGGGGCCGTATTTACAAGGACAGGAAAAGCTACGCAGGGTGGCTTTTCCTATCCTTGTAAATATGGGGCAGGAAAATGCGCTGCTGGTGCGTCACAAAAAGTGATGCACCAGCGGCGCAAGGGGCTTGTAAATAAGCCCCAAAATGTGCAGGTGCAAATTATTTTTTCTTAAGATGTCTCCACCCAGTTTCACCATTGGCACGGCCCACATCCACCACTGGTACAACCCACAGCTGGATGTGATCCCAGACCTGCAATTCGGGAGTGGATGGTGTTTAGTTTTCTAGATGCAGAGTTAAACGTTCACCATTGCATCTTGACACCCAAACCCCATCCACCCATGGTACCACTACTTGCATACCTGTAGTGTTACCTTAGGGTGGATGGAGTTTTGATGTCTGGCTGCAGTAGTAAAAAGTGATTTACCACTGCATCCAAACACTCAAACTCCAACCATCCCAAGCAGGTAAGGGTACCATGTGGGAATGGGTTTCTGTGTGCAGTGATAAAGATACCTTGGGAGCGGTAAACACTGCATACAAACACTGATATCCCATCTCCCCCCAAGTAGGCAGTGGTGTCTTGGTTAGATGGAGTATGGGTGTCTGGATGCAGTGGTAAACAGTGCTTTGCCACTGCATCCAGACACTCATACTTAATCCACCCAGAGCAGCCTGTGGTGCCTTGGGGTGTCTTGTGGCTCATGGCCTGCGTGGCTATGTTGGCGCAGGCCTGGCTGCCATGATGACTTTTTGCGCACGTTACTCTTAAACTGTTGTTCTGTCGCCCTCTGCTACTGCCAAGTTATTTTACAACTGTCTGCATTTTCTGTTTCTCACCTTTTCTCCTATTCCCTTTTGGGCTCAGTCTGAACAACAGTTACAAGGTCGAATAACAAATCCCTGGTTCCTACTGATTTGGCCCGTCCCTCGCACCTAGACATAACACCATGTACAGCTGCCATTGAGAAATTGGTGTGCTTTTAATAATGCGGTCGCCTGCTCTAGAGAGCACTTGGAGACGAACTTTCCAGAGAGAAGAGCTGTGATTGTATGCTGATGTAGTTTTGCATCTAGAGACTGAGGTATGGGGGTTCGCTAGTCAAAGCCCAAAGGTCTTCTATTACCATAATAAACTGGCTTCCAGCACGGGGAGGGTGGTAATGTTAGTTAGACATATATCCACTGTTTTATGAGATGCTTTCCCCGTTCGTATTCTATGGAGTAGTAACTATGCTGATTATATTATTCATATGTATTATGCTTTTAGTACTGACACGTGTACTGTATCTTAGAGCACGTAAGTTGAAATAAATATATTGAACTATACAGTGTCTCTTCTTACGCATGTTGTGGACAGGTACGAGTGTGACGAAAGAGTGTTCTTGCCTAGTCCTGGGTGAGAGAGAGATACCGTGTTCTAGGTTGTCTAATCATTGGTACATTAGTGCTAATGGGACGCTAAGGCTAGTTGGGTTGGGGTTTTGGGTGCTGAGGTCTATAGTTGGCTCACCACTATATTCCAAGGTCCTAATATCCTGTGCATAGCTCTGTATGTGCAGAAACCTTATGACATGGCGCGACCAACGAGTGGGGCAGCTTACTTGCGAGACGCTTGAGTAGTACTTGTGCTTGTCCACAAACCCTCACGTACGCTTCCGGAAGCGTGTGTGACGGTGATACCTCCTATATTACAGATTTTGTAGGTTCTTTCAAGCTTGATGTTATTAAAAAAGGTTTCATAAATATAACCCTTTTTGTGCTGCCTCGTGTAAGATTGTTGAATCGACCCGTTAGTAATGGCGGGTATAGACATAGCGGCGCATAGCCGCACAGCACTCCGGGATCACTTACGGGTGTATGGAGTGCCAGACGCGGGAGTTGACTTAGTCTTTGTGGTTCAAGCCGATCCGGCTTTCCACTTTGAAGTGTTCTACTCTTGGATCACTTTTCCAGCGGTGAACGTGAACGATAACCTGCTCCATGAATATGAACCCACCGCTGTTCCTGCAGTCTATAGACCTTATACTAATCTTGAAGTACCGCTCACGGCTTGGCAACACCGTGTTTGGTTTAATGGCGCCCTCCCACAACCGACTACCACGGTTCGTTTAGGCCCCTTATCAATTGAGGGGGCCACTTGGCCTGTTTTGGCCGGGTACACCCCACATCCGCGTTATATGACAATACCAGTCACGGAACTGCACACTATGTATGCGGCCTTGGTGCAGGTGCATCGAGCTTTAGTGCGGTATGTTACAGGCAGCCTCCATGGAGCCGCTCCTGGAGTTGCCGGCCAACCAGCTGCTGCAGGCGGAGTGACCATAAGTCCCGTCATGGTGAATTCTGTGATGGGCAAACGGCCACAAAATAAGGATGATTTTCCTTATTGGCTTGCAGAAAAGTTTGATCAGTTGGAGGCAGTTTTTCCACATACAACTCCAGTGGATAAACATCGTATTTTAACGATTAGTTTGCCAAAAGACTTAATTCCCGAGTTGACAGCATGTGACAACTGGGGTAAGGTATTCGCAGCAGTATATTCTAAATGTTTTGGTACTCCTTCCATGACTGTTCTCCCCTCTGTAATTAAAAAAGTACAGGACGAACATGGCCCTGAAGCGGCCGTGGAATTAGGGATGAGACTGGTGGGAGTGTTTGAAGTAGTAGCTGAGCTGATCCTTGCGAATGACAAGGGCGATGCAGTGAACTTTCAAGTAGCTAACGCTTTGGCTTTAGTCCCAGAATTGGACAAGCCTCGCGAATTACCGAAAATTATTACCCAGGCTTACAAGACTATTGGTAGAAACAGCCTGGGTAACAAGCCTTTTGCAAAACAGCAAACACAGTCGCAACCACAACAGCAACAAACCAAATCTCAATCTGAGAAAGATGAGAAACCAGTCTTCACTAAGAAGAGCTGGAGGCTGAAAAAACAGGGTAAGCAACAGAAAAAGCCGGGGTCGCGAGGCGCGTCCCCGGTTTCAGTTTCTTCTGAACGCACTTATGATTTACGCGATAGAGCGAGAATTAAGTCACCGGATAGGTTTCAAATCCCTGATACGCGTTCTCCTCGTTCTTTACAGGCACAGACTTCGTCACAGGCAGGTGGAGGAGACCGCCAGGATAGAGGAAGGGCCCGTGAGGCCCCACAGGGACGAGACCAGCCTCGACAACAAGTCAGAGGAAAAGAGGAAGACGCTCAACGTTTTCGACCACAATTTCAGAAGAAGAAAGTTGCCGCTGTAACAGCGAAATATGCCACAGACGGTGAGAACGAGACTCCTGAATTGGACGTGGGCAGTAACCCTCCTAGACAGCGCCGCGGAAGTTACCATAGTGCGGGAGGCGCTACGTCCTCATATGGAGGCGACAGCAACTGAAACATTCATTACTGTTGAAACAGCAGACACCAGAGTGGCACCCCCTGACAGACTGTTTAATATTGTCATCCAAATTGAAGGTGATATACAGCGTGTAATTAAAGGGATTTTTTGGGAAAATCTGACCTCTTCATATGACATTTTGTTAGCAGAGGCGGATTGGCCACCCCCATTCGTTCTTGCTGCACGTAGAGGGGTGGAGGTAATCCTTCCGAGCTTTTCTAGACATGTCCCAAAGGACAAAGCAGAGGCTCTAGCAGAGTGGGCTGTGTCCCTGGCTCCGGCGTTATTCCGCAATCACGTGGGTTGGGATGAAGATTCTCCCCCCCATGAAATACCTTTACGGTCACTACCGCAGCCACAACCCCAATATCCCATAAAACGTGAAGCCAAAGGCCACGTTTCCGAAATTCTGACTCAGTTGGAATATCAGGGAGTAATTGAACCCTGTGTATCACCTATGAACAATCCCCTTTTCGCGGTTTCTAAACCCGATGGATCGTACCACTTAGTATTGGATTACCGGCATTTGAACTCACATTGCCGGACCTTCGCGGTGCAAAATACCCATAGTTCGGCGCTTGTAGACAGTCTTGTTCGTAAAAAATATAAAACGACACTTGACCTTTCAAATGGATTCTACACGCACAACTTAGCCCCGGAAAGTGGCCAATGGTGTGCTTTTACTTCCGGTGGTAAAATGTTCAAATTCAGGCGTCTTCCTATGGGCTACAAAAATAGTCCGGGCGTGTTCGCCGCTCGTGTTGTCTCTTTGTTAGACGGCATAGATCCAGACGCCTGTTCGTATGTGGATGACATTTATCTGACGGATGACGAATTGTTTCCGCATCTGACCCGAGTAGACCGCATTATTCTTGAATTCGCGGTTCAGGGATATAAAATTAACTTTGCCAAATCTCATATTGCTGAATTTACCGTTCTGTTCTTGGGCTATGAGCTCAACAATGAAGGTAAGGGTTTAGCCCCCATTTTCTGGAGAAATGTGCACTTCTGTGCCCTCCTACTAATCTGAAGAAGCTTCAGTCTTTGCTGGGTTTTCTGAACTTCGGACGTACATATATTCCCGAATACGCCCAGCGTATTAAGCCACTGTATGCCTTGATACAACCTACTTATTCGAAGTCTTGCTGGCTTCCGGAGCATACCTCCATTTTGCAGTCTTTGCAAACAGACCTTCTTGAGTCTAAATACCTTTTGACACGTGATAACCACACAAACTTGGTGATTAGAATCATTCCAGGGGCAGTGGGTTTCACGTACTTAACCTTTAATGAAGGTGATACAGTACCCATTGCATACAAGTCACATCTGTACACCTCTGCAGAAATGCGGTTCTCATCTGTGGAGAAAGTGCTAACAGCAGTGCAAATGGCGATCCTGAAGGAGCGCGCACTGGCACAGGGAAAACGCATTCTGGTGGTAACACCCTATCCTGCCCTAGAGGCAGTGACGAAAGCAAGTGTACCGAACTCTAAAGCTTTGCATCCCCGTTGGATTCAATGGGCAACATCTTTGACGTCTCCGGATGTCACTTTCATTTTTGACTCTTCTCTTCAGACTCAGGAGTTTTTACAATATGAATTCTTTCATCCTCCTCCTTTGTCTTTATTGCCGCTTGAGGATTACGATTGTGTGATCTACACCGATGGTTCGGCACAACCGGCCACGGGTTCCAAGCATGCTTATTCAGCCGCATGTGCTATTGTCGCAGGTACGTTTGTGAACGGAAAGTTCAAATCCACTGTGGTGCATACACAGACACTCGGGGATAGTACCGCACAATTGGCCGAGTTGCGTGCATTGGTGCTTGCTCTTGAGTTCGTAAATCCTGATGTGACCACTTTAATTGTGTGCGATTCTTACTACTGTGTTCAATCATACAACGACAATCTGTTCTTTTGGTCGCAAAATGACTACAGAGACGCTAAAGGCAACACAATCAAGCATAAAATGCTTTGGGTTAGAGTGGCAGAATTACAAAGACGCCTGCCACTCACACAGGTGGTACACACCCTAGGCCATCAGCGAGTGGGCGCACACGCTGTTGGTAACAATCTGGCGGATGAAGCTGCCAGATCAGCAGTACTCACGTGTACAGTAGCAGCAGTTACTAGATCCATGTCTAAAATAGACACTGATATCTTGGCAGCTATAGCTGCAACAAAAGAAGGAATGAATTACCCTAGAGGTTTCCCTTCTAAATATTCATACCAGATAGGTCCCGATCAGGCTCCTTATGTAACAATACCTGACGTTGGTGATCGGCTGATCCCCAACGCGGACCGCAGACTTTCCTTAATGGCAGCGGCACACGAAGGCATGGCTTTGGCTCATGCTGGTGTGTCTGCAACAATCTCCATTTTGCAGCAGCGTTACTGGTGGCGTGGGTTGTATAAAGACACCCGTACTTATGTGCTTTCCTGTGACGTTTGTCAACAGATTAAGCCTTCCACGGTTACACGACCACCTCAGACCTCGCTCTGCATTTCTAACAGACCCTTTGGGTGTGTTTACCTGGATCACTGCGGTCCCTTTTCTTCAGACACTGCCTATAAATATATCTTAGTGGCAGTGGACTCGTGCACACGTTTCATCTGGGTCTGGCCACAACGGAGTGCTGACGCTCGAAATGTCATAAGGGATTTGCGAGTCTTTGTGGGAATTTTCGCATGCGGCACCTTCCATTCTGACCAAGGTCCGGCGTTTGCCTCTAAGGCTTACAAGGACGCAATGGGCTCCTTAGGGGTGCGGGTGAAATTTTCGTCTCCGTATAGGCCTGAGGGCAACTCTATCGTTGAACGAATGAACCGTGACTTAAAGCAATCCTTGACAGCTAGAGTTATAGGTACTGGCAGGAACTGGCTGGCCCACTTGTATACTGTTCAGCGTGCACTTAATAATCTCCCTAGAAGGCCTCTGGGTGGGCGGACCCCTTACGAAATGCTCTTTGGCATACGAATGTTTGTGCCTGACCTTGATGGTCTAGACATGGCGGCGCAATCCGCCAAGTTTGATGTAGATAACCATTCTACTATGTTACAGGACTTACAAGAAGCCCGAGACAAACTTGCAATTGCACATTTGCCTTCAGCCACAGACCCTGCTCTGCAGATTCCGGTTGCCGGCTGGCTTCCGAAGATTGGCGACCTGGTACGAGAGAAGGTGGAGAACAAAAAAGAATTCGGCCCCTCTTTTCGTGCACCGGTTCCAGTCCTGGGCTTGAAGGGAACACGTACAGTCATCTTACCACCGCTTCCCGGTCGCAAGGAAAACAGATACATCTAATTGGAAAATGTCAAGCTACAACATCTGGCCGATCCTGAATAGTGTCACACCAGCGGTCTCTTGTCCTGCCATTTATCGGACATGTATCCGCGGCACGCCTGCACGAACAGTCACTGATGTTACCATGGAGATGGTTGATTTGCCTGAAAATATATTCGAACCCCCTGCATCCCCCTGCATTGATGAGGACGAATATACTTATCCCGCCACTGAGTCGGTGGCACACCAACCAACAACGCCACTGAGCCCAACCCGTTATTCCTTTGACTCGGATTCCAACTCATCAAAGGCCCCGTCTAAGTTTAGTCTTTTTGTATCCTGGTTTAGAGACAATTTTTTGATTCCACCTTGGACATATATTTGGATGGTACTTTTCTTGGTTTTTTTGTTCATGTCCATTGGCTTTGTCACGGTGTTTTTTCTACTCATCAATGGTCACTATTTACCTGAACGCTCTGCTGTGAACAGTGTGGCTGGGACTTTGGCTCCACATTCCTCTTCACACATCATGAAGCGTGACCACACATTTGTGAACATTTCAGCGTTTCCAGTTGCAGATGGCATCGTATGGGATGCGGTAAACTTTCAAATCCATGGCCCGACGGAAATTATTAATGTACCAAATGTCCTTCGAGTCTCAATGGGTGATGTAGTAAAAAGTAATATTCATTCTGATGATTGGGATGTGCATGCCGTTGAAGCATTGTTTGCTGATTTAAAATATTATGCTTCTTTTAATGCTGAGGACTTGTATATGAATTCTGCGAATTATGCCGATTTGTATTGCTACCAGCATTGGGGCAATCATTTTCTCCACAAACCGAGTGCACTACGTAGCCCTGTTACTTACACCCAATGGGAACATTGTCCAAACCCCATACCAGGTAGTTCCCAGACTCTTCGAAATAAATTCACCTATTTTACTGATTTCAATAGATCGAACCCTGGGTCCTATTATTTTAAATTAAGATCCCCATTGACTCAAAAAATAATGTTGACCCACACTAAATTACTTTATTCGGGTTCCTTTTTGAGCACCTTGGCGGTGGGTGGTTATGAGTATTGGAAAGACACAGTAGATTTAAAATCAATCTGGGGTTCGAAGCCATGGCAGGTGCAAGGCACTGAGGCATTGCACCGCGCTTGCCTTATCCCAGCCCAAATTATGTTTTTGAATGCTTCCATTTATCAGACCACGTGTTGGGGGTTGTCTTCCGTTAAACAACTAAACACGCCAGCCATCCCATTCTTGTCGAGTTCGCCAAATGACAGTTTACGATTTAATATGTCCCTTTTACAGTTACAGGCTCAGTTCCAAAATAATTCTTTTAACGTTTCTGCACTGATACGGTCACCCTGGTTGGCATGGCCCATATCATCGAATGCGTGCCAGCTGCGTTTCCATGGCACCGTTCCTGGCTACATACAGGACAAGCCTGATCCAAGGTTTACTGAAACTCGTACTGTTACCACGTATTCAGTTGGTAAATTATATAAACAATGGCTACAGTATTCGTCTTTAGACTCTGTTAAGAAACATTTGTCCCTCCTTTCAGGCACTATTGATTTGTCCGACTTTATCTTGGGACCTCGTGGTCCCCGACCGAAGAGATTCATTTATGAAGCGTATAATGAACTCTGGAAGCTGTCACAAATGGAAGCTGCTTCCCGTCTTAGGGAAATAGACCAGGCAAATTTGGAAAAGGTGCTTGCTGTTGTTGACAATAGTATAAATACCCTGTCTTCCTGCATTTACACATTAGAGAATATTGTATCCTCTGTTGTTGATATTGTGCAGGATGATGTCTCTATGTTGTATCATGGTCAGAATCAATTGCGTTCAGTGATGTAGTTTGCCTGGACTTTGCAAACCCTTAAGTTAGGTAAAGTTCCTTGGAATTTGTTAAACACCACTGCCCTTTTTCTGCCTTTTAATTTGACTGACAAACAGCAGTTCATGTCCATGAAAGATGCATCTTACACTTTGTTACATATCGAGAAAGTGGATCCTTTACCATTCTCTGTAGCGGAACTAGATTCTGCGGTGTGGCTAGTTCATGGGGTTATAGCTTTACCTTTTTCCCTGTTTGAATTTAGCTCGTGTATGAAACATTATCCTGTGGGCCGTTTCCAGCCTTTTGGTAGTGCTTTCCTGCATGAACTTTGGTCCTTGCCTTTCATGTATAAATGCCTTAGAGACGGCAAGGAAGTGTTTCTCACGGGGGAGTCTTGTGATTCCACTGTGGGTCATTCGCTTATTTGTAAACATATTAAATTGCACGGGGCTTGTAGTGTTTCAGTTCCGAATCTGGCATGTGTGCTAAAGGGTATTCCTGCTCCTGCTATTTCTCCTACTTTTACTTTGCTTACTAACGGTAGCTATTTGCTTTTAAATAATGAAGACTGTTGTGGCCTACAAGCTGTATATTGTTACAGTCTCACACAGAGTTGTCTGCTGCAAGAATGTGCTTTTTCCTCCCCCTCACGACATCGTTGATAACTCTATTTGGCCTTCCATTCCTACCATGGAGGCAGATTTCAATAAGTTGAGCAGAATAAAGGCCCTATTATTGAATAAGGAGGTTATGCTCACATCCGCCCGGGAGACATTCATTCTCCAGGTGGTAGTACCCACAGTGAAATATAGGCCCTTTTGAACACTGACCTCCCCCAACATTTTGGGGAGTTGATTCATCGTATTTTTAATGCATCAAACACCGAGGGTCTGGTGCACTTTTTTAAACTTGTGGGGTCTGGCCTGGTGTCCACCTTCCAAACTATTTTCGGTGTGATACCGGCATTCATACATTCTATTTTTTCTAGCGTCTTTGGTGGCTTCCCATTAATCCTCGCTTTGGCGGCTGGTGTCTTGCTGTTGGTCTGTTTTCTGCGCAATGGCTGCACACCACTGGGCCCTTCTCGATCCCGAACGCCTCCAACTGCTCCGTGAGCGACTTCTGGTTGGCTTCGATGTTCTGCCCTTGGCAACTATCAGTGTGTCCTACACCCTTTCCTTTCGCTTTGCGTATTTCACTTGCGTGCAACCTGTGATGTCTTGCATCCGGTGTCCGTTCACATGGACCATGGATTATTGCCTCTCCAATTCGTCATTGTCTGTTCCGGATTTTGTCCAGTTGGTGGGTCCCTTAGAGGCCCATGAACGGGACTGTTCCGCTGCTGGCTTTATGATGCGTGCGGCTGCACTGGGGATTTTGGCACAATGGGATATCTGGGCGGCTGCTCAGAATCTCCTACAACAAAGTTATATTGAATATCACGCAAGCTGTCCCCCATTGCTTCTAGATGCTCCATCCTCTGAGGAACATTCATGCAGCTTTGATCTGTTGGACTGGATCACGTCTACGTTCTTTGACGATTCCAATGATGTCCTCTTGGACGGTATAGCTTTTTTCTGCTTTTCCACGTTTTTGGATTAATTTGCCGTTCACTGTCGGTGGATTGCCTCGTTTCTGCTCAGGTGTTTGGAACTCTGTCTGCATTTTCGATGGACTGTCCAGGGGAGGGTGTCTTGTGGCTCATGGCCTGCCTGGCTATGTTGGCGCAGGCCTGGCTGCCATGATGACTTTTTGTGCACATTACTCTTAAACTGTTGTTCTGTCGCCCTCTGCTACTGCCAAGTTATTTTACAACTGTCTGCATTTTCTGTTTCTCACCTTTTCTCCTATTCCCTTTTGGGCTCAGTCTGAACAACAGTTACAAGGTCGAATAACAAATCCCTGGTTCCTACTGATTTGGCCCGTCCCTCGCACCTAGACATAACACCGTGTACAGCTGCCATTGAGAAATTGGTGTGCTTTTAATAATGCGGTCGCCTGCTCTAGAGAGCACTTGGAGACGAACTTTCCAGAGAGAAGAGCTGTGATTGTATGCTGATGTAGTTTTGCATCTAGAGACTGAGGTATGGGGGTTCGCTAGTCAAAGCCCTAAGGTCTTCTATTACCATAATAAACTGGCTTCCAGCACGGGGAGGGTGGTAATGTTAGTTAGACATATATCCACTGTTTTATGAGATGCTTTCCCCGTTCGTATTCTATGGAGTAGTAACTATGCTGATTATATTATTCATATGTATTATGCTTTTAGTACTGACACGTGTACTGTATCTTAGAGCACGTAAGTTGAAATAAATATATTGAACTATACAGTGTCTCTTCTTACGCATGTTGTGGACAGGTACGAGTGTGACGAAAGAGTGTTCTTGCCTAGTCCTGGGTGAGAGAGAGATACCGTGTTCTAGGTTGTCTAATCATTGGTACATTAGTGCTAATGGGACGCTAAGGCTAGTTGGGTTGGGGTTTTGGGTGCTGAGGTCTATAGTTGGCTCACCACTATATTCCAAGGTCCTAATATCCTGTGCATAGCTCTGTATGTGCAGAAACCTTATGACAGGGGTGGATAGGTTGGGCGCCAAAAAAGTGTGGTAAGCAATGCTCTAGCACAGTATCCAAACTCTATACTCCCAAGCTATCAATACCTGTATGCTTTTTCAATATTTAATTGCATTAATTAAATCAGAGCATGGTGTGGGTTTGACTTCTAGACTGATATGTTAAAATGACAGAACAAAATTTTTTAATGGAGCCTAACAGATCGAAGAGCTCACTGCAATTACCTTTGTCGTTGGAAAGCACTCAATCAAGGTGTGATCGGTGTTTACTTAAAAGAGTTGAATCCATAATCCGTGAACGTTTATCTGCCTGAATTTTGAGAGAAGTAGTACTTGAAGACTTTGCTGACCTGTGGACTTGAAATACTATTAAAAATGACATCCCTCAAATAACTGGACGCCCAATACCTGCTCTTCTATATGCGGATGACGCAGTTCTGATGTCACGCACTCAAGTGGGACTGCAAAAGGTTTTAAATAGCTTTTCAGCCTTTATGCGCAATCTTGGCCTTAGGGTGAACACCTCGAAAACCTTTTTAATGAGGTGTGGTCATGGCAAGCAGAAGTGTAGGGATATGTATATAGATGTGCAGAAGATAGGGTTCACTAAGAGATTTTCTTATCTCGGTATACTTTTCGATCAGAATGACCGATGGGCCCAAGCAGTGTTAACAAAATAAATGGCGTTTTTAAAGACCACAGCCGCCCTTGCTAATTTCTCAAGAAATTTGGGTAGGAGGCTGCCGGCAGAACTCATCTAGATTTATAAGGCAAAATGTATCTCCAAGGCCATGTATGGGGCAGGGGTTTGGGGTTTTGTTGATGCGTACCCCTTACAAATAGTGGAAAACGCGTTCTTACGATATATCCTGGCAGTACCGAGCAGTATATCATCGGACGTCTGCCATTCCGAGTTGGGTATACCATACATTGCTGACCTGATAAAAATGGTGCCTATTCGCTTATGGCATAGGATCTGGACATCGACAAAAACTATGCTTAATCAGGACATTTTACTGGACAGTTTAAAATTGGAAGGGGCTCTAACTATCCCTTAGTTAAGGTATGTCCATGATTTTATGCATGATCCAGGCCATTTAGAATATTTTACCGAGCATAGCACTATGTTGACGATAACGAGAAAAGAGCTAAAAAAAGAGGGCCTCTTGCTACTAGACACACTCAGAATATCGGCAGAGATCACAAAGCCCACTGTGCGCTACAATCATATGATTTTAACAACTTTTAGTATACAACCTTATTTAATAATGGTACCTGGTGGCTATGACAGGTTTTTATTGACCAGATTCAGACTTGGGAATCTTCCATAAACTTGTAAGTTTCCCAAAAATGAATGACTGGGCACGAGAAATGCAATTGTGTCCCTGTGATAACCATTCAGAACAATCCACCATACATGTTCTATTTTGTAGGTTTTATACTGAATTAAGGAAAACGTGGATTGTTACAATTTTAAAATCTCTGGGGATTAGACAATGTCGCCCTGCGTTTACTGTACTACAGTTCTTGAAAAATGAACACATAGTTTGGAGGGTAGCAATGTTTTTAAAGAAAGCACTTAGTCACAGGAAATGCATTGTAATATAACCATCTAGTCTGCAATGAGTTAAGGGATATTGATATAAGTGAATTAATTTTACAATTAATAGCATATTTTTAATTTTGCTGTGTAATGAATTGTGTGTTTTATGTGCTTTTATGATTGTCTGAAACAGCAATCGAATAAAGTTTGACTTGACTTGACTTGACTTGACATACCATATCACAGATATGATATTCCGAACAAACGTAATAATATGCCGAATATTGCATTCAAGGTGTAACACTTCAGCAGCCACGGCCCATGCAGGTAAGAGCGGTGGGGCGGTGGAGCCCGTTTGGGGGGATTTTGACAGACGATGACGATGGAAAATTAATTATTTATTTAATTTTTGCTCCTGAATTCATTTGAGTGAACCCCATTTGTGAGAAACGGAATGAAAAAAGCAGAGGTACGATCCCAATACTACCCTCCTGCCAGAGGTTGAAATCCCCCACTCTAAAACCGCAGGACCCATGAAAAGAGGTAAAAATTAGCTTTGAAATGTTGTGTGTTTGGTCTACATTACAGCAGGGGTGATGACAAAATATTGAGGCAATTGACTGTTCTGGAGATAATACCAGAGTACAAATCAGAATTTTTACGTTCTTTATCAAACTTTGGGAAGGTGGGAGCAGTAACCTGTTACCCATCTCTATACAAGAGATAGCCACTTACCTAGGCATGGGAGTAGTTCACAGAGTTTTGCTACAGGGAACTCTGCGAAGTTACAAAAATCTCCGCGAAGTTCCGCGAGTGGCGGAGTGCAGTGCGAACTGCAGTTTCTGCTGGTATTCCTGCCGCTTGGGTAGAAATCCTACCCGAGCGGCAGCTCGCGCTCGCGAACTTACCGTTCGTGATCGCAAACTTACCGTTCGCAATCGCGAGCGGGGAAAAAACTCGGCTGCACATCGCGAAGCGGAGTTTTCTGCACTCCGCGAGAAAACTCCGCAAACTCCGCGAACGGAGCGAAGTTCACCACCCAGGCCTACACTTACCCCTCAACAAACTTGCCCCTGCCCCCTTCCTAGACTTGGGCTTTATCCTTAGGAAAAATAGAAGACCCTTGGCACCAAATTGATGAAGACCACTGCACTGCTTGCTGTGAGCTACGTTTCGGCCAAGTACCAGATATGTGTCTTTTTGTATGAGATCATATAGTTCTAATTTCATCCAATCACTGATCTGTACTTAAGAAAAAAGCAGTTACATTTTCGCCTCGATGTCCCGAATAAATTGCCAGGTAGAGTTGATCAATGAGAAACAAGAATTTCAGCAGAGGATAAATTAAGGTAAAGAGATTTTAAAATGGAATAGTCACCATGGACATCCAGTAAACGTTGTGCCAAATGCATTTATTTGGTTTTTGGACAGAAAAATAAAAACCGTGACACACAAATATCGAGATGCACAAATATTGTTGACAAGAGTATTATTTTTGATCTAAATAATATTGTTTTCAATATTATTAAGGTTTTTAATGTCATTTTTTATAAAATAGTGGTTATAAATGTTGTGTATTTATTATTTTAATCTATTTTAGTTGATATATTAATTCTATGTGCTGCTATTGTTTATATAAATGGTATTAATTTGTTTACAATATAGCTTGTAACTTTAAGTGATTTCGAATTTTTATTTAATTTTTATTTGTAATTTATAGGGTTGTTGTGTTATAGGGAGTTAGGGCGGGAAGTTAATTAGGTTATATTTAATTACAAATTATTTAATGCATTTTATTTAATTATATGATTGATATTTATTATGTAAATAAGGTAACAATGATTTATTTTTGTTATGTGTTATTTGCGGGTTCTTAGGTGTGTAGAGATATAGGATGGGAAGTTAATTAGGTATTAATTAATTGACAATTAAATATTGTTTATTAATGAATTATTTTATTGATTTTTAATCAAGAAATTTATGTAATATTTATTTTACTTATATTTGAGCTGTGGGCTGTTAGGTTTGTAGGGGCTTAGGACGGGAAGTTAATTCATTAATAATTAATTAGCAATTTATTATTAATTGTTAATTATTATTTAATTGATGTTTAACTATGTAATTTATGTAATATTTATTTTGCTTATATTGTTTTCAGTATGCCTGGTTTGTAGGAGTAAATGGTGGAAAGTTAAGTACTAAATAACTAATAATTCTTATTTGTAAATTTAATATTTATTTGGATTTTAAATATGTAAATTATGGAATATTTATATTTTTAGTTCAAATAAACTTTAATCGGTTCATAGCATTGATAAACCATAAAAGCACAACATCTTAAAACAATCCATCATTGTACAGACAGTAAAGGTAAAATTGGTCAGACCTCCATTCCCAATTGATAATTGATCCACACGAGGTAGAAGACAAAATTATTCCAGAGTAAAGTGCAAGTAATAAAAATAAAATAAAATACATTCTCAAAAATATTTCTAAGTTCTCAGGTGGAATTTCTAGCTAAAGTGCAGCAATAGGAAACCATACTTCTGAGTCTTAACAATTAATTTAATCTTTAAAAAGCTAAATTCCCCCGCATGCCATACCAGTGACAATCGGCAAGCGATGTCAGGCAGCTTGAGCATGTGTATCGTCATAAATGGACAGATACTGTTCTTGTCAAAAAGACCGTCCACTACAACGACCAATGTGTATGAAAGCTGTGATCAGTATTTGATGGGCATGTATATTGGTTGACATTTAGAAAACCATTGAATATGGCCGAAGTATGGCCGCATACACTTGGCTGAGATATTGAGTGTGCCCTATGGCCCAGATACTAAATACAGAATGGATGGATGCACTATGCCAAGAAATGGTGTGATATGCACAAAAAATACCTTTGTATCTCTGCTATTACATTCTGACTTATCTTTTACAGTTGAACATGGACCAATAATATTTAAGATTTAAACATGTCCTTCACATTCACTTTTATAGGCGATTGAGTGGAAACCTCTACATACGCTTCTGCATGTGGTCTGCTGGTAGGAGTCCACCTGATAGCCACATGGTAACTACACTATATACTAATTGGATCTATGTGCTGGGTGATATGATACCATACTCTGCTAATACAAACTCATTGATGGTTTTATGCATTGGAGTCCCTATATGCTGCCCCCTTTTATTTCTTCTTTTTTGATTTGCAGGTCCGTTGCATCCCACAGGTGGAAAGGGGTCCCCGTGCCGTGATGAATTTACCGAAAATGAAGCAGCAATGAAACATGTCGGCCGGTCAATTTAAAAAAGTATAAACGTGGTATGGTGTTTTTATTATGAGTACGAGCTCTATAAATTAAAGATGAGTGCAATGTACTTTTCTGTAACTCATTTTTAATTTTTGATGAGGAAGATTCTCCTCCTCTTCAGACAGGGATCTATAAGGAACATATATGTTTAGATGTGCACTTAACAATTTATTTAGGGTACACACACACATTCCTTTTTCACTTACAGGCGTTGGTTTTTGTTCCTTTTTAGGAAAGTGCTGATAATGAGAGAGTGAGCAAGTTGGCGAGCACCTGCCAATCGCTCCATGGTGGTTGCTTACTTGAGGCACTTCCTAATCTATTTTATGTACTTATTTCTCAACACATGTGAGACACACCTCGTGAGCATAGGACCTGCATTTGTTTTTATATACACACATGGGAGGGTTCATAAGTAGACATTAGACTCTTCCCCACTAGAATAGAAGCTGTGGGGCCCATGAAATATTGACATGATGTGTAATGTGCAACAAGGGCTTTTTGTATAAGGTAGAGTTGAGTGGAGGACACCCTTTGTTTGCCTATGTTTCCTTCAAATGCTCCTTTTTGATTATAAGCCAATTAGGGGTATACCAATTTTGCCATGTTTGAAAGGGAGGGCACAAGAACTTTAGCACGGGTAGGATTGGTAAAATGTACAGAGTCCTATGGCTAATACAAAAATGGTATAAGCAGCAGAAGGCAAAAATCTGGGGTGACCCTGCAGAAAGGGCACATTTCTATAGAGCGTGACTGACTAAGTGGAATCAGGTATTGCAGAACCCAGGACCCTATTAGATAGTTATCAAATTATTATATTGTTTTTCATCCCATAGGAGTTCCAGTGGGGATGGTGCTGGCGGTTCCCCTGATAGCTTTCCTTGAAAGGCTCTAACGCTCAGAGGTTAGGTCTGCTATTATTATAAACTAAGGCCTAGACACTAGTCAGTTTAATGTTTTGGAGGGCTTCACAACCTTCGAAATAAGCTGGAATGCTGAAGTCAATTAGAAGGTTGATAATCAAGATGAAGGCTAAACTCTCTGACCTGGAGGCACAATATCTCCGCGGAAATTAACTCTGTGCTGCTGTGCTTCATTGCAGCACTAGGCTGAGAAACTAAGGGGCCGATTCCGATTCCGGCCGGAAATCTCCCCGACCGAGCCGGACCTGGAGAGAATTCTGACCGAATCGGACCCTAGCAGTCCGACCGAACGAGTACGATGCGCACGCATGCCATCGGACTCGAGTCGGTCGGACTCCCATTGAAGTCAATGGGAGCCTGTCGTACAACGCGTACGCGGGCTCCCATTGACTCAATGGGTGCGAGGCGGACAAGGGCACCCCCTACAGCGTGTACGCGCCCATGCGCATCGCGGCGTACATGCACAGGTAGGGGGGACCCATGGGTCCCCCCTGTGTGCGACTCGCACACATACGCGTACAGGGGGGTCCGACGCGGACCCCCAAAGTCCGGCTCCGACAGCTTTTTCGAGCCGGACGGCGCGAGTCGATCGGACTGCTCGCGACGCGCATCGTACTTACCCGGCCGTTAAACGTCTCCATAGCGCGGTGCGAGTCGTGTCCATGCGAGTCGGTCGGAGCGTGTTGAAGCCGCGTTCGAGTCGGTCGGCGATTTCGCGGGTCCTTGCATCGTACTCGCTCGGCCGGACCCGCGTACGATTCGGTCGGGAAACAGGGCTCCGAATCGGATCCGGTGAATCCGAATCCGATTCGGAGCACTACCGGCCGAGATCGGAATCGGCCCCTAAATGTCTTACTAAATTTACATCGATAGAAAATATTTTGAGTTTGAGAGGCCCTTGAAGGATTCTGGCTTTGTAGCTGACACCTCCATGTCATCTGAACGAGTACCTATGATAGCCGATAAAGGAGGACAAATGTCACAACATGGCCATCATTTAGAATGCATTCTCTGGGTACTTTTTGCACCAATGAAAATGATGGTCACAATGGTGGACATGATGGACTACTTCAATCAAATTACTCTAAGCTTGGATAAATGGCTGTAAGCCTTATTTGTGCGGGTCATTATAGAGGAGACCAAGATAGAGGTACAAGGTATTGTGATTAAGAAGTTTCCTGGCTCTGATCGGCTCTCCACCAACTTCTACAAAAAATACTGTTACCTTCTGGCTCCATATTCTCTTGCTGTGCTTTAAGAGGAACTGTCTCTTTCTCCTTACACCCCACTTTTCTGAAGCCTCACAAAATTGAGACCCATTGTGCCTCTTATCATCTGCTATCACTTATAATCACCAACAGTATGAAATTGGCGTAGCCGGCATAGCCGGTGGCAAACAGTCTGCAGCACCTCATGCATATGCTGGTCCTACCAGACCAAGCCAGGTGTATACCATGTAGGCTGACATCCCATGATCTATGCACCATGATTTCACAATGCTACTACAGGTGCCCTTCAACTTACAGGCAGCTGTAATGTATACTGATTCAGTGGCTAAAGTAAAGTGAATTGTTCAGTTTCAGATTCCTTTATGATGTCCAGTGCCAGGATGCTCGTCACTGTAGCACTAGAACCTATGGCATGCATGTTACAAAAAGCACCATGTGCCCAAAGGCACTTTGTGTTTCTTAGCGCTACTGCTGTATAAATATGATATTTGTATTTATGTCCAAGACAGAATTTACATTGGGCCCCCATTATACATTAAATTATTAGATTTAGAGGTATGTGTGGCATTCGGTTCAAATCAAATAAGTCTGAAATATCTCCACCAATATCTGTAACAAACCATGTGGCCCTTGAGTTCCTGCTGAAGTGTTGAGCCTCATCGGCTCGCTATTTTGGGGTGTAGATCCACAGGATGATTAGGATTGTAATTAGCGTAAACTATGGATCTGAAATAGAGCAGTTATCAAGGCAGGTGGCTAGATGGGTTTGTCTCCTGTTGTATATGACAGGATGTATTACATTCATTAAGATGGTGGCTCTCCCTAACTACTGCTGTCCCCTCACAAACATTACTACTATTTCAAGATGGTATAATTGACTCTTACAATATTATTTTTTTGCTGGCTGCTTGGTCCCTACTGGATGGGAGGGATCTGGCATTGCCATATGACAAATGCATAGAAAAACAACAATGGTCTAATGAGGTACCGATAGGAAAAACGTTCTTAGATTTTTGGTACATGTAATAAATCACGGATACAGCTAATGAAAGAGCAGTAAAGGGGAGTCATGTAAACTGAAGTTGTTTCAATTCATAGATAGATAATTCTGACAAACATAAATCGGTGCATTGATCACAAATCGAATGAGATGTTCTCATTACAAAAAAGTGAACATATGGTACAAAGTGATACAAATAATTGTTGCTTAAAAGTGGCGAATAAAGATTTCTAAAGGATTTTGTAGAGTATACAAAGATTCATTGTCCTGTCAAGAGCAGGTCATCTTGGCGAGGGTTGGAGAGTCATTTGTGAGTGTAGGAAAGGCCTACAATCTTCAGAAAAAACTCATCAAACACCAGATTGTAACTGGCAATCTAGTATTGCTTCAAAAATAATATCCAGCAGGAAGAAAGTAAATGGAAACCAGAAAAAACTTCCAGCTGCCCAGGCCAAGCAATAAAGCAAAAGCAACAACAAAATGAGCAGGAACTGGAGAAGTCAGTCAATCCACAGAGTCCAATGAGCGAGCAATCCAGCATGAACAATTGCGACATGACTAGACTCAAAAATGACTTCCCTTATATTGTACTAAACAGGTTGTGAGGTCAGTTGAGAAGAGGTTCAGCCATCTTGGACTGGGAAAATAAAAAGATATTAACATTCAGAATATACATGTAATGGCATTGAATTAGATGACTCCTAGTTAGTAAACATCAATATATATATTGTGGGGGAATGCTGATTAAAAAAATACCATGGTTTAAATAACCCTTCCGACATGAGGCTTTATTGGCGCACAACATGTGCAAAGGAAATCGCTCCACAATGCAAAGAACGATCTTGACGGTGTTGGAACTTGTGAAGGATGCAAGATGGTGCCAGGAGGATGCAGCTGCATCTACGAAGCAGAAAAAATGCTGTGGCACCAAGGGAAAACAGGCAGGCAAAAGGGGCTGTGGTGAAACCCACAGAGCTTGTGCCTGACCAGGAAGAACGAGGGATGAGTGCTGCAGCGTGCCGCGAGCCCACAAATGGTCACGGCACAGTAAAGTAAGGGAAACACTCTTATACTCTGCCTCCTCTTAAGAGTTCCTGGTATATGGGGACATTTTTAATATAATCGTTTGAACAAAAGGGGAGCGTGAAGCTGTGTTAGCTGGTTCCCAAGAACGATCACAAGGGTTATAGACCTTCCAATCAATAAAGTATTGAAGCTTTCCTTAAAAATCCAGAGAGTCACAGACCTACTGGACTTCATAATCAGGTTGTCCATAAAAAAGTATGGGAACTGGTCTCTCTATAACCTGGTGTCCTTTATGACAACAATGGGGCTTTGGATATGAAACACGAAATGTGTTGTGTAGTTTCCACCAATCAGTAGGAACTGCTCGTTTCTGGACAACATAAACTTAGGATGGTCTCTGACTGATTCCATGCACCTGAGTAGAGTATGTTGGCCCTTGTACCAGCTTGTTCGCAGTGCCACTGGCAGCCCCCCTCAACCTGATCAGGGAGCAAACAGTTTTGGCAACAGCTGAACATGTCAACTCTGTTTCCTCAGGAACCGTGGTGACAGATTTTAAACTGTTGCTCAGTCACTCGTGCTTTCTTTTTCTCAGAGAAATATTCAAAGAATACACAATGTGGTGTTTTCAATATTTATTGAAACAGATTGATTGTTGTATAGAATACATGGACTGCAATGATTAATAGATAGAAGCAGACAAAAGTTATCATAAGAGAATAAAACATGGAGTTCCACCATCTTGTTGAAACAAGTTATATATGCGTACATATGAAGAACTATAACAATCGAGCATACTCCTAAGAAGCTACCCCTAACTTGCATGTCTAGGGTGTGAATATATGTTCTGCCAAGAAAACCCCTGTCTGCATGATCTAACCCCTTTTACCTGGTGGGTAAGAGTGTATGTCCTCGTCTTGGGCACGAACTGGACACCCCTCACAGATATGTTAGTCAGATGCAAAGCAAAAGCTTCAGCATGCACTGACCCCTCAAGATCAGCAAAAGTGTCTCCTCTGATTATGTTAGAAAAAAGGCTATGTATGGAAAATGGCATCCTTGCACCGAGTCGAGATTGTTTGTGTTTCACAGATAGCTGTGTCACCGTATGGATGTAATAATAAAACACATTTGTATTATGCATGTGAGAGGCCTTGCACCAAATGCCAAGGCAGTGTGATAATATTCTCATGAAGTGTTCTGTGCCAGCAAGTTCAATCCAAGTGTCACCAATCCAAGCATCACAAATGCAAAATGTGTGTCAAACATTAATGTGGCAAAGAGAGGAAAAAGATTTGTGTGCATGCAAGAATGGTACTAATTCCTACCGGTCCAAACTCGGGCACATAACAAAGGAAGGATGAACCTTCCAGGAAGGGGGTAGCTTTCTCCATAGTTACTCAAAATTCGGTTCCAAGTAAAAAATGCCTCTATTCTATAGAAGCTTATTTAATAGCAGGAAGTTATTCTTCTAGAACGGAATATTTTCTCTCTGCTGGGGAGAATGCGATTGGATGCTCTTCACCATCTTGACCTAGTTGAATTAAGACACCTCCCATAGCTAGGTCAAAGCATCAGTCTCAAGTATAAAGGGCTTGGAAATATCAGGTTGCTATAAGATAGGAGCACAACAATCTCTTTTTAAGTCTTTCTAGACCAGGGTAGCACTATAATTCAGCTGAAATGTTTTTTTTTTTTGAGTGAATCGGTGATGGGAGAAACTAGCTTGGAGAAACTCTTAACAAATTTTTGGTAACAGTTTGCCAAGCCAAGGAACCTTTGTGCTTACTTTACTGAAGAAGGACTATGCCAATACAGGATGGCTTGAACTTTCCAAGAGTCCATAGCTATTCCTTCAAAGGATCTTACATAGCCCAAATAATCTACCAAATATTTCCCAAAAAGACACATTTGAGGTATGGCCAGTAGTTTATTCTCTCTCAGATGCTGTAGAACTTCTTTAACATGAGATGGATAGTCTGTTGGATGTTTAGAAAAAGCAAGGATGTCATCTAGGAAGACAACCATCATCTGTAGGATTAAATCAGAAACATCTGCATTCATAAAGCGATGGTAGACATCAGAGGAATTACAGAGGCTCCTCTCAGATCCAATTTAGTGAATACTTTAGCCCCGTGGACAGGCTCCAGAATATCATTAATGAGGGGCAAAGGAGGCAGGGAGTTCACTCCTTATTACTTCTTAAAGTAAGTTGCAGTCCACAAGGCTGTAGTATCAGATTGTGCAGCAGGTGCAGTACAGGCCTTTGGAGGCAAATCAAGATTCCAGCAGGGCAGTTCTTCTTCTCCTTGTAGTTTCAGGCAGCAAATCTGAGAGACCATGTAATTCTCACATATTTATTCAGTGTCCTGGGGAGAGAAGCAGAGGGGCACCTCTGTCCAAAGAGATGCTGGGTGCCACCCAAAGCATGACAATGTCTTCCAAAGTGTGGCATCTTCTTGTTCCCCATAACACTGCACTTCCAAAGTCCAACATGGATGAATTCTCTCCAAAGTAGTAAGAGCTGGCTAAACCAACCCACAGTGTGGCTCATTTCCATTAGCTCTCCTCCTCCTCCTAACCTCTGCAAATTCCTCTCCTAAGCCTGCCATCTGGCTAGGGGTACAGGATGTGGCAGTAGATAGACCTATCATTTCTTTACTGTTCTCCTCTCTTTGAAGCCCAGGTTTTATTACCCAACCCCCTTCCTGGCCTGGTCTTTGCTGTTGCAGAACTTTTACCATCAGATAACCTCTGCTCCAGCCAGGCCACCTGTAACATAATTACAGCAGCCTGGCTAAGCCAGTTAATGCTGACCAATCAGGGGAGACTGATAGAAGAGAAGGCTGGATTTTGGCTCACAGAAAAGAAAGTCTTAGAACTTATTCTCTGTACTAGTTATGACAAATTCAACAGTGGCAAGTTGTTGGATTCGTCAATACTAATCTTTTAAGTCCTTGATGGACTTTTTCACTCCTTTCCTAGCAATAGTTATACTTAAGTAAAATATTGCATTGTTAGCCTACGGAGCTAAGTACCTACAATGGGGAAAATGAAATGGGCAGTTTTTCCCTCACCAGGGCATATAAAACATAATTTATATGTCCCCTGATTATAGTTACATGGCCCCCCACCCCTGGGACACTTAGGGGAGTGCCTAATATATACAAATAAGGTAGTTTATCACTTTTAAAGTGCCCAGACCACCAAAGTCGAATTTGCATACTATTTACTTTTAAAGACAGTTTGCAAAGCAAGGCTGCCTTCAAAATGACAGCATGCACTCAGCAGTGCACACATGCAAGTGCAGGAAATCTGCTGGGCCTCTAAACTTCCATGCCCTATTATACTAGGGACTTATAGTTAGCTTGAACCCCCTAGCCCTGTTACATATTAGGGACTTATAGGGTCTGTCAATACCCATTGTGAGAATTTGCTTTTAAAAACAGGCTGCCAGGCAGGGCTGCCTTTAAAAGGACAGCAAGCACACAGCAGTGCACACATGCAAGGGCAGAAAATCTGCTGGGCCTCTAAACCTCCATACCCTATTATATACCAGGGACTTATAGGTAGATTGCACCCTCTAACCCTATTATCTACTAATGACTTATAGGGTTTGTCATTGCCAATTGTAAATGTACCCTATTAGATGTACCTTTTTAAACATAGCACTGGCCCTGGGCCTGGTTAACAGAGCCCATGGTACAGTCAGAGTCAGTTACCACCAGTATCATTCAGCAAAAAATCGAGGTGAACATGACAAAAGGATGACTTTCTAACACAGTCTCAATACATGTGCAGGTCATGTGTAGACTTCACCCGGATGTGGATTGCAGAGTGCATTATTGAATTTAGCATCGGCTGTGGAAGCAGCGCAGTAAAATCAGCTCGAACTGCACCATGCGGAGCACAAGAGCGCACAGCCATTCAAGCTGATTTTGCTACTGCTGGAGTATAAAATCTACCCAAGCTGCAGCAAATCTACTCGAGAGACAGCCCTCTGACTGCGACTGCTTGCGACCGGCCGCGTTAGAAAATCACGCTAGGGGAAACCAAATCTCACCTGCCAGCTTGCATTTCTGGTGCATCGCAGAAAATCCACCAGGCGGCAATTTGGTGGAGTTTGGCCAGAACTCTGCTTTACAAAAGTAACGTGGACTCAACCACTCCTAGTTACACATGTATCATTCATTATACACATAGGGCTATATTAAGAGTGTGACGGGCCACCGACCTCCAAACTTGTGGGGATGTGGCGGTGGCGGTCTCCCGACCACCCTATCATAATTCAGGCGGTTGGATCGCCACAGCCCTGCCACTGCCACCAGGGAACAGCCATTCTGGTGTAGAGGCAGTAATATGCTTGGTGGGACAGTCGCAGTCACGCCAAGCATATTACAAGTTTCCTCTCCGTTATGGTTTTTCATGGCATTTCCACTGCCATGAAAACTGTAGCGGAGAGGAAACAAAGGGGTCCAACAGGGCCCCCTGCTGCCTCCCCCCCTGTGTATGCACAACATGTGCCCCCCTGTGTGCTTGCACACCAGTTCCTGCCCGGCATGGACTTTATAGTCCATGCCGGGTAGGAACTGTTTTTGGCATTCCCATTGCAGTGCCCATTTACAGGGCACCGCCTTGGGAACGTCAAAAACAAAGCCCGCCAGACAGGTGGAAACTCCTATTCTGGCAGGTGGCCTAACCACAGCTTTGGTGGTGTGGCAGCAGGGCAGACCTGGCGCTGCACCGCCAAGTCATAATCAGACCCATAATGGCAAAGTAACTGTAGATAAAGTAGTCCTGTATTCTGGAGAGAGGGTGCAAACATTTACCAATAGCTAATTCTCACAGTTTGATGCCAGTTTGATGCTTCTCTTGAGGTCTCATACCACAAGCTGACACTTCAGTATGGACATCTTTATAGCTACAGGTAAATGCAGTTTTAGTCTGGACAAACTGCATTGAAAGGTCCTTGAAAAACTTTAGAAACCTGTGTTTATTCAGTTGAGATCATTGCATAATACCTTCTTACCAAACAGTTTTAAGATATTTCAAAAAGAGGAAGCTGACAGTTGTGTCACAAAAGGAAACCCACAGAAATATGGTTGTGAGTCTGTTCCATACCATGAACAGTGCTGCTTCTATTTTAAATGTAACCCACTTAACAATTTGACATTACATTGACTTAACTATGCCTTTAGGAAATAGAGAAAAGGGAGTTTTGTAAAGAAAAGAGTCATTGTTTGCTCTTTCAATGAACAAACATCATTGTATGTCGACCAAGGACAGCCCAGTAATAACGTTTTAGGTCATATCGTGCCCAGTCCCCTAATGCCAATGGTAATCTCACGTACCTACAGGCCCTGTGTGTTTTTACAATAATCTGACATTGAGCTACTTATAAATTGTTCTAATCAGTTGAAAAACATGTGTAACGCAGAGCAAAATACATGGCATAAGGACAGTGATTTGGGAAGTATGACCATCTTGATTTATTTTACATCAGCCAGTTAGTGGATCTTAAAAAGAGCAGACCCTATGTATAATGCTTGTTTTGGCCAACCAAGGGCATCGTTTTGCTCACTAGGGCAACTATACATGTGTTTTTGAATAATTAAGCCAATAATCTAAGAGATGACCAAGTCAAATGGAAGTGATTTCTGCTAAAATCTGAGAGAGAGACATCTGGGGTTTGGAATTGTATATAGCCACATCATCAATCTAGGTGGTAAATTTAACTATGTGGTGAACCTATAGAGTAACGAGTATAACAATATAGTAAATTACCCTTCACGGTAAATGATTCTAGATAAAGAGTCATTGTAAAGGTATTTATAGAGTACCCTGGGTGGGTGCCCTGATGGACCCTTAGGACAGCTGGTATGTTCCTTATATACTAACTGTATAATTTGGACATATAAAGCAAAAACACCAAAGTGGGATGGTAGATTTTGATGGATTGGTCCTTAGGTCATTGACCTTGCAGTATATTTCCACTACTTGCAGTCGGGCCTTGAGATCCATTTGCATGTGGGAGATAAGAATGGAATTGTTTGCAAACAGAGATGAATACAAAATCCAGCTTTCTTTGGAACATCCTGTGAAACTTTGCTGGTGCCCTCATACATGTTATTGATGCATATTGTGAACAAATATGTGGACAAAAGACACTCTTTCCTAACTCCCCTGGTCTCTTTAAATGGGAAGTGGGGGGGGGGGAAGGGCAGAACAAGCTGACTCCATTCCTACTGTGAACTTCACACTCACTTTCTTAGAAGACACTCAAGGAAGTAATGACCCAAGATCTTACTAGTAAGTAATCCTCATGATGCTAGACTTGTTCTCTCTTGTCAAGATTCTTAGAGGTATGCACCCATCCTTTTGCTGGTTCTTCCCCAGTGCAGGGCCCTTCCTAGGAAATCATTAAATGGAAGATGTTGGAGAACGAGTTACAAATATTGATGGATTATGAAGGACCTGGAGGAAGTTTTAAAACAAAAAAATATATTTTAAGAATCAGGGTGCTTGTCTCAAGGCATCCCTAGCCTCACAAGGACTGTGGCACGCAAGGCTAAAGTCATTAATAGTGACTTTCACCAATAAGTAATTGGGTAGTTTCTTCCTATTTGGATGTATGTTTACTATATCACAAATCATTACATAATTATTTTTCTCCTCAGTGGCCAAGATGGCGGCCTGATCGGACACACTCAGCCAAGCTCTGTGAGTGGCACTGGAAGAATCCTGCTATCTATTGCCTCCCACAACACTGCCATCGATTCTGTGAAGCTGCTGCAGTGGGGAAGCCCTGCTCCGGATGTTATCCTGGGTGTGCCCCTACTGCTGAACAGTGCCTGTGAGCTGTGTAATGTGGGCTGCATCACCACGCCTCTGCGGTTCCAGGAGCTATGGGGAGGTGTGTTGTATGGGATGGGACTACCACCCCATTGCATGCACACCTTCTGGGAGTAGCGCTCATTCATCGGACTGGAGCACATGCGTGGAGCCCTGTGATGGGAACCCACCAGCTAGAGGTCTTGCCCTGAAAGTTGTAGGCACAATTTGATTCTGACAGCTGCACTTGTTGAGATATGGAACCCACAGTCAAGAGACCTGCATTAATCCAGCGAAACATCGCCCGACATCCAAAGCCTACCCTCCACCACTGTTTACGGGAAAATCTGTCAGCACTGCATGGAAGCTCAATACATGACCCTATGTGGTACCAATGCCAGCCAGGCTTAAGGTAAGAGTGAGGCCCTGTCTCTCCCCTCAGTGAGAGGCCCGGGCACTGGTTGCCTCATCTGTGTGCTGGAAAAGACCCGGGGGAGTTGAACACTGTGACTGGCATTGACCCTCGGCAGTTAATACAGGAACTGTAGGTTGGGACTAGTGCCGTGATGGTGAAACCTAAAGTGGTGAAAATTATCTCCCTTGTCTCCCAAGGCATATTGTCTTCACACCCGATCCACTCAGAGAAGGGTCCATTGGGCTGGGTAGAATTGAACTTGAAGAAGCACACTTCTCAATTTGACAGGATACTTCAGGCCATACAGGACACCAAAACTTCCTTGGAAACAAAAATTTACATGGTTGCTATTGAGGTCTCCCTGTTGCAAGCAGACCATAAGAAACTGTTGGAACATTTGGATGAAACAGAATCTTCTCTAACAACACTGCATTCCAATATAACAGACTTGCAAGGTCAGCTGCGATGGTTGGTGTCAGAGGTAAAAGAGTTACAGCTGAGGGCGGAAGATGCTGAAGGTCGTTCCTGGCACATAAATATCCGGCTGCTGGGGATACCAGAAAATGCGGAGGGCCCCATCACTGAGCTCTTAGTGGAACAATGGCTCACAGAGGCGGTGTTGGATGGCAAAACACCCAAGTTCTTCTCCACTGAGAGAGTTCATCGCACCCCAGGGCACCTGCCATTGCCTGGTATGGAGCCACTCCCTATCATTGCAAAGCTGCTCAATTACAGAGACCGAGACCTGCTCTTTCAGCTCTTCCACTCTAAGTGACTGTGGCAATTTGAGGGGGCCACTGCGTCTGAAAATCCAGATTATACTGCAACGGTCCAGAAGCAACGAAAATCCAACATGGTGGTCAAGCGCCAACTGCTTCAGTTGCGTTTGAAATATGCCCTCCATTTCCCAGCAAAACTGAGAGTGTTGGAAGGTGACTCTATACATTTCTTCCACACCCTTGAGGAGATGTGGGCCTGATTACACTCCAAGGGTATGGAGACACAGCTGGATGGTGAGACGACTGGAGAAGGCTGGAAACGCAAGTATCTGAGGAAGCGGCACGACAGATCTGACCAGAACCACCCCACAGAGGAACAAGCAACAAAGAAAGTGGTGGCAGAGGTCAGGCACTGCCACAAGAACTTATTTTAAGTGCTGGACTCTGATCATTGCTTGGACTCGGAGGCGGCCAATGGTGGCTCGGATGTCTTAAGTGGAGAGCAGCGTCTTGGTCCTACGCTGACTCTCAGACTGACTGATGAACTTAGGCGCTGGAGTTGAAGAGAACTGCGGATATGCACAAGTAATTTTCAAAGGGGTCGTTTGGGATGGGGTGGGAGGAAAGGGGGCCTGGATTATGGGGTGCTCTTCCCATAGAGACACACACCGCCTTCCTGCAATTAACTTGGTCACGACCCTCTAGGCACAGCGGAGTGGGGACCATGATTGACTTGAGGGTGGGCGGGCTCCCCCTCATATTGCACTATTGAGAACAGTTGAACTTGTTTGGACAGGGTACTTTGCACGTCAGTCCTGGGTGGGGGAGCTAGGATTTTTTTTCTTACACCCACGTGTGGCAGTTTTAATATTGCCCAATGCTAGAGAAAAAACTCCACATAGTAGTGAATTCAGGGAGGGTCTTGCAGTGGTTGTGCCTTAGCGTGCTTGAGCCGGTGTAGATTATTGATGCAAGTGTGATTACTAACATGGAATGTGCCGGGACTTAACTCTACAAGCAAGCATTCCAAACTCCAAGCACATCTCAAAAGGAGGAAAACCCAAGTAGTCTTTCTGCAGGAAACACACTTAACTAGTGCGGATGGTCAGGGATTGCAAAAACGCTGGAGAGTTAAAGTCTATTACACAACCTATTCTGCATTCGTGATGGGAGTACTTATTTGGATCCTCTCTGGGGTGCCGTTTCGTCCTCACAAGGAAAAGGTCAATAGGGAAAGGCGCTACATAATCCGGGAAGTAATGAAAAAAACAAGTGACCCTTGAGGGATAAATCTTACCAATTTCTTTGTCAACAATAGTCTGTTACTTACTATTGGACTTCGTTTGCTATTTTTAAGGTACATATTTTTGATAATTATTCCAAAGACTACAATGGATAGCTGTAAATCAATTCTTTATTTCTTACTTTTTATATATATTTTTCAAAATGATGCAACACATTCATTCCATTTGAAAAACACTTCCCTCATATATTTTTTAACAAAACAAATGACGGTCCAAATCTTTCTTTATGTGTTGGATCCGTCTTACAGGCAGTCCATTTATGTAACCAATGACCCACAAGTCTAATGTCCATATACTACACATATGAAGTGCTTAGACTAGTGCTCTTTTCATCTGTTGTGGACCCCTGTTTTGAAAGAAGTCGAGGCGTTTCAGCCAGGTAACTTCTGGCCTTCTCAGGACTATACAACGAGAATGAATCCTTCAATATGAAATAATAAAAATAACCCTGTATAAATATAGGTATTCCTAAAAACATGCACATGTGTATTTACACAGTGAATGTGTGGAAAATATACAGATCCCAGTGGGGTGCCCATAACCATATTTAACCATGCCTAAAACATTTTTGAAACAGTCAGGACCTCACATTCATGGAAAACCACATCTCCTCCAAAGTTTTTTGACATGTGCAGAAAAAGGTGCGCCAATTGTACCATGCCTGGAGATAATAATTGAAATTACCACATGCATAGCAAAGAAGAATGAAAAGGTACCCATTTTTAAGTTCTGATATCTCTTTATCTCAATCAGGAAGGTGCACTTATTTAGGCTTCTATATATAGTCATGCTAGTGTCAGAACAAGCTCTCGCGGCACAAGTACCACGTGTGAAACATCAAACTCATTCAATGCTACTACATTCATAGGGCATACATTACACCCAAACGAGTGAACTTGATGCCTCCTGATGCGAGCGCGCGCTGCCCTAGGTGCAGTGAGGACAATGCTATATTCAGTCACATGGTCTGGGAATGCCCAATTTCTCTTCCTACTGGACTGGGGTGTAAGAAACAGTGTCTATGGTGACGTGGCAACAGTTGGCTAAAACTCCAGGGGCATCCCTGTTGGTTTGAGTCACCAAACCGAGGGCAGGGGTGCCACTACTAGATTCACGGACTTAGGGGGAGATTTACAAGCCTCTTGCGCCACTTTTGCGCCACTTTTAACATGGGAAAAGTGACGCAAAAGTGGCTCAAGGGGCTTGTAAATCTGCCCCTTAGTGCTCATACTCCCCAGACATCAAATAACTATAGCTTCGAAGGCATCTGGGGGCCCTAGTCTGCAGGAGTAGCTGTCAATACTCCGCAAGTGGGCTAGGTTAGTGGGATCCATGCTACAAAGAGAGGTTAATAGGGCACTGCATCCCAGGAGTTAGGCGGAGGCTTAGAATCAGGTACTAGCCGACATACCATACATAGGGAATCAGGGGAGGTTAGAGAACAGATGGGCCGATGAGGACTCGCCATGACAAACACTCATCAGCACCCACTACACAACCCAGGCAGACAGGCGAAACCTAATATACTAAAACATATATCTACCAGGATTCCATAGATTCATAAAGCAATACATTCTTGATCTCTAGCAGGGCTGCGTAGAGTTTTTGGTTTGATGTTATTTTTACACTGTTTTCTCCTAGAAGATAATCTATCTCTAGACTTAGCTGTGTATAGCTGCAATGATCAGTATCCTGGATGTAAAAGGCCCAGGGGAGGGGGGGGGAGCGGATGGGACATCATACGTTCTACTTTTGTTGTCAAAACTCATTAAGATACGTTTATAAAAAAATTGTTTGCCCTTTTCGTAAAATAATCTTTCAGCGAAACAATATAAAATATTTTTTTCCTTGCCTTAAATATACTAAGTAATATTGAGAAAGAAGAGTGAACATAGATGAATTTCCAACAATATCCCACGTGCACACTATTGTTGGGAAGGTTAATCCTTGCAGAGCCATTTGAATCAAGTACCTTACATTGTACTATAATAACTACTTATTTATCGAATGCTCAGAAACCACATTTAGGTGATGTTATTTTCTAGGTATCAGATCAATTTGAGGGACTTGGTAGATTGGATGTACTGCAAAATTATAGACACGAAAGTATGAGGGGAAGTAAATAACATTCCATCAACTTGACACCTTTGCAGCTTGGCAGATTCAAATGGTGACAGCTTTTAATAATAGAATGTTTGTGAACTGAGAACACAGGCAGTTCTTTCCAAGAACGCAGAGTGAGCAGGAATTCAGCCTATAAATCATGCATGATTCTGAAGATCTCCTAGAAAAGTGTTGTACACAGAAAGGGAGATGTTTCAAAGAAACTGAGTCATAGGCAGGGCCAGCTTTAGCACTGGTGGCGCCCAGTGCGACAATGTTTTTTGGCACCCCCCAATGACCACCTCTGCCACGGATTCCCTCCCTACCACCCTTTACCAGTCTCCATAACTACTCTCTCTCAGATGCATTTAATTAATTTTATAGCGTCAGTATAAAAGTGAAGGGTGTCAGAGCACTTTACATAACACGCACATTACACAGAGACTATCAATCATAGGTGTGTCAATCAGTGTATCGGAAATGTTACATAAGACAGAGGACAAGGGGTGGGTTCACATATTATCCATACAGGTAGGCAGTATAGTTGAAGAGTACTTGGTCTGGAGAAGCACAAACTCTGATTTTAAAATGTATTACAATGGATTGGGCTCTCTTTAATAACGAACTGATTTGTACCCAAATGAACCCTTTTTGCAACTTTAGAATAATGAAAGTCTGGGGGAAAAATCCATACGCTCTAATCTATACCTTGAAGTCTGTACGCAGTTCTTTGATGACAGTTAAGAGCTCACTTTAAACTTCAACTAACAAAAGGAAGTCTCTGACAAAAGCAGTAACCCACTGACCTGTTTACATTACATTCACTTTGTGATCTGCATGGTACATGTTCTTTGCAGCAAGCATATTAACCCTCTGCGCTACCTTACCATGAATCAAAACTTCCACGAGTTAAAACTTCTACTAGACAAAACTCTGATCTCGCCTGGAAGAACATTAATCACCGGAGTTTCCTTGACATATTAATTGTTGCCTGAAAATTGCTGGAGGCCATGCGAAGTCAGCACCCGGTGCGGTGGCACTGGTCGCACCGCCCTAGAGCTGGCCCTGGTCATAGGATTGTGCTATCCATGGATAATAGGTGTATAATCAGTCAGGAAAAATATGAAGTGGTATTAGATACGTGCTACGCATTCACTTTAGAATATGTTGGAAGAAAGCAACTAAAATCCATTGAGTGATCGACAAGGATGGTGTTTGGTGTGTTAGGCTATGTTTGTTATGTCATACATTTCTAAGATACCTTGAAAGGATCTAAGGGCCACATGTATCAAGCTTTTTTTGCGTTCGCAAACGGTGTGAATCGCAAAATTCAGCCGTTAGCGAATGCAAAATGGATGTAGATATGATAATGGTATAAATGTCTCGTTTGGATCAAATTGCTGTGGTCGACACCAGTGTATTGTTCAAAGTTATTTAATGAAGCAACAACCAAAGAAAACAACCAGCCGACACGTGTTTTGTCACAACGGGAATAGTCCTGTGACTCTTCAGGGCTGTATTGACAGTGGTGAAGTAGCCTGTGTGGCGTAGTATAAAAAAGCAGGTAGTCCCAGAAGGCCGGTGATAATTCCAACCCGGCCGGGGGCTCAGTGGAAATGTGACAAATATGTCCAATAACTTGTGTGGAGGAGCAGGGGCGGGTGCGCCAGACCGTAGGAGAACGTCGAGGGCCTAGGTACACAGTGATTGTGACCATCCAGTGTCAATGAGAGAGCGTGAAGGCGGGTGCGCATCCGGGAATCGAGACGGAACCAGTGTCTTTCTGCCTCCATCACACGGATATCGGCACGGCGCACCCGCCACCTCGCTCCTACAACCAGGATTGTTAACCTACGTGATACACTCAGGCCTCTGAATACTTTGCTACTATCCGGCGCACCCGCCTTCACGCTCTCTCATAGACACTGGATGGTCAGAATCACCGTGCCTAGGCCCTCGACGTTCTCCTACGGTCTGGCGCACCCGCCCCTACTCCTCCAAACAAGTTATTGGACATATTTGTCACATTTCCACCGAGGATTAGATCCGTCCTCGCTGAGCCCCCGGCCGGGTTGGAATTATCACCGGCCTTCTGTGACTACCTGCTTTTTTATACTACGCCACACAGGCATTAACTTCACCACTGTCAATACAGCCCTGAAGAGTCAGGGGACTATTCCCGTTGTGACGAAACACGTGTCGGCTGGTTGTTTTCTTTGGTTGTTGCTTCATTAAATAACTTTGAACAATACACTGGTGTCGACCACAGCAATTTGATCCAAACGAGACATTTATACCATTATCATATCCCCATTACTTGTGCCCGGGACTGTGTTCTCATTACTAGTGTGGGTTCTTCGACTCACACACCAACGGGGGTTATAGGGTAATTCCCCCGACCTGGCAGCACCGTGTATACTCTGAGCATAGTTAACACTACGCGTACTAGTCTGAGCGCCAATCTTCCTGTTTTACTAAAAACCCTGCGTCCAGACATCGCAAAATGGATGTAAGCAATGTATGAAAATAATTTGCAGAATTACCATGAAATTCGCAAAATTTGCGATTCCCTATTCAGCGAATACAAAATAACGAATCTGTATTAGCGAATTCGCTATTTGAAATCCGCTAACATATGTATGACCCATTCGTAATTTGCGAATGAGCCAGAATTAGCTATTTTGCACGTGCAAATTAACACCAATTCAAACCAGGTGGTAAGCAGGTGCAAACTGTTTAAACAGCCCCAGAAGGCCTCAGAATGTTTCACAATGGCCGCACTGTACGTCATGGTGAGGAGGCTGAGGATACAAGCAGCAGCAGCACAGAGAAGAAGAAGGAAACAGGAGCGGATTTTCAGAGTGCGCGTTACAGTGTTGGGGCAGACAGAGAAAGAGATCTAAGATAAATATAGGTTGGGTTCAGACATGATCTATAATCTGATAGCTGAACTAGATCAACTACTGCAGCGTCAGACTCGCTGGACCCATGCCATACCCACACATGTGCAGGTCCTATGTTCACTGCACCTACTAACCTCAGGTAGCTACCAGGGGGTAATAGCTGCAGCAGGAGGGGCTCCCAAAGTGCACTATCACGCTTTTTCAATTTTTTCCTGGATGCCATGTTGCAGAGGATATGCCACTACATAAGATTTCCTACAACACCACAGGAATTGCAGTTAACTAAATTAGACTTTTATCAGCTAGCCCATTTTTCTCATGTTATTGGATGCATTGATGGGATGCATGTAGCTATATGTCCCCCGTCAATGAATGAGTACATTTACAGGAACAGGAAATCATATCATTCACTGAATATCTAAGTCATTTGCAATGCCAAAAATATAATCACAAACATAGTGGCAAGATTCCCAGATAGTACGCATGATTCGTACATCTTCAGACACAGTGGCATACAAACACGTCTCCTTGGGGGTGAATTTGTCGAAGGATACCTGCTCGGTAAATGTAACACTGTTCTACTGACTCTCTGGTCATGGTGAAACCTTGTACTGAGTAATATATTGCCTTCTACCCTGTAGGTGACAGTGCATATGCTGTTCGCTCATTCATACTGACGCCATACCTGAATCCAACTCCACCAAGTGAACAGCGATACAATGCAGCACACATATCGAGATGCAATGTGATAGAGAGGACCTTTGGTTTACTGAAGAGTAGGTTCCGCTGCCCTACGCAAAACTGGAGGTGATTTGCAGTACAGGCTAGATGCATGTTGCAAAATTGTAGTTACTTGTGCCATGTTGCACAACATTGCAACTTCAAGAGGCATACCCTTGGACCTTATGGATAGTGAATCTGATGAAGACGATGAGCCAGGTCAACATCAACAAGCAGCAAACCGTTCGAGGGCAGCAGAAGGAAGACAGAGATGTGCAGAAATAACGCAGAATTATTTGTAAGGTGGGTAATGATGAGACAATACACTACATGGTTTCATTGCTATTGTCATTCATTTAAAATAAAACTCAGGTAGTGTAAAGGCACACATAACAAGTAAAATACGTGCAGTGGGAAAGTAATAATGTAACTAGATGACATTGCCATGGTAGTTGAACGTCAGCCCTGACAAATTAATGCCACTGGTTACCTCACCTAATGGCATTCCTGGGCTCGATGCCACACTATTTAGTGCACCCACACACTCCTGGGGTCTGGTCTGTGTGCTCTGTCACATCCCTTGTTTAAGCTTCTGAGGCAGAATAATTCCTGGAACCTAGCTTTCTGAAGTCAGCTACTGGTGCTATGATGCTACTGAGGCTCGAGACCTCCTCACTATCCCCTCCACCAGTGCATTACTGTCACCAACTGTAGCAGTTTGCAAATGCTCAACAGCATTGGTGGCCTGTATCAAGCCTCTGGCCACATCTCCACAACAATGGGTCATTTCTACCTGTGTGCCCACAGTGCGTCGAGGCAGGAGAGCTGTTGTGTTGCTCAGGCAGTTGATGGCCCTAGTGTAGCCATCTAAGTGGCCAAGTAATTGATGGTGCCTTTTGCGGTGGGACACATGATCTTCCTGCATTACATTGCAGTTTCTTGATGGCTTGTGTCATATAACTGAAGTTGTCTCTTGTTTCCCTCTGTCCTTGCACCACTGCTGTAGTGAGCTGTGTGATGCTGTCCTTCATATCGACCATATTTTTCAATGGAAACTAGCTGTGCTTGCACTGAATGTATGTGTTTGCATTGCAGGCGCTGAACCTTCAACATTGCATGCTCCAGCCCACTGCAGACAGATGATCCATCGCCTTCACCAGCTTGCCATTGTGCCCTTGCCCTGCGCCTCCTGATATTTCTGCACTGCATGTGGACTTGGGCTCTTGGGATGGGTGTATGCTCAGCCTGTATTGTGGGAATATCAGGTTGGCTCTCCTCTTCCATTTCAAAATCAGGTAGTGGTGCCACTGTGGTCCTGCGTCTTGTGGATGCAGGTGTTGGGGGTGATGGGGCCACTGTGTTGTCATCTCCCGACTGTGTCCGAGTCTCCAGAGGGTTATGGGATTCGCTTTACTCTGACTCCTGCGCAGGTGTATCTGTGATGTTAAACAGTACTACTTCAGTTTAGGATTTTGACATGTATATCACATAGTGCATTGTTTTGTCTAATAAAGCTATTTACCAACACACTGTGTGTATGAATTGCACTAGCTTGTCAAACTTAAATGCACGTATGCTGTTTTGATTTTCCTCCTTGCCTTTCCTATTGGAGTTTCTGACTACTAATCCCATAATGCATTTGTGTAGAAAGTAAAATGTGGACTGGAGTAGTATTTGCTCCTCTAAGCCTGATCTCACTAAAGGGGTATTTGTTACATTTACCATGCATATGGTATTTAGCATGCATATGACCTTGGGCAGTACTGAGCGGTGCAGAGGTGTCTATCTGCGTCACTCCAATGACGGCTTCAGGCTGAAGGGTAGACTCCACCAGGTCCTCTAAGGGTGTCGACACAGTTTGTGTGGATGGGCCTCCTCCACTCTTTTTCGCCTCTGCAAGCCTTGCAGCAACCTTTTCCTTGGCCCTGCTCCGCAGATCATACCACCGCTTACGTAGATTCGCAATGGAGCGCTGTGTGACCCCCCACTTATTTTGCTTTGGATACCCAGCCATAGTTTTATTTTTTCACACTCTAATACATGAAGTGAATGTTTTCCAAACAATTTCTCGTGGCTCTTTACCACTTCCTCTATTAGGACTTCCAACTGTTTCTAGCTAAACTTTAGCTTTCTTTTGCACAATGCTGGCTCCTTCTCAGTGTTTTTTGATGCCATACTGGTTTTCTTGCACAGGTTCAGCAGTCCAAACAGGCTTCTTAGTGCTGTGCTCCTGCAGCCTGCCTCCTCCTCTCACTGAGTTCATAGGTAACAGCACTCACTTCCTGGTTGTGAGGTCATCATGCTGCATCGGAATGTTAGATTCGCTTATAGCGATTCTCAAATAGCGAATTTGCTATTTTGAGAATCGCATTTAGGTAATCTCTATTTGCAAATGAGATTTTTAAGGAATCGCTCAATTTTGGAGATTTTCTACATACATACGCTTTTGTGAGTATCAAAAGCGATTCATTAAATATTGCTGTTTGGTAATCGCAATTTCCAAGTTTGACACATGTGGCCCTAAATGGCAAAATATTTAGTGCACAAAGTGTCACTTCACTATGCAAAGCATTGGATTTTCTAACTCCAAATGCAAATCAGGATGCATACAATTAGAGGGTCCGACTCACAAAAGCATTTGTGAGTACAGGAAGCTGTACTAAAGGAGTACACTTTTCGGTACTCTTATGTACCTGTGGAAATCAGCCCTGAACGTCCAGCTCTCTACTAGCAAAAATGCAAATAAGGCATAGCCATTTCAATTTATATGAGTTGTATTTTGAATAATCCTAAAATATTTCTCATTTTAGATATTATGATGGCAATTTTAGATGTTATGATGGCATGTGAGTACTTAAAGAGCGTTATGGGTCTGCTACTTTACATATTCCAAAATGAGTAGGTCTCAGTATTGGCAAATTTATACCAAAACAAATCAGCAAACTCATGTGGAAACATGCTCCTATTTGAAGGAGTTTTCCACATAAACTTGTTTAAGGGGTTGGCCCGGGGGCAGTGTGGGTGGTCATTTAATTTTTTTTATTTTTTTTTTATACATTTTTTTTATTGTTTTGTTTTCTCACAAACACCATAGTTGTACATAGACAGAAAACCATGAAATCGAACAGTCAAATTATAAACATACAAAACCCAATGGTTATTATTCGTCCAAAACATCCGAAATTGGTGCCCATAAACGTTGCCCCCTCTCTTTCTTCTTACGCCCTTTTAATTTATAAATTGAAGACTCAATATTATATGCTGCAAATAAGCGTGCCCGCCAATTTGAAAAAGTCGGGGGATCAATATTAATCCATTGGGAAGTTATACACAGGCGAGCAATAGCCATGGCTATAAACACAAACTCCGACACTGCGCTTGACCAGCTATTTGTACTGACATTGCTTACACCAAAAATAAGAAGGGTAGAAGTAATTGAGACTGGAGACCCCAAGGTCAAAGAAAGAAATGTTTCAATACCATAAATAAAATCTGTTAGTTTTGGGCATGAATAAAACATGTGTACCGTATCTGCTGCATATAAGTTACATCTACTACACTTTACTCCCCTTGTGCCCCCCCATTTAGCAATCCTCGCAGGAGTATAATATAAATCAAAAATTGTCATAAAATGTTGACTTCTTAGGCTACCTGTAATCAAAATCTGGTTTGCTAATGACAAAGAGTGCGCAATATCAATCTCAGCCCCCCAACCTTCCTAGCCCACTTTTCCGACTGTACTATCAAGTCATCTGGACATGAGTTAAGCAAAATAGAATATATCTTCCCTAACCGACTTTTTTTTTGCAATAATTCTACCAGGGGTATTTTATCAAAGTCATAGACAGATCTATAGTTTTCTCTCCCCAGGAAACTCCGAATTTGTAAATATTTAAAAAAGTCACCTCTTTTCAGCCTTACTGTTCTTGCAATATAGCAAATGATATGATCTGTCCATTATGAAAGAGGTCCCCCATTACTTGAATACCCTTTTTCCCCCATTGAGATGTAACCTGATCCCGAAAAATTGGTGGTAATGATAGTGTAGTCACCAATGGGGAATAAGCATTAAGATTCGGGATCATAAGTTTACGCTGAACTTGTTTCCACACCTTAAATGCGGCTCTCAAAATTTTAAATCGTGTCTTTTTATAGTAACTGGGTTCGAAAATCGACACAAAACAACATTTAGCTTGGTTCCCCAATCCTAATTCATAGATGGATGGGCGATTTGCCAATGGTATATCGGCTTTAGAGCCGACAAATAAAATAGCCATATGTTGAAGCATTGCAGCCCAATAATAAAATAAAAAATTAGGAATAGCCAGACCTCCATTATGTTTTGGGAGAGTCAGCCATTTGGCTGCTCTTCTTGACCTCCGATAGCCCCATAGAAACCTTGAGCATGCCCTTTCAATCTTTGTGAAGTAGAAGGACGAAAACTCGAGAGGTATTGTCCTAAATATATACAAAAACTTAGGTAAGATCAGCATTTTTAACACATTACTCCTCCCAATCAAAGATAAATCTAAGTGATCCAACCTCTCAAGTTGCTTGTTAGTGGAATCAATTGTTGGGCTGATATTTAAATCGGGGATTCTATCGATCTGCATGGTGATTGTAATACCCAAATAAGTAGCTTCTGTAACAACTGGGAAATCGTGAGGATAGGTCATACCAGAACATAAAATTTGGGTCTTCTCAACGTTTAACTTATAACCGGAAAAAACTCCAAACTGACCTGCTTGATCCTTAACAGCTGGAAAAGCAGAGATTATATCACTCGTCAAGACCACAATATCATCAGCATAGGCCAATGCTCTATACTCTGTCTCCTCAATTTTGATTGACTTAATATGCATGTTGCTCTCTAATTTCTTTAAAAAGGGATCGATATACAAAGCAAATAACAGGGGCGAACAAGGACACCCCTGTCTTGTACCTCTATTGATAGAAAGTGATTCTGATTCCTGACCTGTAATCCGAATTTTCGCTTCAGGATGTGAGTACATTACCTTAACTGCTTGTATAAAGCCCATGCCGACCCCCTTCCACTGCAAAACAGACCAAAGGAACCGCCAGGAGACCCTATCGAACGCTTTTTCGGCATCCAAAAGGAGAACTCCTAGCGGTGACCCCATGGCCTGTGCCCAATCAAGAAAGGTTATGACTCGTCAGACATGATCCGAAGTGTCCCTACCTGGAATGAATCCATGTTGATGTAGAGAAACCAAAGGGGTGATTATTTTTCCTAACCTAACTGCCAAAAGTTTCGAATAGATCTTGCTATCGGCATTGATCAATGTGATAGGTCTATAAGAGGCAGGGTTTAATTCAGGCTTCATCTTTTCTTAAAGATGATAATAGTGGTCTTACGCCAAGAATCTGGAATTTGATAGTCACTGCGTGCGTGTTCCAATAGGATTGTAATATCGTGCTTAAGCTCCTGCCGGAAGGTCTTATAAAACTCCAGCGGGATACCATCAGGACCCATTGCTTTTCCTGCCGCCAAAGATGTTAAAGCCAGCTCAATCTCATCCCACGTAAATTGAGTTTCTAATGCAACATTTTGATCCTGAGTTACCTTTACAGTTTCTAGCTCCCCTAAGAATTCTCCCGGGGAGTCAGTCATTGTCCCAGCGGGATCCATAGGATCCTGACTATACAGTCGCCTATAAAAGTTTTGAAAAACTTTTAGGATTCCGGCCGGAGTATCATTAACTTTACCATCCAAATCTTGTATTTTAGGAATTCGATTGGCAACTTCCCGTTGCTGAATTCTTTTCGCCAACACTCTACCAGTGTTTTCACCCAGCTCATATGCCTCCGCCCTCTGCTGTGTATATTTAGTTGCAACCTCCATGCTGAAATACCGATTGATTTTAGATTTAAAAATGGCAATTTTCTGCAAGGTGTCCTCAATACCTTCGCCCGTCTGAATGTTACTTATTAATTCACATTCTTCTTTCCTTAATTGCTTTACCCAGTTGTCAATTTCTTCATATATTAATTTTTGGCGTGCAATAGAGAAGCTCAGGGTTTCCCCTTGAACAGCCGCCTTAAATGCATCCCAAACTATACATATAGATGCTGAATTCCGATTAATGGCGAAAAACTCCCTTATCCATCCAGCCATATGAGAGCAATAAAGCTCATCCAGCAGAAGTTTCCTTTCAAAGGTCCAGGACTTCTGAGCCTTCCTAATCCCCTGCATTGGGAATTGTATTATAAGCGGGTTATGATCAGAGATCACTCGTGGAAAAATCTCCATGCTGCTAATATCAACTAACTGTGGTGATAAAAAAATATATAATCTAGCCGTACAGACTTATTATGTGGGGCAGAAAAGTAACTAAACCCCGGATCAGGTGAATTCAGTTTATGCCAGCAATCAACAAGCCCGTGCTCTATTACCAATCCTTGAAGCGCTCTAAAAACTCTGCTTTTTTTACCCTGATATAGAGAGGACCCTCCAATATCAAATTGGCTGTTTAAATGAATATTTAAATCCCCACACAATACTAGAGGGCCTGGCCATAAAGCAAGCTCAACACTTAAAAAATTAAGCACTTCAGGGTCATCTAAATTAGTCCCATACATAGAACACAGGGTCAGAACTAGATTGTTCATTTTAATTTCAGCAATTACCCACCGACCCAGATTGTCTGCTTTAACCCGTTTATATGAACATAAACCATGCCTGGCTAAAATTGCGACCCCCTTGGGTGGTCATTTAAATGTAGATTTCTGACTCTTAAATAAATGTCTGTCCACTGAGTGCACATCACAAGGCACTACCCATGTAAGCTGGTGGTAACTGTTGGAACCCGGTACTGGTGGTAATGACACAGCATGTATGATGTTGATTTCACCATCTTCCAATTGAAAACCACATGTGTCATCTATATGCCTATGATAGAGGAACTATTTTAACTTAGTACCTAAGCCTTTGTGTCTTGTACAGAGCCATTGTATTTATGGAGGCAAAAATTATGTAGTAGGAGAAACTAAATTATGCAGCAAGAAAAGACACATTTTGCAGTGCATACATTAATACTGCCTGGGCAAATGTTTCACTACATTATCAGTGCATTACCGAAAGACATGTGGTAAGATCCATGCCACAGTACGGATTGTGCCGTTTACAGCCAATTCTCACTTATACAGTCAGTCAAGCACCTACTAAATCATCCATTCAGACACTTATACACTCACTCATTCTTCAATACACCTTGGCATATATATATATATTCACTGAAAAAACCATAGGTTTCAAACACGTTATAGTTAGAAATTAGCATTTAAAAAACCTTTGAAATTCACTGAAAAAACCATAGGTTTTAGGGACAGTTATAGTTAGTTGGACATTGCACTCGTACAAAACCCGTGAAATTCCCCCATTATAGTTAGTTCAGCTAACTATAACTCGCGCCCCGCAATGCACTGCTGATGACGTCACATATTACATCACTCATGACATGGTCAGTGACATCACTGATGACATCACTGATGACATCTCAAATGACATCACTGATGACATCATCCAGTGACTGTGTGTTTCTGTAAAGTTTAAATATGTTTAATATATATAGGGAAAGGCATATTGAAGAATGAGTGGGTGTATAAGTGTCTTAATGGATGATTTAGTACGTGCGTGACTGACTCTACAAGTGAGTGATTAAACGTATCTTACTGAATGCATGGGTTAGTGACTAAACTGTGTGAATGTCTGTATCCGTCTGTTGGTGTGTAAGTGGATGCATGGATTTGCGAATAGCTACATGAGTGTCTATATGGGTTATTGATTGGTTCTATGAGTATCTATATGGGTGCCTGAGTGTTTGTGTGGATGGGGTGTGTGCGACTGTGCATAGATGTGTGAGTGGGTGATTCACTGGGTGGATGGTTTCAAGAGTGCATCTGTGATAGACTGTATGGGTGGGTAAGTGTGTGTAAGAGTGTGTTAGTGAGTGAATGTATGTCCCAGTGGTACATGTGTGAGTAACTACATATGTGAAAGGCAGTATATATGTGTATTGGAGTATATAAATAGCTATAAGCGAGAGTGAGTGATTGTGATAGTGGCTGTATGGATGAGTGTGTGCTTGTATCAGTGATTGTATAAGAGCGTAACAATGTGCTAGTATTTGTATGATTAAGTGAGCTGGTGTGTGTATAACTGTATAGGTGAGTAAATGGCAGTGTGTTTAATTATTTGCATGACTGACTAGGTGTGTGAGTACCTCTATGGATGAGTGGTGGTGTTTGAGTGTCTATATAGGAGTAAGAGTGCATATGATAGTCCTGTACTGAGTGACCATAAGTATGAGTGACTGTACGGGTGAGTGAGTGGATGTGTGTGTGTAGACCTAAGAATCAGTGAGTGGGTATGTAGTTATTGGTGTTGGAGTGTCTATGGTTTTGCGAATGGCACTCTGTAATTTAGATTGGGTGTATCAAAGGTTATATTAGGGTGTGAGGAGCTGCATCAGATTATCACGTGGATGATGTCATCAGTGATGTCATTTGAGATGTCATCAGTGATGTCATCAGTGATGTCACTGACCATGTCATGAGTGATGTAATATGTGACGTCATCAGCAGTGCATTGCGGGGGCGCGAGTTATTGTTAGCTGAACTAACTATAACGGGGGAATTTCACGGGTTTTGTACGAGTGCAATGTCCAACTAACTATAACTGTCCCTAAAACCTATGGTTTTTTCAGTGAATTTCAAAGGTTTTTTAAATGCTAATTTCTAACTATAACGTGTCTGAAACCTATGGTTTTTTCAGTGAATTTCAAAGGTTTTTAAAATGCTAATTTGTAACTATAACGTGCCTGAAACCTACGGTTTTTTCAGTGAATTTCAAAGGTTTTTTAAATGACAATTTTTAAATGTATTAATTTTTATATTAATTTTTTTCATACTGATTTACTACATTTTTAGAAATAATTTCTTTTACATATTTTATTTTTTAAATTACATTGTAATTACATTATACATTACATTACAAAAATACTTTCTCAGAATGAATTACTTTAGTTTAAATACTTTGCACATAGGCAATAGACTTTTAAGTACAGTAGTTACAGTTGTTGCAATGGGCAACACATTTTCAAACACAATGCAACATTCAGCTCAATGTGAATTTCTAGTTAAATGCAATTAGTTACTTTATGGATTACTTTTCTAACCACAGGACTGGATCCTAGATTCAGTCCTGGTACATCTCCTGTAAACAGTTGAGTAAAAGCGTTTTGGTTACAGTCGTGATTTTTAAGGAATATTATTGTATTTTAAAAGTTGACAGTTAGAAACTTTTTCTCATAGAATCACCAATGTTATCCTATGGAAGGAAATTCACTTAGCAGGTAAAAACTGTTATCGTTACTTTTTCTTACTCAGTGTTGGATCCTGGATCCAGCACTGGTGCATCTCCTGTAAACAGTTGAAAGAATGCGTTTAAGTCATACAGGCGATTTTTAAGGAATATTTGTAGTTTGTGAAAATCGACACTTTGAAACTTTTCTGCTGAAAACCAGACAATGGATTCCTAAGGGAAGAAAATATAAGTTACTGGTAAGTACGGTTAAAATTACTTTTCAGGACCAGTACTGGGCTGAAAGATACAGCACTGAGGTCTCTCCTTATAACAGGTGAGTAAATCGGAATTCGTATTTCGGCTGATTTTAGAGGAATATTTGTATGTTTCAAAAATCAACACTTAGAAACTTTTTCAGCAAAAAGCAGGCAATGATATCCTATGGAAGGAAATTCAAGTTACTGGTAAGTACGGTTAAAATTACTTTTGAGGATCAGTACTGGGCTGAAAGATGCAGCACTGAGGTCTCTCCTGATAACAGATGAGTAAATCGGAATTCGTATTTCGGCTGATTTTAGATGAATATTTTAAAGTTCCAAAACTCCACACTTAGAAGAATTTCCAAGTGAAACCAGTCAATGTTAGCCTATGGAAGGAAATTCAAGTTACCGGTAAGTACGGTTAAAATTACTTTTCAGGACCAGTACTGGGCTGAAAGATACAGCACTGAGGTCTCTCCTGATAACAGGTGAGTAAATCGGAATTCGTATTTCGGCTGATTTTAGATGAATATTTTAAAGTTCCAAAACTCCACACTTAGAAGAATTTCCAAGTGAAACCAGTCAATGTTAGCCTATGGAAGGAAATTCAAGTTACCGGTAAGTACGGTTAAAATTACTTTTGAGGATCAGTACTGGGCTGAAAGATGCAGCACTGAGGTCTCTCCTGATAACAGGTGAGTAAATCGGAATTCGTATTTCGGCTGATTTTAGAGGAATATTTTAAAGTTCCAAAACTCCACACTTAGAAGAATTTCCAAGTGAAACCAGTCAATGTTAGCCTATGGAAGGAAATTCAAGTTACTGGTAAGTACGGTTAAAATTACTTTTCAGGACCAGTACTGGGCTGAAAGATGCAGCACTGAGGTCTCTCCTGATAACAGGTGAGTAAATCAGAATTCGGATTTCGGCTGATTTTAGAGGAATATTTGTATGTTTCAAAAATCAACACTTAGAAACTTTTTCAGCAAAAAGCAGGCAATGATATCCTATGGAAGGAAATTCAAGTTACTGGTAAGTACGGTTAAAATTACTTTTGAGGATCAGTACTGGGCTGAAAGATGCAGCACTGAGGTCTCTCCTGATAACAGGTGAGTAAATCGGAATTCGTATTTCGGCTGATTTTAGAGGAATATTTTAAAGTTCCAAAACTCCACACTTAGAAGAATTTCCAAGTGAAACCAGTCAATGTTAGCCTATGAAGGAAATTCAAGTTACCGGTAAGTACGGTTAAAATTACTTTTGAGGATCAGTACTGGGCTGAAAGATGCAGCACTGAGGTCTCTCCTGATAACAGGTGAGTAAATCGGAATTCGTATTTCGGCTGATTTTAGAGGAATATTTTAAAGTTCCAAAACTCCACACTTAGAAGAATTTCCAAGTGAAACCAGTCAATGTTAGCCTATGGAAGGAAATTCAAGTTACTGGTAAGTACGGTTAAAATTACTTTTCAGGATTAGTACTGGGCTGAAAGATGCAGCACTGAGGTCTCTCCTGATAACAGGTGAGTAAATCAGAATTCGTATTTCGGCTGATTTTAGAGGAATATTTGCACAATGGTGAAGGGAGGGGCGGGGCCTGAGGTGACATCTGTGCAAACGCGCCCCTTGGCGCGTTTTAAGTTGGGGGATTAAGTCCCCTTGAATCATGAGGGTCCCTACGGGCCAACTAGCCCACCAGGAACCTCCAGTATGCGCCAGGGGCTGCGTTGCAGAGACATGTACAGAGGCCACACCCCTTTACACCTCTCTGCAACGCAGCTCTGTGGCGCTTTCTGGACGTACCTGTTGGGCTAGTTGGACCCCAGGGACCCTCAGGATTGAAGAGGATTTAATTCCCCATCTTAAAACGCGCCACGGGGCCTGTTTGCACACATGTCACCTGAAGCCCCGCCCCTCCCTTCACCACTGTGCAAACGCGCCCCGTGGCGCGTTTTAAGTCGGGGATTAACTCCCCTTGAATCCTGAGGGTCCCTGGGGTGCAACTAGCCCACCATATACCTCCAAAAAGCGCCATAGAGCTGCGTTGCAGAGAGGTGTAAAAGGGGGCGTGGCCTCTGTACACCTCTCTGCAAGGCAGCCCCCTGGCGCATACTGAAGGTTCCTGGTGGGCTAGTTGGCCCCCAGGGACCCCCAGTATTCAAGGGGAATTCGTTCCCCCTCTGCAAACGCGCCAGGGGGCGCGTTTGCAGAGTGGTGAAGGAAGGGGGCCCGATCGTTTTTTTTTTGTTTTGTTTTTTTCCCCCCTGAAGGGGGGCTGTGTGGCCCCCCTTCCTTTTTCCTATTTTTAGGCCCTGGGGACCCCATCCCCCAGGGCCTTACCCCTTTTTTTTTAATTAAAATAAAAATAAAAACGGGAAGGGGGCCACGTAGCCCCCCTTCCCTGGGCCTGTATTGGCCCCGGGGACCCCATCCCCCGGGGCATGGCCTCTTTTTTTTTTATTTGGAGGGGGGCTGCGTGGCCCCCCTCCTCAGGCCATTTAAGGCCCCGGGCCGGCCTTGCACTTTTTTTTATTTTTTTTCCCATTTTTTTACTTTGGGGAGGGGGGCTGCGTGGCCCCCCTCCGTGGCCACTTATGGCCCTGGGGACCCCATCCCCCGTGGCCTGGCCTCTCGTTGGGGACTGTGGGGGTCCCCAAGCCCCCACAGTCCCGCCGGCTCCCCGTGTCCTACGGGAGCCGGCATGCTTTACACATGGGGAGCAGCTAACATGCTGCTCCCCATGTGGAAAGCAATCGGCTTTGGATATTGGAAGAGAGAGCAGGTTTCCCTGCTCTCTCTTCCAATATCCAAAGCAAGTTTGCAATGACAGGACGGGAGCCGCAAGGCTCCGTCCTGTCATTGCAAACAGCAGTGTCCCGGGGGTAGGCACCCCGGGACACTGCAGGAGCCGGCCCTGGGGGTGGTGGTCCCCAGGGCCACCACAGGCTCCAGGAGGGGCCGCGCGGCCCCCCTCCCTACATTTTGAAAGCCCCGGGGAGGTGGTGGTCCCCGGGGCTTGGGAGTGCAAAACGGACCCCCATTTTAATTTTTCTTAGTGCCCCGGGGAGGTGGTGGTCTCCGGGGCGTGTGGGGGCTGGAGCCCCCACACAGGTTTTTAATTTAAAAAGAAGCCCCGGGAGGTGGTGGTCCCCGGGGCTGCGGGGGGGCTCAGAGCCCTCCCGCACCATTATACATAAATCCCTGGGGGTGGTGGTCCCCGGGGCTTGGGGGGCCCTTAGAGGCCCCCCACACATAAAATTAACCCCCCCAGCATGCCCCCGGGACTTGGCCCACCCGGGGGCCAATTAACATCGAAGCGCGGGAGACCGCGCTTCGATTTTTTTTTTTTTGGCAGGATTCGCGCTCCCTGAGCGCATCCTGCCGATTTTTTTAAAAAAAATATATATTTTTTTTTGCCCAGGGGTCCTTGTGGGACCCCTGAGCAGACCTAGGGGGTCAGGGTGTTTCTACCCTGCCCCCTTTGTGCGCTTTGCGCACTTGTTTCTGTCCCTCGGTTCTACCGAGGGACAAAATGGCTGCCAACACTTCCTGATTTGGAGTGTTGACAGCCAATTAACATAAAGCTCGTGCTCGGGAGGATCCGCGGCCCTAGATATATCTATCTTTTTACTTTTGATTTTCTCAGCAACTACTGAACGGATTTACACCATTTAACAAAAAGGGTTCTTTCTGAACCAAGAACTACCTCTTTGCCAAATTTGGTGTAATTCCGTTCAGCAGTTCGGGCTGTAGCCGTGTCTAAAGTTTCCTATGGAAAATTGCATGGGGAAAACGCGTTTTGGGACCCCCTTTTTTCTCGGCCCCCGCTTGACGAATCCCCCGAGACTTTCAGGGTAGGAGCGGACCGGAGCGCCCCACAAAGTTTGAAAATTTTGCGAAGATACGTCAACCGGCAAGAGAGTTATTTCAAATAGAATGTCGCGGATTTCCTATGGATAATAGGTTGTAACTATAACTATCTACTGGCGACCGCCAGTAGATAATATATATATATATATATATATATATATTATATGTGTATGTATGTATGTATGTATGTATGTATGTATATATATATATAGCAGGAATAGCAGGTATATTACTGTAGGAATGCATAGTTTTATCCTGGACCTTAATGGAGGGCTCGATAAACAGTGTCCCAAAAAATGTGCTAGAGGAATAGCAGGTATATTACTGTAGGAATGCATAGTTTTATCCTGGAGCTTAATGGAGGGCTCGATAAACAGTGTCCCAAAAAATGTGCTACAGGCAAACCCACTGGAGGGTATAGAGTAATGCAAATGACCACAAATCCCAGCATGCATTATTGTTAAAGTGGTAAAAATGCGGCGCAACGGAAGCCTAAAAAGAAGTTTAATAGACACGCTGGAAGCATTGTGAAGTGCTTGAAGACACGGCCTCTGATGAGAAGCAGAAGGGCTTTGAAACGCGTAAGGCCAAGGACGGCAGGAGGGGATGGAAAGCTGCATTCCTTGAAAATAAAGAGTGGGAACTCACCTGTTATTAGAGTGCGGTCTCAAATCTTGGGAAACTTTGTGGACATACATAAGCAGCGTTTCCAGGCCGCGTGAGACGACGCACCGCCGAGGAAACAGTCTCGAACCTGCAAAACTGAACTTTCGACTTTTGAAAAGGAATAGCAGGTATATTACTATAGGAATGCATAGTTTTATCCTGGAGCTTAATGGAGGGCTCGATAAACAGTGTCCCAAAAAATGTGCTACAGGCAAACCCACTGGAGGGTATAGAGTAATGCAAATAACCACAAATCCCAGCGTGCATTATTGTTAAAGTGATAAAAATGCGGCGCACCGGAAGCCTAAAAAGAAGTTTAATAGACACGCTGGGAAATGGTGGAAGCATTGTGAAGTGCTTGAAGACACAGCCTCTGATGAGAAGCAGAAGGGCTTTGAAACGCGTAAGGCCAGGGACGGCAGGAGGGGATGGAAAGCTGCATTCCTTGAAAATAAAGAGTGGGAACTCACCTGTTATTAGAGTGCGGTCTCAAATCTTGGGAAACTTTGTGGACATATGTATATATATATATATAGATATATATATATAGTTATATATATATGTTGTCCCCACAATTTCACCCAGGCAGTCGGGCACACATCAGGTGCTTCAATAGACGAAAGGCGAGTTCACCTCTGTTACACAACAACTTCAAAAATTTCGGAGCACTCTCTGGATTATTAACATGATTTATTTATGCAAACGCATTTCAGCCTTATGCCTTCTTCAGTGCAGTAAATCATTTTTAGATCAAACACAGCATATGGTCCTTTAAAATGTCCCAATATGGTTTCTATTAATGGGGCTGTGGCCAATCAAAAGGCAGCAAGAGGCTTGGTTTCCATGGTCCCAAGCATAGAATCTTCTGCATCGGCATTAATGATGTAAATAGCCAATGAGAAGGGCCTCAATGTCCCATAATGCATCTTCCTTCAATCAATTATTTGATGCTTTCTCAAAATTCATATGTTAAAATTACAGCCACTTCTCTTTGCTGATCTTGCCTTGCCGCCCCGAACCAAAAGCCACTCCCTTTAGTTCTCATCAGGCTGAACTGATGTGTGCTTCTCCCTTGCCTGCCGCTGGTTTTTACCTACGGAGTTCCCGCAGGTGTCCCTCATATGGCTGGGCACCTTGGACTTGTATAGTCCATGTCCTTCATGGTCGATGGGCTCCGACAGCTGTGGTTCTGACGTGCAAAAACAATTTGTCTCCACAATTTTACCCGGGCTGTCGAAAACACGGCGGGTGCTTCCATAGGCGAAAGGTGAGTTCGCCCCTGTTACACAACAACTCCCAAAATTTCGGAGCACTCTCTGGATTATTAACATGATTTATTTATGCAAACGCATTTCAGCCTTATGCCTTCTTCAGTGCAGTAAATCATTATTAGATCAAACACAGCATATGGTCCTTTAAAATGTCCCAATATGGTTTCTATTGGTGGGGCTGTGGGCATTCAAAAGGCTGCAAGAGGCTTGGTTTCCATGGTCCCAAGCGTAGAATCTTCTGTGCCAGCATTAATGATGTAAATAGCCAATGAGAAGGGCCTCAATGTCCCATAATGCATCTTCCTTCCATGAATTATTCAATGTTTTCTCAAAATTCATATGTTAAAATTATGGCCACTTTTTATTGCTGATCTTGCGTTGCCGCCACGAACCAACAGCCGCTCCCTTCAGTTCTCATCAGGCTGAACTGCTGTGCGCGTCTCCCTCGCCTGCCGCTGTTTTTTTCCTACGGAGTTCCCACAGGTGTCCCTCATATGGCGAGGCAGCTTGGACTTGTATAGTCCATGTCCTCCATGGTCGACGCGCTCCGACAGCAGCGGTTCTGACGTGCCAAAACAACTTGTCTCCACAAATTCACCCAGGCAGTTGAACACACGGCGGGTGCTTCTGTAGACAAAAGGTGAGTTTGCCTCTTTTACACAACTTCAAAAATGTCAAAGTACTCTTGGGATTACTAACATGATTTATTTATGCAACCGCGTTTCGGCGTGATGCCTTCTTCAGTGCAGTAAATTATTATTAGATCAAACACAGCATATGGTCCTTTAAAATGTCCCAATATGGTTTCTATTGGTGGGGCTGTGGCCAATCAAAAGGCGGCAAGAGGCTTGGTTTCCATGGTCCCAAGTGTAGAATCTTATGTGTCGGCATTAATGATGTAAATAGCCAAAGAGAAGTGCCTAAATGTCCCATAATGCATCTTCCTTCAATAAATTATTCGATGCATTCTCAAAATTCATATTTTAAAATTACGGCCACTTCTTATTGCTGATCTTGCCATGCCACCCCGAACCAACAGTCACTTCCTTCAGTTCTCATCAGGCTGAACTGCTGTGTGCGTCTCCCTCACCTGCCTCTGGTTTTTACCGACAAACTTCCCACAAGTGTCCCTCATATAGCTGGGCACCTTGGACTTGTATAGTCCACGTCCTCCATGTTCGACAGGCTCCGACAGCAGTGGTTCTGATGTGCCAAAACAACTTGTCTCCACAATTTCACCCGGGCATTTGAACACACGGCGGGTGCTTCCGTAGAAGAAAAGTGAGTTTGCCTCTGTTACACAACAACTTCAAAAATTTCGGAGCGTTCTTGGGATTATTAACATGATTTTTTTATGCAAACGCGTCTTGGTGTGATGCCTTCTTCAGTGCAGTAAATCTTTACTAGATAAAACACAGCATATGGTCCTTTAAAATGTCCCAATATGGTTTCTATTGGTGGGGCTGTGGCCATTCAAAAGGCGGCAAGAGGCTTGGTTTCCATGGTCCAAAGCGTAGAATGTTCTGCGTTGGCATTAATTATGTAAATAGCCAAAGAGAAGGGCCTCAATGTCCCATAATGCATCTTCCTTCAATCAATTATTCAATGCTTTCTCAAAATTCATATGTTAAAATTACGGCCACTTCTTATTGCTGATCTTGCCTCGCCGCCCGAACCAACAGCCACTCCCTTCAGTTCTCATCAGGCTGAACTGCTGTGCGCGTCTCCCTCCCCTGCCGCTGGTTTTTACCTACGGAGTTCCGGCAGGTGTCCCTCATATGGCTGGGCACCTTGGACTTGTATAGTCCACATCCTCCATGGTAGACGGGCTCTGACAGCGGCAGTTCTGACGTGCCAAAACAACTTGTCTCCACAATTTTACCCGGGCAGTTGAACACACGGCGGGTGCTTCCGTAGACGAAAGGTGAGTTTGCCTCTGTTACACAACAATTTCAAAAATTTCGGAGCACTCTCAGGATTATTAACATGATTTATTTATGCAAACGCGTTTCGGCGTGATGTCTTCTTCAGTGCAGTAAATAATTATTAGATCAAACACAGTATATGGTCCTTTAAAATGTCCCAATATGGTTTCTATTGGTGGGGCTGTGGCCAATCAAAAGGTGGCAAGAGGCTTGGTTTCCATGGTCTCAAGCGTAGAATCTTCGGCATCTGCTTTAATGATGTAAATCGATACAAAAGGGGATGATGGACGGAACGTTTGAGCCAATCAAACACTCACCCCCAGTCAACTGATCTGGGTTTAATCCATCATCATTCTTTAGCTCACTCCACCACCCCAGTTCAGACATGGCCATATGCAAATCAGTCTGACCCTGTGCCTCATGGGAACAGTCCAGCCCGAACTGCCAAGCCATGTCTTCCCTGGACCGGAAACAAGCATACCCCCGCCAACTTAGGGCGAACAAAGCGATACAAAAGGGGATGATGGACGGAACGCTTGAGCCAAGTTGGCGGGGGTATGCCCAGACGTGGGTCCCTTGCTCACTTTGCCACTGGATTCAAGCAAGCCTGGCTGATGACGGCTGGAATGCCAGAAACCGGTCCTAGGATGCTTGTTTCCGGTCCAGGGAAGACATGGCTTGGCAGTTCGGGCTGGACTGTTCCCATGAGGCACAGGGTCAGACTGATTTGCATATGGCCATGTCTGAACTGGGGTGGTGGAGTGAGCTAAAGAATGATGATGGATTAAACCTAGATCAGTTGACTGGGGGTGAGTGTTTGATTGGCTCAAGCGTGCCCGTCAATCATCCCCTTTTGTATCGCTTTGTTCGCCCTAAGTTGGCGGGGGTATGCCCAGACGTGGGTCCCTTGCTCACTTTGCCACTGGATTCAAGCAAGCCTGGCTGATGACGGCTGGAATGCCAGAAACCGGTCCTAGGATGCTTGTTTCCGGTCCAGGGAAGACATGGCTTGGCAGTTCGGGCTGGACTGTTCCCATGAGGCACAGGGTCAGACTGATTTGCATATGGCCATGTCTGAACTGGGGTGGTGGAGTGAGCTAAAGAATGATGATGGATTAAACCCAGATCAGTTGACTGGGGGTGAGTGTTTGATTGGCTCAAGCGTTCCGTCCATCATCCCCTTTTGTATCGCTTAATGATGTAAATAGCCAATGAGAAGGGCCTCAATGTCACATAATGCATCATCCTTCAATCAATTATTCGATGCTTTCTCTAAATTCATATGTTAAGGGGGTGTGGTCTAGCAGAGCTGCGAGATGGCCGCTCTTTGAGAGGGCTCCGCCGGCTGAGTCATCATTTGTCCAGAATCCTTGCTAATCTTTGAGTTTCTATACATTGCAGCAATAGATTAGATTTCCCTACGCTCTGTGACAAAATTGAGCGAATCGCCGAGCCATCTGAGACACGAATTCGACATGTGGCGGATTGAGCCTGGTGGGGTTGGAACTTGCGGCCTGGGCCGGTGGATGGCAGTGATCGGCGTGTGGTACGACACGCGAGGGCTGTGCTGGCAAGGAGTGAGCCCCCTGAATTCCACCAAGTGCCCGGTGACTGAGGAGAAGGCCTGCGGCTTAATAACACCAGCAGAGACGGGCCAGGCCTTCGGAGAAGCAGTGCGCGCAGACAGCCTGGTACACGCCTGAGGTGCAGGCCGGGCAGGCCCTGCTGGAGCCGATGAGCACGGGAGACCGAGGCACCCCGAGCTGCCTGTAGCCTGCTGCCTCAGCCTGCCTTGGCATTGCGCTGGCTCCCTGAAGGGGCCGTAGAGATTGGGGCCACCACTGGAGAATGCGACCTGACTGGTAGAAAGAGCAGGTGGTGGGAGCGAGCGGGCGGGCTGCTGGCGCCGGGTGCGGCCGACGAAGGATCCCCATGATTGTGGTGGTTGCAGTTCCCACAGGCGAAGCTCTGGGGAGCCGCCCGGACTAAAAGGTAACACTGCGCTGCACTGGCGGGTCCTGCGGGCAGGAGCGCATCCCTGTATGGATCGTACTGAGGTGTAGTACATGGTGGGCCCTTCCACACTACGCACGCTGGAGCCTACTCCCTTCATTGCCGAGCACTGAAATTGAGCGGCCCCTGATCACCCATACTCTGAACGCACTGGGGAAATATGTATTAAACTGCACATACCTGTTCAACCAGCACAACAGGCGCAACTTGCAACCCTTATTTCGTCGTCAGGACAAGCGGCACACCGGCGCTGGTCCGGACCCAGCAGCCCTGGACTGGGGTGATACAGACTACCTGCTCGACATGTGGATCGGCACGTGGCATCTGGGCCTGTTGGGGGACAATCCTCCGCTGCCCTGTCTGTGGCCATACTGGAGTAAATGAAGTTCCCTAACCCGGGAGTGTGCGCGCAGCTGAGATCCTGATCCCGAGGAGTGCGTGAGCCTGGACCTTGAAGAAACGGTCTGCAGGGAGACCGGACAAGCTCGGAAGCGGCTATCATGCAAAGTATAGGCTAAACCCTGTGCGGACTCGTTATCAGCAGAAGGGGCTCTCCCCCATCAGGGAATCCGTACTGCTGCATTAGCTGAACTAACTGGGTTGGGCCTGCTGCTGGGCAAGAACATCTGCTGGTGGACACCGTTGCGCGGATGACCAGGGCTATCTAGTGCCGACCGGGGGGATTGGCATACACTAAATGAACTTCGAGCCAATAAAGTTGACCTGCAAATATCTGTCTAGATTTCTGGCTGGCACAGTACCAACAATGCTACCTATGGACTACTGCTGGCTTTAAACGGAGGGAGACTGTTCTTTACCTACTGGCAGGTACAAGTGGGAAACCAACTGGGCCTGAGATTACACAGTGCGAACACCTGCTGCCTACTTACATGCCAGAAAACACCTGATTGCCCTGCGGCAAGTGAGATATTGAGTTAGCTGCGGACTCCCCTGCTACACTCTGGCCTGGCACGAGCGTGGGATCTAATACAAGGTTTGCCGCCACATTGCTGTTGAATAGTAGTGAGCGAAAGTACCGGGACATATTTCCAAACGTCACACCAAATTTCCAGGGAACCAACACCTCCACACCATACCGAAATATGGGGAAAACGGTTACTAAGCAGACCAAGCTGCCGTTCGAAAATAAACGGACAACTAGACACTGAATCTTATCAAGACCCCGAAACCGAACACAGTGATGGAGCTGCTGAGGGGGGCGATGATCTGCGGTCTATCCGCTTGGACGTGAAGTCTAGCCTTAAAACAATCGACAACAAGATAGACAAGCTCACTGACAGACTAGACCAAGTTAAAAACCAAGTGGATACACATGAAAGGCACATTAATAAACTGGAAAACCGAGTCTCTGATGCACATGACTTGAACTGAATCAAGAGAACAATTGCTAAATATGGAGAACGTCTTGGAGATCATTAAGGCTAAAAACGAGGACCTGGAAGCCCTGTCCCGCCGGAATAATATTTGTATAACGGGCATACCAGAAACCACAGCCCTGGGCAGGGTGGGGGACTTTGTGGAAAGTCTGCTGCGCGATATCTTCGGGTCAGCTCTCTCCGCCATGTTCATCATAGAGAGAGCACATAGACCCCTTGCCCCGAGACCTCCGGTGGGCGGCACACCGAGACCTGCTCAACTACTGGGACAGAGATGGTATCCTTTGTGCAGCTAGAGAAATGGGCCAGATCACACACCAGGGCAACCAAATCTCCATCTTTCCCGATTTCACCCCGGCGGTCCAGTCCTCGAGGAGAGAATTCATCCCAGTCAAGAAGATCCTCAGGCAGGCAGGAATCACATATGCTCTTTTATATCCTGCTAAGCTTAAAATTACACACGAAGGCAACAACCACCTATTCACGGATGCCAAATCAGCACTGAAGTACGCCAAACATGTTACTGGTAATAAACGCCCGCCGAACACTCCAGGAAGGTTGGAAGCACACCTCAGCGATAATGACTGATTTCTTTTTACACAAATTGAACCAATAAGTGTGGTGGTAAGGAGGTCGGAGGCCTAACTGGGTATTCTGTTCTAGGTACTGTTAATTGTATGCTCACCCCACTGTCAGAATCACTCTGATTCATAAAAAGAGAAATGGGTATCGTTAATTGATCTCTCATCAATACCCTCAGCAACCTGGTCTTGGACCAGGGTGTTTGCCGGAGACACCTCGCCCCTAGGGAGATCTCCCGCATCTGTTATCTTAGCCTTTGTTGGGAGGCTGTTTGGAGTTTGGGGTATGGGGGGTGATATTGCTCAACCTAATTGGGGGGTTGGTCTGGGTGGAGGGTTGGGGGTTAAAGTTGTAGCACAGTAGGTTAAGATTCATGAGTTATGCTGTATGTATAGGTCCTTAGATGGAGATAGACTGCATAATCATGGCAGCGATAGACGGTTTATTCAAACTCATAAACTGAGGGAGGTGGCTTCTCCTAAACTAAGTCACCAGGGTCTTTCCAGACACTTCCACAAAGTATATTGGATCTTTAATAACACACAAACATGTCCACCCTAAGGTTCTTGACATGGAACATCAGAGGTCTAAATGACCATAGAAAGGTTCGGCTCACTCAGGCCTACCTGATCCGACACAAAATCGATTGTTGCAGGAAACACACTTATCTGACACATCTAGCACTAAGCTCCAACATAGATACTGGGGAGAGAGGTACACCACCGGATATTCAAACTTTGCAAGGGGTGTAGCTATATTGACACGCAGAGGATTAGAATGGAAATACACGTACACTCACCTCAACTCCGAAGGGAGATATGTCATCCTTAAAGGTTCATTATGTGGGATGGAGATGGTGTTTTCGGGCATATATGGCCCCAATTGTGATGATCCTGAATTTTTCCATAATGTATGGGTGAAAATTGCTGGTCTAGACTGCGAAACTGTTATCTGGGGAGGCGACTTCAATGCCATATTAAATGACTCCCTAGACAGAAGGGGGGTGTCACGGTCACTGCATCCCTGTGCAAGCGAAGCTCTTAACTCTCTTATTCAAGCTAACGACCTGGTAGATATCTGGAGAAGCCGTAACCCAGATAGTGCAGTGGGATCATGTATCACCTCACAACATAATGCATGGTCCAGGTTGGACTACTGGATTGTTTCCCGGGACATTGCCATGTTAACCACAGAGGTCTGTCTTCTGTCGCGCACTGTCTCTGATCATGCCCCCTGTCTACTGCAGATAGAAATCCCAGCTCCCGCTAGGGCCCCGTTTGCATGGAGGCTGCCCCCTCTGGCCCTGCTTGACTCTGCCTTACTTGAAGAAATCAGGAAGGACATCAGTGATTATTTTGCTGAAAATAAAGGATCGGTGGAGTCGGCCAGTACACTGTGGGAGGCCTTCAAGGTAGTTATCAGGGGATGCTGTATCGCCAAGCAAGCTGGCGTGCTGAAGTCAATTAGACAAAGACTCAAGGCACTTGAGGCACAAATTAAAAACAGGGAGACCAATTTTTTTAACACTGGAGATGGAGACCACTTGGCTTCGAATAGAGCGCTCCTTTCAGAATACGCTGAGGAGGCGAATCGTGAAGTGAAGTTCCTGGGGAAATATAGTACAGCCAAAATATATGGGGAGGGGGACCATCCTGGCAAGATACTGGAAGCCATGCTCAGGGCCCCGAGAAATTCCGCCATTATTACAGAGTTAAGGGGTGAACAAGGCGACACGATTAGAGGTCCGCAAAAGATACTAGATCACCTAAGTGACTTCTATTCTACTCTATATTCTTCCACTATGCCAGACATGAAAGATGAGCTGCATACATATCTAGACTCTCTTGAATTATTATGGTTAAGCAGAGCACATAGAGAATATTTAAACGAGCCTTACATGGTAGAAGATATAATTCGGGTCATTAACAGCCTCCCTAATGACAAAGCCCCAGGCCTGGATGGTCTAACCACTTCATTTTATAACATATAGCGCATTATTGGCCCCACAATTACTGGAGGTATACCAGGAATCTCTTGAAACAGGTTGTCTTCCACCTTCAATGCGTGAGGCAGTAATTCTAACTTTGTTAAAACCTGGAAAGGACCCAACTAGTGTGACTCTTACCACCCATTATCTCTCATAAATGTGGACAATAATATTTACGCTAAATTAGTAGCCCAAAGGCTTCAGCCACTACTTCCTCTGATAGCGAGGCCGGATCAGTCTGGTTTTATTCCGGGCAGATCGACAGCCCACAATCTGAGAACCTTCTTTGCCCTACTTCATTACTTACATCCCGAGACTCCTGCAGCGTCGGTGTTGCTGGACGCAACTAAAGCCTTCGATTCACTTGAATGGCCTTACTTATTCACCATCTTGGGCAGGCTAGGGCTCAGCCCGGCATTTATAGCACAGATTAGGCTCTTGTACGCCAGCCCCACCGCAAGGCTGTGTGTTAACGGGCTGCTATCAGAAAGGTTCCCTATCACCAGGGGCACGAGGCAAGGGTGTCCACTCGCCCAACTCCCCTTTGCTATAGCCATGGAACCGCTGTCTGCCCGGATCCGACAACACCATGCTAATATGGGGGGTGGGGTTCACTACAAGAGGCCTCTTAATATCGCTTTACGCGGACGACATCGCGCTCTATATCAGCAATCCGGAGAAAAATACTTCCCCCATACTCCGAGAAATAACCAAATTTGGCGGGCTATCTGGGATTCAGATTAATTGGTCTAAATCCATGATTTTCCCTTTGACATAATGTACTACCCCATTTGATCTGGACTTTCCACTCACTTGGGAAGATGGCCCAGTTAAATACCTGTGGATTTGACTAAGCCGCAACATGCAGGTACTCTGGGAGATGAATCTTGGATGCACGGTTAGCTGGTTAGAAGGGAAAATTAAAACCTGGTCGCGACTGCCCCTATCCTTGGCAGGACGAATAGCTATAGCAAAGATGATCGTGCTGCCAAAATTTTTATACATTTTCATCAACCTACCAATCCCCCTGACAATAGCGTTTTTTAAAACAATGAAGGCCTTGATGGTACAATTGGTGTGGGCGGGGAAACAAGCACGTATATCATGGGAACTTCTTACCCTACCTCTGAGTCAAGAGGGGCTGGGAGCACCGGACATTCCCTTGTACGCTTACTGTGCACAAGCTCAGTTCCTAAATCATTGGCTATTCCCCACCCCATTTCAACCGCATATAGCCATCGAATTGGACAGAACAGCGCCTGTTCCACTAAATGTCTCAATATTTTCTAAATTTAAAAGATTCAGACACGAAATAGATACTACTGAGACACTGAGGTGGGCTTGGGATAGTCTGCGATCAAGAGCAAAACAGGAGCTGTTATATGCCCCATCCGCCCCCCTCGCACACAACCCACAGATACCAGCACTGGCTGACCGTGGTGACATTGCACGCACAGATAGGTTAGGCTGGAAGACCTTTAGTGATCTTTACCCAGGGGATACATTTATTTCCCCTCTGGTAGCAACAGGGGACAACGCAGCACACTTTTCTGATCTATTCCTATACTACAGTGTCAGAGCAAGCTGTCGCAAACTGCATAGTTCCTTCCCTTCCCCTCCACCCGCCCTAGCAGCCCTAGAACAAATGTTTACAAATACATCCCACCGTAAGCTAATTACTAGACTTTATAACTCCATGCAACTTAATTATCCGATAGCATACCCCAAGGCTCTTGAGGGTTGGAACGCAGAGTTATCCACGCCCCTAACGGAGGAACAGTGGAAGTTCTGCTGCGGTCAGCTAGAGATGAACTACAAACTCCGTCTGATTCATTTTAAATTCTTACACAGATATTACAGAACGCCAGCTCAGCTTTTCAAGATGGGGCTATGAGAAGATGACAAGTACTGGAGGTATGGCTCGCCACAGGCCTCCTTCCTGCATATGGCTTGGCACTGCCCTAGGATAGCAAAATACTGGGTGGAAATCTTCACCTCCATCAATGGGATATTGGAGTTGAGGTTGGAGCCATCACCACTCCTGGGTATCTTAGGGTACCCAAAAGACACCACTGATGAATCCAGACGCTTGCTGGCGATGTTGTTGTTGTTGGCAAAGAGACGGGTGGCTTTGAGTTGGGGCAAGACAGGGGCTCCGAAGACTAAATCTTGGGTAACGGATGTGATCTATTGCCAAGAACAGCTCAATACATTCTGGGAACTGATGCCGGTTGCCTCTAGACCCTGGGATATTTGGGGCCCCTTTCAAGACTGGATTAGATCTGAAACCTCAATAGATGCTCATACAACCGAATCCTAGGTCTCCACTAGAAACTAGCCTTTGCTGAACCTTCGGACCATAATATCATGCTGTAACAAACTGGTATTACTACGTCCCTTCTTGTGTAATAACCCCTCTGTTTCATGTATCGGCTGTCACACCTTACGCGTGGATGCCATCTAACTCACTAAATAAAAGTTGAGTGAATAGCCCCCCCTTGGAGTGCTAGGTTATTTCTGGGAGAGAACAAATTTTGAACAAAAAAAAATAAAAAAAAAAATAAAAAAATATATATATATATATATATATATATGTATATATATATATATACACACACACACACAAAGTGAATAATCAAGGAGGAGACAAATACATCACCTATTGAGATAAACACATCTTTCTGGTTTGCATGACTGGGAAGCCCTTTTCAGACATCCAGAAGTCTCAATCGGGAACACCAAACAATACCCTGTGACAGTGCATACACTTCTCAGGTGAGCTTCTGTCTGATTTCCAAGAGTTCCTGTCTTTAATACCTTTGCTAACACGGATACAGACTTCTAGAAATGTCCCCTCCCTTCATCTATTACAAATCCAAGGCTGACCGGACCTGTCTGTGTCATGGTCATCACAGAAGATGGCCATGCCTCCGTGTTTTGACTCTGAGACAGAGAAGTACATTCCTCCCTCACGCTTTCAAACGCCCATCCCATATGTTTTGTTCCAAGCAAGGCTGTTTTTCTCTGTGTTGTGAAGAAAGAAAACATCCCACTCTGAAGCTTTAAGAATTCACAAAATAAAACCATGCAAGAGCACAAAATGATGTTGTACATTCAAAATAGAGTAAATTAAAACACATGGAGTCAATGGTCACCACAATCTCACAATGTATAAATGCATGTAGCACTACAAGCACGCATCATATCCAGTGCTTCATTTGAACCATGGTTGCCTGTTGGGGCAGCCAGCACTTATTTTTCAGCATCAAAAATTTACAGATAACAGTAGAGGGTGAAACGCACCAAGCTGAAAAATGAGAAAAAGAAAGACAAAAAAACATCACAAATGGAGAAAGCAAGAGCCTGCAAAAGTGAGATAAAGGGTGAGGGAGCGTCTAGCAGTGGATTAAAGAGGCCTGATGAGAATTCAACCCTACACCCTATTGGGCGAACTGACATTCATTTGCATCAGACACAGGTTTCTGAATAGAGCTTATGGCACTGGCACTTATTCATTTATAAATTAAGCACCGATCTGACTTAAAGTCCCTATGGTCTGACTCCATCTTACGTAAGCCCGACTCCATCTTGGTTCATGGAGATTGCCATCTTCCTTAACTTAGACAGTGGAAGCCACCATATTCCCTGAATTATGAAGAATCATTGTCATGTCTTCATTTTAACGCAGATGTCGCCAGACCTTATCTTTCTTGGAACTGTGATATCGTCAAGTTCTTCTATTAATGACATACATACAACATCTAATGCAACATTCGTCTGGGTCAAATGTCTACTCCTCACCATGGCATGGTTAAATAAGGACACATACATACATAATCAAAATAATGTAGTCTGAATTGATGTCCTTTTGCCTTATATAATCATAAGGAAATGTCTGGGACGTAACCCTTGATGCACATAATCTATGTCAGACATTCCTACACTTATGATTTAGAAGATTATAAGGACTGCCACTTGTCAGGAGAGGTCCTCCGCCCAAATTATCACTAGTGATTCTGTCAGAGACTGTCACACCTACTGCCAGCATACTTCACACTTTGCAGATGATACATCTCTCCTGAAAACCAAAGCCCTGATAAAGCCAAGTCCCGGAGGAAGACCGACTGACTGCTACTGCAATGGGTGTTTGCCCTTTGCTGGGAGCGCTGTCTTCATGCCTCCGCTGATAAAGATAGGTTTTGCTGTCAACAAGGTATGCAGTGCACCTCTTCTCCCTAAGAAACTCTAGATTGCAAGTTGCTCTGCCTTTCATGCTCTCACAGTATAGTACATAGAAGTAGGCATTAGGGTGTTAGGTTCTAGATAATATTTTTACATTACATTTTAATAATGCTGGAAATGTTTATTTTATCCTTGTTGTTTATAACGTCTCTTGTTGCTGTTTTTATAATATTCTGTGTAGTTGTTTTAGATATGCTAACAAACAGATTATTCCAGTTATAATAAATGGTTTTAATGTAAAAGTGTTCATTCTTCTTAGTACAGTTTGTGTGATACTGTGAATAACGAAATAAGTAATACTTCTATGTGAATTACACATTAAATAGTGTGTTGTGGGGCTACAATAACTTGTCTTTTACGTTCATCGCTGATGCATTGAACTAAGTTCACCTGTGACCCCATGGGTGGGAGTGTAGGAAAGTGCCCTTTTTGTATGGTCAACCCCATGCTTTTTTCTCCAATGCTGATGTTTTTTTACTCTGAAAGTGCACTGGAGCCTGCTAATCAGGCACCAGTGCCAGTGCCATGATGCATGTAAATTGGAAACCCCAATTTGCAACGACTTTAACCCTCTTTTGAGCCCCTGATAAGTGCTACCATTGGTAACCCGGAAATGGGAGTTAAAAGGGTCACCAGGGACTGCAGCACTGATTGTGCCACCCTGAGTGACCCAAGTGAAAACATGACTGCAGGCCTGCCATTGCAGACTAGAGGAGCAGTGCGAACAGCTCAAAGTCAACTTTGCCCTAACCATGAGTGGTATGGTCACAGCACTATTTTTAATATATGTCTTATATAGGGTAGGCCTCCTGAGCTTAAGAGGCAGGGTGCATTGTATTAAAGGTGCAGACATATAAGTGCAAGTTTATGTGTCCCTATAGTAGCCTTCTTCCATTAGGGGTTCTATAAGTGTTCATGGGGCCATAGGATAACATGGGCTGGCACATGGGCATTCCCAGGTTTCCAGCTCCATTATGGTACCACTGAAAAGTGTCATGTTTAGTATCAAACAACTTGTCCCATCAAACTGAGCAGGAGGTGTCACCTCTCTCCCTGACAGGATGACTTGTGAGGTGCCACATCAAGGCGGTGAGCTTCAAAGCTCCTACCTCTTCTGATATGCAAACAGGCTCCCCCAAGAGGGGGAAAAAGCCAACTGCCTGCCCCAGGAACATTTACAACCCAGTCAGGAGGTGTAAACCCCAAGAAGCCTAGCCACACCCTTAAGGTGGGCTATTTGGTCTGTACAGCTGAAGAAGGGTTCTGCCATTTATAAAAGTGGCAGAATAGAGGCTTCTGGGTAGAAGAGGTGCCACACAACCCAGAAAGTGGTCAATTCAGGGGCAGATTAGCCACCAGGGCTAGTAGTCCATTCGCTACTAGCTCCCACACCCCTAAAACCCCTAAATCTAGGATTGAAGGGGCTCCCCTGGCATCAGGACCTCAGATCTGATCGACTTGCAGCCAAAGTACAAAGAAGAGACCAAAGTCTGCGACCTCAGGACCTGCACAAAGAAAAAGCACCAACGACTGCACATGTTGCAACCACCCTGCAACTGCATGACTCGTCCTGGTAAGAAACACTGCCATTTTAACATGCACACGTTTGTTAGGTTGCCTTCTCTTTCACACAATGACATTTGACACACATTTGCTTGCACGACAATGCCGGGTTAGTTCCCTGAAACCACTTTGCTTACAAAACCACTTTGCAAGAGCACATTCACGACATCTTGAGCATTTTGTACAAGGCCACGACACACATTGTACAAATGTTGTTATTTGTTATTTCGTTCATGAGGCGACTTTGCTATCACAGAGACAATAAACAATGTCAGCTCAGCTAAGCCATCAACATGGACGCATGGATGCCATTGTTATGAATTCACAAGCACTTCCGTGCTCAGGGAAGAAGCACTTGGCTGTCACTTGCAAGGTCATTGCAGTGTTGGCGTTTCAGCTTAGTTGTTACCTCTTGATCCCTCTGTGAGGAGGGATGTCAAACTGGCGACCAAGACAGGGATCAACATACTTTGCCTCCAGGTGAAGGGAAATTAGATCATCCTGTAGAGGATTCTTGGCAGAGCACACGCACCCTAGACAACTAGGTTAGGGAACGCATAGTAGGAGTACACTATACTCAATACATACATGCCAGCATATACACACTGTTTTAGCACAATGGTGGAATTGTTAATTCTATTCACCATCCTTATACTTTTAATCACCTTATCTGCTTCTGTCTATTGATCATTGCAGTGCATATATTTTATACAACAATCACAATGGTTCAATAAATATTGAAAACACCCCTTTGTTTCTTTCTTGTATATCTCTGAGAGCACACAAGTGACTGATCCAAAATGTGCTAGATCTGTTACCACGATTACTAGGAGGGATCAGGGATGTCATGTTCTGAGGTTGCCCAAACCATTTACCACCTGTCTAGGTTAGGGGGGCTTATGGGGGCACTGTGAGCTAGCTGGCTTCTATGACAAAATATCCTGACGGGGTGCATAGAACCAATCCCAATGTTTATGTTGACTGACAAATGCGCAGTTCCTACTGGAAAAGTGGAAACCGTACGACACCGCACCCATATCCAAAGAATCACTGGCCATCAGACCTGCCGAGGGAATAGCCCAAAAGTAAATTGTCTAGTGCATTGTGGGAAATGTAGTCCTGCCCTCCAGCAATATTCAGGCAGCTACAGTGTTCCCACGGACTCCAGGACATTAAAGTGAATGAAGGCTGAGCTTGCCGCTACAAAGGCTTGCTGGTGGCCAATTGGACTGCCACTCCTTTGTTCGATGCTGTGCCTCGAGGGAACCCTGCATCATCTTCAACCTGGTGCCTCTGTGGCCAAGAATTTGCACCTTCTCCTCACCAGCACTGTCTAAGTGGCAAAACCAGCATCCACGGCTCCCACTTCAGCTCCAGGGACAGCCAGGACAACTCAGCACCGGGGCCTTACAAGCCAGGTAAAAATCAACTGACTATCCGAGCCTGGTCCTTGGTCCCGTCTCACCTTCACCCATCAGTGGATTTCACTGAACTTGACCAGCAAGTGACTGATTGTCCCTAGTCCATTTCCCCTTTGAATGCAATGTTTCACAGGCGAGAAATGCACTGATTTCTTTTCCCTTTCAAAACCATAATTCAGGTTATTTTAACCTGATTGTGTTAGTTTTGATGTCTATATAATCATAAAAATCTGCTTTATATTTATCAATTGGTGTTGTATTTCTTTCGAGTCATGTCAATTACTTATCGTCCATGTTGGTACTCTGAAATGCTTAACACATGTTCCTCTAGTAAAGCCTGACTGCTCTGTGCCATAAGACCAGCACTTAGCTAAGGATTTAGTAGTGTGAATTTAAAGTGCCTATTTGGCGCTATCATGAAATTATTACACAGTGAAGCCTAACCAGCCTCACTGCATAATAACCCACTTTCGTACAGAAAGGACACCTTGCAGAATTGCGCCAAAGTTGTAACTTGCGCAACAGTTAGTGCGGCTCAAATCTTATGGCTATACCTTGAGCAGTTTACACTTACTATACACATTTGAACCATTATTAGGTCATTACAGAGGTGTCCGTACTAATCATGGTTAACTCCTATTGGGAGTATGAGATCCCCTATTTCCATAGGTTGGTCAAGTTTGACTGATAAAAGGTTATTCCCCATTCAGTGGGTTTTCTAATTCTTTGATTCCAATTTCAATTTGAATCCAGTCATTATGGCAGCACCTATTGTTATGGGTCCAATTGCAGGGAAGCTGTTACTCAACACCTTAAAGCTTGAGCTGTCTCCAGTGATGCCTTTAAGATGTTTTGCTCCTGGATGGAGTTTAAGCCTATCAATGCTGCCCCAGGACAGTATAATGAATAAACGGTGGTAGATCTGCCTGCGCATTGCAGGGCTTACTAAGATTTGGAAATCCCTTTAACTTTTCAAGAACACCAAAATTGATTTGGTGGTCTACCACCCACGCACAGACATGTTTGTTTGGGGCTTCTGAGCAATGACTGGGCTACGTGGCCAGTCTTGGCTGGTTACACTCCCTTTTCTTGCCCTGAAACTATCCCATGCAGAGGTAGTAGGAGTATTATATAACACTGTTGCCATTTACAGGAGACTTGTGCAGTTCGTGCAATGAACTCTGGGCTCCAGACCTGCTGTCACAGCAGAACCTGCCACTCCCATACAAATACAGACCATTAGTCCACAGACTATTAACACTATCTTGGGAAAAGTGCCAGCGAAGAGTGATGAAATGGCTTTCTGAATTGCTCACAAGTTAGAAGCAATGTATCCGTACACTAGCCCCCAAGGCAAACACAGAACACTGGCAATGTATCTTCCTCTTGGGATGGTGCCCCTGGTAGAGGAGTGCAACTCCTGGGTGAGCATCTTTGCATGCATTTATACCAGTATGCATTGTACACCTTCATTGGTAGTCCTCCCCAATGTCCTTAGACAAGTACAAAACAAACACAGAGCTGCACCAGCTCTAGATTAAAGAATGAAGCTAATGGGAAATGTCTTTACAGTTTCCTCTATCATGCTAAGCAACATAAAGAGAGAGGCTTCAGGTCTGGCTATACGTCAGAGACTGGAAGCAGTTTTGGTTCAGGACTGCGAATGGAAACTGGCAAATATATTTGCGGAAGGTTATACCTCTTTAGGCAGAGATACCTGAGGTATCCACCCCATTAACCCACATTTAACACCAAAAATATGACACCGAGGGTTCTGTTAAGGAGAAATATGCAATGGAAGGAAAGAAAAAGCAAACCCACTTCTCAGAAATCAGCAGGGGTGGATATAACTTAAGAGACCATGAAAAAATGTAAAAGACTAAATGGTATAAGTGTTTCCTCTGTATAGTCTATAATTTGGGGAAAATGGATATGGCTTATAACTTCATAGGGGTCTTCTCTCAACACTTTTAAAAACCTTTTACACCATGCTTTTGCATATTATGCTTTATGTGTGTGTCAAGCTAAATGTAAATGTGGTATAACATGGGAAAGAATCATATATCAATTACTGCCTCAATGAATACCTCAATTATTCACTGGCATACAAGTATGACTTTATAATCCATGATTTATTATACTCATTGGTATTGCAATAATATTCACTCTTGGTGTTCATACCTTTAGCGTGCTTTTTTAACTAAACAACATCCAATTAAATCTCACAAATGATAATCAGCAAAAGGTTATTACACAACAATATAATTATTGCTTCAATTTTCCAAATTGTTTGAGCCATGTGCCTGCGGTTCTTATTTGTTATGAAGTCCACAAGGGAGGTAGTCCTTTGAATTAGTATCACATGGAGGACAATCGCATCCTCTATCTCTTAGATGTGTGTCCCAAATGATTATTCAATTATCTTCGGGATTTAATGATTCCTCCAGTACAACGTGCAGATGTGTTTCGCGCCTTACTAATCTGGGCCTTTCAGGACTTATGAAAGAAGGAAGTACATCAATTGCGCCCTTGTAAAGGAATCAGTTTCGGCTATGGCAGTGGAGTCTAAGTATCCAGCTTATCTGGGTGCACCTCCATAGCTTCTGTGGCTGAAGATTCAGCATGCATCGATGGATGGTGCGAGTTCAAAAAACCTTAACTAAGCCGGTCAAATGGTGTGGTGAGAACACTCTTGGTGCTCTCAGATAAACCGGCCTAGAAGATTGAAGCAAGATTTTAGTTGTTATAATTGTTTTGAGTATAATATTTCATGGATTCCAAAGTCATACTTGTAGGCCAGTGAATAATTGAGATATTAATTGAGGCAGTAATTGATATATGATTCACTCCCACGTTATACCACATTTACATTTAACTCGTTCTGTGACCAGGTAGAGTGGGAGTATTATGGCACACCATGAGGTGCTGATATATATTGTGTGCCCGTCAAGGCATGCACACACATGAAATCACCCCACTTTCGGTCTTGCAAATCATCACACTGCATTTAGACAATATATAAAACCATTTAAAGTGCACTCACAATAAGGAAACATGACAAACAGTGATTATGTTACGTGCACACAAAAGTGCCCCATCGAAGTCTGTCCTGTGACCTACATATAGCTTGTACTAATTAGGCTCCATAAGTGCAGCATTTGACATGGTTTCACATGCTGTACTACTGGAACGGTTGCGGGCACAAGGCATAAGGGGAAGAGCTCTTGATTGGTTTGCAGATTTTCTTTTCAGGTTTTTCAAAAGCCTTATACCTCGGATATCATGCCTTTGCAGCAGGGAGTGCCACAGGGCCCGGCTTTGAGTCCTACTCTTTTTAATCTGTATATCCGACCCTCAGTGGAAGTAGTAGAACACCACGATGTGAAGCTGGTGTCATATCCTGAGGATACTCAGCTTATTATCACGCTGGAGCAGGAGGATGGCAGGGCAGCAGCAAACTTTAACTCCTGTTTGGTTGATCTTGGGGCCTGGATGCAGGCTAGCTGTCTGAAGTTAACCATGGATAAAACCGAGGTGATGGTGGTGGGGAGGCAGCCTTCTATCTGGTCCACCACATGGTGGTCTGATGTTCTGGGCCCTTTACCAATATCCAAGCCTAAAGTGAAAAATATTGGCATTTTTTTTGATGAACAGTAGTCTTTTGATAGCCAGATCAAATCTACGGTAGGCACCTGTTTTGGGTACTAATATTGCTGAGAAAGTTTTTAGGGCTCATACCCGATTCAGTAAAAAATGGTAATTCAGGCCCTTTTGGTGTCTTGTAATGTGCTATATTTGGGGGTCTCTAAAGGTAGATTGGGAATGCTCCAAAGAATACAGAATGCTGCAGCTTGGATGCTATTACATATTCCAAAATGGCACTCGGCCATGCCAGGTCTTGCTGCACTGCATTGGCTCCCTATTCAGCACAGAGTCGTCTTCAAAGCTCTCTGCTTCACGCACAGGATATTGAATCAGAGGGGTCCTAGTTACCTCTTTCCTTTGATTCAACAATATATCCCTCCCAGACATCTGAGATCTAGGGAAGCAGCTCTAGCAGCGATCCCCAGAGTGCGCAGAGCACATCTAGGGGGATGCTCTTTTAGGTTACGAGTTGCCAAGCTGTGGACTTCTATGCCACTGAACCTGAGACTTGAATCTTCAGAGGCAAGATTCCATAAGAATCTCAAGACTTGGCCTTTCAGGCAGACTCAGTTGACTTACCTGCCCATGCCTGCTTCCGATTGATCGATTTCTGCCTAGTATTTCTGCCTAGCGAGGGGGCACTCCTTGGAGTAACCTGGCGCTCTATAAATCTATAAATAAATAAATAAATAAATAAGGCACATACTAAGGGAAAAAGAAAATAATGGAATAAGGATTCCATTAAACATTCCTGAGTTCGTTCTAAAGTCCATGACGGTCTCAATTAGAATTCCCCAGAGATTTACTTCTTCAAAGGACATTGGCAGGTGTTCTGACCTACTTGGTTCCCTTTGCACCTTGAATTTTACCAGCTGTCACTCAGAGCTGTTTTTAAATAGAGTTCCAGTTAATGCGCAGCGGGCCGTGCGACTCGGCTGCTCCACGTGTGTTCAGGAGCATGTTCGTTTCCAAAGGAAGCTGGGAATTCTGGTCCTGTATAATGTTTTCCCTATTATCTATTGTTTAGTTCATGAAACGTCTCCACTGCTGTGACATTAGGGGAGTGGTAGTTCCCAAAGGAAGCTGGGAGTTGCAGTCCTGCTTAATGTTTTCACTATTATCCACTGTTTAATTCATGAACGGCACAGCAGCCGTTGGAACCTGGCTAGCCATACCTGATAACTGTTTCAGAAACAATACAGTGTTGTGGAAGTACCTTGTATCTTCCACCAATAAATGTTATTTGAAACATCTCTTGGCCTAGTATAAGTATGACATCTATACTTTTTGGTGATTCGATCAAACTATGTCTATTGTCCTACAAAAAGAAGTCCCTTTGACTTCAGTGGTTGAAGTTTATAATGTGCAGACATCCAGGACAGTCCTAGGCAGAGTTTGTGGAGTTGTGCTATGCAGAACTCTGCGAAATGGTTAAAAAACTCAGTTGTGCTACCCGCAGTTCCGCGAGAGGGGTAGAGCTGCTCGGTGCGTCTGTTTCGCATTACGTCTCTATATGTTACACAGCTTGATGTGCTGGAAATCACACACAAACGGCACCTCGCAGTTCGCATGGGTGTGGCCATTTTGTTGTCTTATCTCCTCTGCTTATGGTGCTGGTCCTGTTTTTCTAATCCTTACTTAATCTTTTCAATCCTACCCCTGTCTAACTTAGCTACCCCTTATTTTTATTTATTGTATTAGTGTGTGTTTTTGTGTCTATGTATTTTACATTTTTTTAGTGACTTTTTGTATTTTTGTATTTTTCCCTTTACCTTATTTCTTCCTTTCTTTCTTCCTTTTCCTGTTTCTTTTCTTCCTTTCTCCCACCCAGCGCCATGGCAGAGCTGGGTGACCAAGGGAGCGGTGGTGCCAGGCCCCACCGAACAGTCAGCCGCAGCAGCCTACCTTTTGGACGGTGGCTGCGACAAGGGGTAGAGACCCAAACTCTTTTGCAAGGTGAAGCTGGCAGAACTCATTTTTTTGTGCAGAGCCATCTCCCCGCCGTGCTGGTAGCAGGCGACAGGCCTGGGCGTGGGTATCCCCTGCGGGAGCATTGGGCTGTGTTGGGAGAGGGTCCGCAAGTGTGTTTTTCGCTCCACCAAGGTCCAGTGCACCCAGCAGCATCTGACGCACCGCTGGGCGAATATCCTGGACCGGGAGCAGGTCATGCTAGATGTCGAGATTGCGGACCTCGGTGAGTAATTATTGGTTGTGTTTGTGTTCTACAATGCTAAAAAACAAATACAAATAGTATGCTGCTCACACTCAGAGGTAAGTTACATTAAGTTTACATTAAGAATATTATGTGATCAGTTTAAGTGAGGCAGGTGCTCGGCGCTACATACTTGTACTCGTTGGTGCTTGCTTTGACTGATATTATTTAAGAAGCCAATCCAGACTCCTCTGTCCTACTGCCACCACAGTGAATTAGTGATATCAGTGAGTTAGTGTTCTCTTTATGTAGCTCGTACCAACCTCACAGTGAAGTGTAGCATGCAAGTATGCATTGCAAAAAAAGGAGACTGAGTTGGTCCATCAAGGGGATTGAGAAATGAGAATAGAATCAAAGATCATTCATTGCAATACATTAGTTCCAGATTAAGTTTTTGTTAAGGAAATATGGAACAGGGTTTTTAGGATTAGTATAGCCAACTCAACAATAGTCGATAGTATCGATGCTGGTACTACAAGCGATCTGATTTAGAAAACTACAATGTTACTGCATTTACCTGTCATAATAATTTTGTGGAGATTAACTGTACCACTAATCTATTTTTTTTTATTTTCTTTATTTCTTACATCAGAACCTAAGGGCAAGAAGAGGGGCAGTATGGAGGTGGGTCCAGGAGGAGCTGGTCCAGGGCCGCTACCGAGGGCTTTGCTAACCCCAGTAAGTCCTAGTATTTATTATTATTATTTCCCTAACTTTTACCTCTGCCCATTATTTTATAGTACTGTTTTAATATTGCCTATTTTATTTTGTTTGTACAGTCTCCTTTTTTTTGCAACTCCTGTATCTAATTTTTGTTTAAATTAATTCTTGTTATCCCTGCATTATCCTTTTTTCCATATTTCATGGGTTTTTTTTGTAGCTGACTTTCTCAGGTCTGTACCAGTCAATAGTTTTCTTCTGCTTTGTTAGTTATTTTTCCTCTCCCCTATATATCTTGTGGTACTGTAAGACTAAAAACAGATTTTTGGTACTCTACTGTCTTCTGTGAAGATTGCAGGCCCAAGTAAGCTAGTATTATAAAAATATTCACCACACATGTTTGTTGAGAAGGCTTTCTTTTCTTGTTTATGCTCTAATAGTCAACGAGATAGTGGCCATAGTCATGGACCCCCACATCTCCTAATGTTGTGCTATGTATTTAACTTATACAGTACACCAGTGGTTTCCATGACATGGCTGGAAAGTATGAGGTCCTATTGCATTTGCAAACCACACCATATGTCTTTAATTCACTATTATTCCACCCCTTCATTGTGCTTCAATGACTCAGAGTCATCATCATAGGCTATAGCTATGCCCCTCCATTACAAAACAATTTGGTTGGCTTGACTACCTGGCTTTTCTAACATTGTCAACCAACAAAATGCCCAGAGTGATATTTTTGATAGAAAATACTGCTAACCAAACTGTAGTGATGAATTGCGGTTGTATTTTTTGGATTAAAAAAATTGAGGGGAGGCGTATCTGACATCTAAAAAATGTGTAATATATTTTTGTAGGCAGACAGACCACCACCAGTGCTGGCTCAAGTTCCTCTGCAGGAGAAGAGTCAGTTGGAGGGGGTGATGCGGCGGAAGGGGGGTGGTAAGTCACATTGCTTGCTTATTGACAATTACTATTATACTCACTAGCTATGAGGGCATTGTTGTGACTCATGGTCATAAACCCTCTGCTTTAGCAGCTACAGCGGTGGTTAAGTTCTTATAGCCTCTTCTATCTGCAACTCCTCAAAAGCTCACATAATGAATGCTGAAAATGATGGCTTAATGGAAACGGGCAAGAACTGAAGGTTAAAAGAAAGACGGGTGAAATGGTATATGAGTAAACGGATGAGTGGGTGAGTGAAAGGATGCGTGGGTGGATATTGGGTAAATGGATGGATGGGTGAAAGGATGGTTGAAACAAAGGGTGGATGCTAAATGGATGGATATGGATTGGAAATTTTGGTGAAAGAATGCATGAGAGAAAGAAAAGCTGAAATCATGGTGGGTATGGGTGAATATAGAAGAATGAAAGGATGAACGAATAGTTGCTTGGATAAATAAACTAGGGAGCTCTTCTAGAGAGGGACAGGCAGCTCACCTACTTCACTTACTTGGATTTATGATTCACTGTATTTGTTAAAAGAGGCAGAAATGCATCCCACCCATCATCATTCATCACCCCCCTTCCTGCCCATGGCATTTTGTCACCCATGACCTAAGTGCAGTATGGTTCAATTCATGACTGCAGTGTTGGCTGTGCAATGTGTGTCTACTTCAGTTATTGCAGTATTTACAAAGTTTTCGATGCATTGCAAACCGAACGCACAAGGTGTGTCTCCCTTTGCTCACTCAGTCTGCTCATAGTGCTTCACTCCTTTATTCTTTCCTAAGTTATTCTGTCCCAGCCCACCAAAAAATTAAACAATCCATTCTTGGCATGTGCTACATTTTTATGGCCATGTGAAGGGATTCATAAATATATTTCATGGTTTCCCATAACAGATTGACGCCTGTTCAAATTTTTCACTTTCGGCTTTCATCAACTACAGTGACTGAATAAGCTAACACTTAGTCACATGCTGATAATCAGTGATGCCGTACTATTCTATAACAAAAGCTCTACCTACCCAGCCTAATCCCCCTACCTTACCCATTAGTAGAGTAAGTCAAGTTTCCTTTCCATACAGACCAGGGAATTAATTTGTTGGAAATTATTTGGGTGGAGGGTGAGGCCAGTGAGTAAAGTGGGACTCAGTGCCTGATTTCAAGTTTGGCATATGTGATACTCTGTGGCGCACATGCCAAATACAATCTATACATCCCGTTCCTTTTCCTGTAGTGCAGTGCATCATTTTCCCCAGCACCTACTTACAGCCTACACAATGTACACGTTTTATACATGACATGTGTGGACTAGTATCCTATTTATTATTCATCTGCCTCTTTGGAGTCATGGTAAAAAGTGAAAGGTGCTTGGAGAAGAGCAGGGCCATTGGAATTAAAGTAAGATCATTGTTCACTACAGCTGCCACAGCTGCACTTGGCAGAGAGTAGCAAGGTACCTGACACGCTGTCTAGCATGCTTCCATTAATTTAGCACAACAACTCAATAGTGAATAATGATTTACTCATAATGAGAGGTAATTTACTTTTATTTTTCCACACAAAGTATATACTGCTACTGTGCCACCCACTATTTAATTTTAAACAAGTGTTTACTTAGAGCATTGTCTACAATTTGTCTTTTTTCTTTCTCTTTTTCTCTTGATATAGCTACTCTTGCTGGTCCACCACCAACTAGGCAGCAAAAAGCAGGCCGGCTGCGGCAGCAAAGGCTGGAGACCAGCTATTCAGAACACTGAAGGCTGGTGGCCCTGGCAGAGAAAAAGGCAGAAGTAGCTGCCTCTGACCAGGGCCCCAGTTCAGCCAGCCAGCCACAGCCTCCAGCCTCCCTGCCATTACATCGCCGTCACCAGCTAGGGTCCCTAAAGGCCACTGCTGCCAGTGCCCCCCCTCCCGCTCATTCCAGCACCTCATCCTGCAGCAGATTGACCATTTGGAGTGCTATTTAGAGATCCATTTGGGGAGAATTGAGCAGAGTCTGGACCAGCTCTGGACCAGAATTGACAATGCCCTCTTCTGAGCCCTTTTTTAAATGTTTTGTTTTGGTAGTAGGGACTGTTGTGGATGAAGAGGGTGGGAAGGAAGTTGGGACTGGGTGTTTTGGACTTTATTTTACTTGGACATTGGTTGGGGATGGGTTAATTTGTTTGTGGAAAGGGGTGGGCCTGTTATGGGTGGAGAGGGTGGGTTTTTTTCTTGACTGTTAAAATAATGGGAAGAAAGCATTTTTACATCCTACTGTATGTCTGAAGTTTTTTATTGTGTTTTACTTTTACTTTACACTGCTGCCTTTCTGCGCAGCCTTTTTTAAATCTATTTCTCAAAGTGTATTCCAGTTTGGAGGGTATGCTGCCATTCACTATATTGCCTACAGAAACATAGATAAACAATTTCTTACCTCATCTGCAGCAGAAGTTCGTTACTCACTTAGGGCCAGATGTTCGATGTGATTTTGCATGCACAAACGGGTTTGCGAACCCGTTTGCGCATGCAAAATCACTGTTGGCCATGTACAATTCCTAAATAGCGAGTCGCAATTTATTTGTGACTCGCTATTTAGGAATTGCGAGTTGCAATTAGGAAGGGGCGTTCCCTTCCTAATAGCATCCGCAATGCTATGTGTGAATGTGTTGTGACCGCAATTGCGGTCGCAAAACACTCGCAAATTACCACCCTCTTCAAGAGGGTAGTAATGCAGTTATAGTTTTGAAGGGGTCCCCAGGGGACCCCTTCCACTTTGTGACAGTCTCTAAAAATATTTTTTAAGGCCAGGCAGTGGTCCCAGGGACCACTGCCTGCCCTTAAAATATGAAACGAAAACGTTTCTATTTTTTTTTTTAAATGCATCTCGTTTTTCTTTAAGGAAAACGGGCTGCATTTGGAAAAAAGCTGCTTTATTAAAAGCAGTCCCAGACATGGTGGTCTGCTGAGCCCAGCAGGCCACCATCCCTGGGAGGGCTGGCATTCCCAATGGGCTCGCAAATTGCGAGAGGCTCATTAATATTAATGAGCCTCGCAATTTGTGACCCCATTGGGAATCGCAAAACAGTGTAATAACACTGTTGTACATTTCATTTAGCGCCTCGCAATTTGCGACTCGCAATGAGTCGCAAATTGCAAGGCGCTAAATGAATGGGTCGTACATCTGGCCCTAAGTAAAGTAGTTCACTTCACCCCATAGTTCTCTTTTCATATTAGATGACATGATGGCTGGTGGCTGTTCCCTCTATCAATCTTCCAACTGGAGGGTTTGCCAAGGTGCCGTCTTTATTGTAGTGGTAGTGCGCTAACAGGGAAGGCATCACAGTGAGGTCCCACTCCAACCTAGGTGATCTCCAACTGTAGAATTAATCAAAAGCATCACAGGCAACTAAATTGAAAGACAGAGTTAGTGGGTTATACATATACCTTTATAACATAGCTGTAGAAAGACTGAGGACAGACTACTACCACCATGACACATCAAAAAATACCACATATTATAACAAAAACTAGCAATGGTAAATTATACTGTGCAATGGCGAGCATGGAATTTGAAAACCAAAGTTACGAAATCCTCAATTTAGGAATAATGTACTTAAAGACAAGGTTAAGCGTTTTATTTATGCATAACAAAGGCCTGAATGATGATGTTGATGTTGAGGAATGACGTTCTTACTCATGCGTGGTTGGGTAAGTGGGGCTGGCATGGGCTATTGCTCAGGTAATAGAAGATCCCACAGTGAATTGGTGTTGCAATTAACCATATCTGCCCCACCAAGTGTGTGACCTATTTGGTGTAAATTAAGACACACTGCCCAAAAAATCACACAACCCGGGGGAAGACGGTTAGGGGTTTTATATTTGGTATACCCCTAAACCCAAAACAAGAACAATATTCTTCAGGGTGATGAGCAGCACATCATCATCATCATCATCAATCTGTTGTGGAAGGAAACAAAGAAATGAGTATGACACATTTCAGTTAAATGCATTGCAAACAGGCCTTCTGCATCAGAGACGAAAGGTATTAGATATTGAAATGTTCTGTCTTCTAGGATTGAAAAAATCTAATTATGGAGGAGTGAATCAAACCCACCATGTTCTAAAAATATGGGGCCATATTAGCAAAAACAGGCGATATTTATCGCTAACATTATTTAGCGCGATTTATTTTAACGCTACAGATCGCCAGATTTTATCGCCAGCTTAGCGACGTATTAGCAACACGTCGCTAAGCCTCGTTAGCAACAATCCCCAGCGGAAAGGGCGGGCGTTAAAATCTCCGTGACGGCGATAAAAAAACGCACGCCAACGTGAAAAAACCAGCGATAATTTCCGCCCGCTAATAGGCACCAGCCTTGATTTTAGCGCGCTTAACGCGAGAAAAGAAATAAAAAACGCCCGCAAAGCAGGAAAAAAAAAAAAACATGGATCAGCCTTGTGGAGACATGGAGCAAGCGGGGACCAGTGCAGAGGCCAGGAACAACAACACCAACACCCAGGAGGGCCAGGCAGAGACCCATGTCAAGGCCAAGAGGAAGAGGAACCCCAAGTTCAGTCCAATGGAGAACCAGGTCCTTGTTGAAGAGGTGACCAAACATCAACAGGAACTCTTTGTGAGTTCCACTGTGACCATGGCAAGGAAAAAGAGATATGGCAGGGCATCGTGTCCAAGGTGAATGCTGGCGGAGAGAGGAGGAGGACAGTGGACGAGTGCAAGAAGCGTTGGCATGACACTAAGCAGAAGACCAAGAAGAAGCTGGCATCCAACCTCAACGCAGCAAGGCAGACTGGAGGTGGTGGCCCAGCTCCACAGCAGGACCTGGATGAGCTGGAGGAGCAGGTGTCCCATGTCATCAGTGAGGAGAGTGTTGTCGGAGTTGTGGGCCAGGATAGCGCAGAAGTGGAACAGACACAACAACACCAGGGTGAGCATCAAATGGGGACAGGGGGAAGGGGGTGGATGGGTACAGTGGCACCCATGTACCATGAACACAAAATTAGTGCGCATCCACATGTAGTGTGGAACATGTTTTGGATACCCCTGTGCATGGTGGCATAGGGACACAACAACGGGCAACATTAGCAACACTGGCATTAACATTATTGGCACCTCAGCGGAAGGAAAATGCCGCTAAAGTGTTGACAATGGGCATGCAAATATGCCCCTGAGAATTCCAATTGAAGACAATGTCCTGGTGTGAACATGGTCCTCCATTGGAAATCTCAAGAGCATAGTAGCAATCCCATTATCACCACTTTAGCGACATCACACTGCCGCAAAAGAGCCGACAATGTTAACGCTGGTCTTGCCAGTATGCCCCGCCATTCAAAAATAGAACATCAGACAACACACAGGGGCATAGAATCAAGAACAGCTTTTCAAATACCGTCGCTTAAGCGGCTGGCAACTGTTGCAAAAGTGACGACAATGTGCAAGATAATATGCCTTGAGAATCCCAATACAAGATCATGTTCCGGTGTGAACCTGGTCATCCATCGGAATACCCAAGGGCATATTTGCAAGCCCATCATTGCCACTAAACAACAGTTCCCTGCTGCCAAAGTGCCGGTAAGCATAACGCCATCCCTCATAATCTGCCCCCCAGGGCCATAGGAACAGTAAGGACGCCAATATCATTGGCCCTGTAGTGGCAGGAACCTGATGACAAAGCAGTATTAAGTGTCATGACAATATGAGCGAAAAGAACCATGAACCAGACCAGGTGCACAACAGCACCTTGCATGCCATGACGTTTCAACAGGGCAGATCATCATGGCCCCTGTGCCGCTGAAGCAGCTGTCCCCTGCCACAAAAGCTACAGCATTGTTGGCCACATAACACATGAAAATGACCATAGGGGCACATCAGCAAGAAGCATGTAGAAGTTATCACTGTGAAGTGGCAGGAAAGTGTCGCTAAAGCGGCGAGAATGTGCTTACGAATATGCGCCATGGAATACCAATTGAAGTCCCGGTCAGATGTCCTGCACATCTAACCTGGCCTTCCATTGGAATGCCATAAGACATATTAGTAAGCCTATTATCGCCCCTCTTAGCGGCACTTCCCTGCTGCTAACATGGTGATGATTTCAACAAGCTATTTGCCAATATGCCCCATAGTGTGAGGCAGCCAGATCAAAATGTGCACAGAACTGTTGGTTTGCCAAATTCCCTCCTACGATGGCGGCAAGGGGATGACGCACCTGTACTTGTACTACCTGGCGGTACGCCTCCTAGTAGTCCACGACTGGTTCAACGGGGGCTGGTCGGACCCAGCCTATAGGCTCGAACTGAGCGAATTGGGGCTCATGAACATCCAAGCCATGTTGTATGGGGAGCCCATTCCGTCCCGATTACCTGATGTGACACGCTCTGTGTTGTTAGCTTGGCGGGCCTCGCTCCGTCATACTGGGTGGACCGGGAAGCTGACCCAGTGTACTCCTCTTTGGCAGGGGGCTTGGCTCTGGGAGGTTAGTGGACTGCGGGGGTTCAAAACTTGGGACCTTATTGGCATCTCCCAGCTAGGGGACGTATGGGCAGGGGACCATATGTTGTCCTTCCAGGAACTCCAAACGCGCTATTCCCTACACTCATCCCAGTTCTACAAATATTTGCAGTTGAGACATGCCCTCCACATACACATTACGGGCGACATGAGGCTCCCCGACTACAGCCCCATTGAGGCTCAGACGACGATGGGTGACTTGGGGAGGGGGGTCTCCCGCATTTACCGTACTCTAATTAACAACACTCCCACAACCCTGGACAAGCTGAGGGATCAATGGGTGGAATGGGTGGGCCCCTCGACGAGGTGGATTGGCGAGATGCTCTTATGGCCCCCAGAATAGTCACTGTCTCTGCCAAACTCAAGTTGATCCAGTTTTATTACCTACACGTTGCTTACCTCACTCCCCTGCGTCTGCATCGAGCGGGTTTGCGCCCAGATGCGTCATGCGCAAGATGTAACCATACCCCGGCCGACTTCTTCCATATGGTTTGGCTATGCCCCCGTCTGGGGCAGTTCTGGGGATCCATTGAAGCGGAGCTAACGGAGGTATTAGGGTGGGAGGTGCCTCACGACCCTCGGCACTCCTTGCTGGGGATTACGGATGGGCTGGATGGGTCCAGGAGTGAAAAGTTATTTCTCAACACAGCTATGATGGTAGCCAAGCGGGACATTGCGGCGGCCTGGATAAGCCCTGACCCACCTATCCTGGAGAGGTGGCGAAGAGGGGTAGACTGGTGTGCGACCCAAGTAAACGCCCTCTATAAAGCAAAGGGGTGCGTCAAGAAATACCGCAAAGTGTGGGGGAAGTGGTTGGGGAATGTGGAGGGTCCAGATTAACCTGACTCCAAACGCTGCCAACGTAATTTAATGGGGAGCATGATTGGGGGTATAATGCTTATGTAATGAACTCATACTTGTGACTTCCGTGCCTTGGTTGATTGTTAATATGTTTTAAAATCAATAAAACTTGCATATAAAAAAAAAAAAAATGTGCACAGAAAATCTCACACAAACCTAGTCCAAGTACAATGTCAGAGCACCCCATATGTGCAGTTGTAAACCACACAGTCGCACAACTACTTGACATGTGGCTGAGTACCCAAATGGCCCCCTTGCCACAACACCACACACATATGAATAGCCTGCACAAGTACACATGTCACTCGGATGCCATGTTGTGGATGTGCTGTGAATGTCTGTGCTCATGTGCATGAACAGGCATGCTTCCACCAACGTCAGTACCCTGCCAGCATTGCCCACATGTGTCTGAGTAGTGTCCAAGCTGGTGCCTGCTTTGCCAGCTTGACACATGCACACAAGCACATACCTGCAGAGCACACAAGCAAATATGGCCAATGCTGCTGGTGTGCTGATGGAGGATGTGGCATGCCCAAGTGTGCACATGAGCATTAACATCAACACTGCATCCACATTGTGGTGTCAGAGTTGCATGTGTCTGTGTGCAGCCAAATACAATATGTGTGTGGTGATGTCCACAATATTCAAATAACACAACACCTGCATTCCCATGCAATGTGCCTCCTTGCCTGTCCATAAGATGTGGTGAAAGATTAGCAAGAACGCTGACCCAATCATCCCCGCCTGGCCAGCTGGAAACTGTTTGTGCAATGGTGGCAAGAGGTGCCATGAAGTCCCACAGAAAAGTCCATCCTAAGTCCAGTCCCCTGTGTGACCCCAGGCACATGTGAGAGTTACACCGTGGCACATTATCTAGCCCCTCATAGTTGCCCATGACCCCAAGGGGTCATAAGTACATCGCAGTTCAAGACAAAATGGCCCACACTGCACACATCTGCCACACAGGATACAGCATCCAACATAACCCACAAAGTCACTTGACAGTCACACCCTCATGTGCCATACAACATCATCACACGGCAAGCAAACTGTGTCACTTAAGTAAAATGCAGGGGCACATCAGCATGAATGGCATTTAACTTATCGCAGGGTCAGCGTAAGCAAACTTGCACTAAAGCTGCTAAAATGGGCTCACACACATACCCGTGAGAATTCCAATAGAAGCCCAGGGTCTGGTGTAAAGCTGGGCTCACATTGGAATTTTCAAGGGCACATTGGCAAGTCCATCATCGCTGCATCAGTGCAAGTTTCCATCCGCGAAAAAGGGGAATATTGTAACGCCGTACTTGCCAATATGCAACATCATTCTCAATCCACAGAACTCAAAGGCCCAACAAGGCAAATGCGATACGGGCTGACAAACCAAGCAGTGTGTGCCACCAGCATCCAATGCAGTGCATATACAGACAGATCAGGGCCCACCAACAATGACTACTCCGTGTGGAAAAGTGCAGAACTCACATAAATGAACAGAACACACATATTGGGAGGCCTCAATGAAAACACTGTCCCACTACTCCTGTCACAATAGTAAACTGTAGCACATAGTAGCAAGAAGCAACACAAAACAACTGCTGCGTATGTGGCCGGAATCGCCAAAAAATAAGTCATGAGGGGCAGCATTACATGCGCAATAGGATAGAAATAGCAGACCAGGGACACATTAGCAAGAACAGCGTTAGAAGTGTCGCTGCGTCAGCAGCAGGAAACAGCCTCTAAATCAGCAAAAATGGGCTTGTCAATATGTGCATGAGAGTTCCAATGGAAGCCCAAGGTGCATAACAACATGAACGGCGTTAAATCTATCACTGCTTTGGCAGCAGCAATCTGACACAAAAGAAGCAATGATGGTCTTGTTAATATGCCCTTCAGAATTCCAATAGAAGGCTGGGTTCTGGTGTGAACCTTGCCTGACATTGGAATCCTCAAGCGCACATTTGCAAGAACACCATAGTCACTGCTGCATCAGTACCATGCCACTAAAGTGGTGACAAATCTAACACCGTTCCAGCCAACATGCACCCAGGCCCCCCATTGGAATTCTGAAGGACACATCGTCATGCCCATCATTGCTGCTCCCGCTCCAGTACCATGCAGCAAAATTGGCAAAACCAATTACCTCTCACATGCCAATATGCCCACTGTTGAGATGTACAGGACATCTAACCTGGCCTCACATAGGAAGTCTATTGCACATATCATGATGCACCATATCGCCGTGGTCGTTGCCATATGCTGTGGCCAAAGCTGTGACATGATCATTGTGCGTCCTGCCAATATGGCCCTGTGAGACCATCATGTACCACTACATCTTCACAGAAGCAACCCCATCTAAATCAAAACCATCTTGCAATTAAAGGACTCCCCTCAAACACAGTATGACTGTACACTGTTCTGCTGTTTGCTAGTAAATTCATTCAATGCTACATTGTACATGACAAACACTGTTAAACACTTTCTCCTCTATCACATTGCAGAGGGAGAGACAGCACCCCCTGGACAGCAGCCTGGCCCAAACCCCACTGATGACGAGGACGGGTATAACACCATAGATGAGGAAGCCCTGCAACGCCTGCTTGACGCCATCATCCCCTCACCTCCAGGAGCAGGGCAACCCAGCACCATTGCGCCAACCCCACCCCCTGTACAAACCAACATGCAGCATGCACCTCCTGCCACAGCTACCTCCCAGGAGCCTGATGCCACTACCCTGGCCTTCCAACGCCAGGTAGTAGAGATCCAGCGGGAGGTGGCGGAACAGGTGCGGGTGGGGTTTGAGCACCTGGCAGACACACTTGAGGCCATACGTGGGTGTCTCAGTCCCATTCGGGACTGCATGCAGAAGTTCGCAGACACCCACAGCCCCTTCAATGCTCTCCAACGGTCCATGGCTGACATCGCTGGAGTCATGCTCCTGAGACAACAAGCACTGTCAACTCAGAGTGGCTCCAGCAGTGCCAGCCAGGATCTGGCCAACATCTGCAGGTTCATGGAGAGCATGGAGCGGATGCAGGCCCAAGACATAGCTGCCAGGGCTACCCACAGGCGCGAGGTTGCTGGGATCTACCATGCCCTGCACCAGCTCATCGCCTCCTCACTGCCGCAAGGTTTGGCGCAGATGGCTGCTGCTGCTGCCTCCACATCCTCATCTCCACCACCTGATGTGTCAGTGCCTCACAGTGCTGCACCCACAGTACCATCACAAACATGTGAGGCACATGACACATCAGATGATGAAGATGAGGATGACAGTGCATGTTTGCAGAGGAGAAAGCGGTAGCATCCATCTGTGTCAAGAGGGCAGTTTCTTCCTTGGTGCTGTGCACAGTCTCATGCCACGCTTCAACTCTTCCCACCTACTTCCACTGTCCCCCAGTACCACCTTGGACGCCCCCATGGACTGCCATATCTCTTCGTTCCTTGCCGATGCCACTTCAAACAGCCTGTGGACTGAACAATACCTCCTCTCTTGGACCTCTTACCACCATTTGTCTCTGTCTGGCCCTCCAATGGGCACACATGAAATGTGTGAATGTCTGGCCATGCACTGGTCCTGTTCCCCAACACCATTGCAAATAAACCTTACAAGTTACACGTTTGTGTGTTATGTTTTTAAATGCTAACATCAAAGTAATGGGAAAGTCTTGGACAATGAGTCACCTAGAAGGGACACCAAGGTAATTACTAGCAGTGTACATGTTTGAACAGGTACAGAAATGATGAGATATGGGGCTGCATGTGTGAACTGGTGGTGCCCCAAGTGGACGTACACAACGACGTAGCAATTTACCCATCTAGGAGCATGTCACATCAGCCCAAATCCTGTAGCCGTACATGTCCAAATCAGTTGCTATCCACGGGTTGTGTCACCCTTAACACCAGTAAAGTGACATGTCTCGTCACACATAATCACACATTACCTGCTGGACTCACCCTGTTGGTATTGTGCAAATTGCACGTCACATTCCAATAGTCAGGACAGCACATCCACATTGATGGAGACACGGAAGGGCACATTTCTACCACACACATATGTCAAAACATTGTCTGCTGCAATGCAGTAGAGTGGCACATGGGGACATAAAATAAGCTGCAAGCCATCAGCCAGCCCCCCCCTTACCCATACAATTGCAACACATACTTCACCTCTCTCATGCAGTGACCACTCCCACTGTATTGGGCAATGTGTCTAGTGCTGTATTTGCCACTGCAACCAGCACATGGTCCAATGCACGACAACATTTCAAGTGTGGCATCTGCATTTCTCATAGACCAGAGTCACGGCAGGTACAAGTTGCCATTACACTGTCACCACAGGGAGCAATGCTAAATTTACCCCTAGTGTGCATCAGAACAGTGTGCCACAAGCCAAACGACATGTAGGAGAACGTCAAAACATCACTATTCCAGTGATTCACCGTGAGTGATGTTGGAGATGTAAACACTGTGAAGCAGAAAGCACCACTCCCACATCCACTGTGTCATTGACGACAATTGTGAACACCTCATTTAGTAGCTGAATAAATCTGTAAAGCAGGATACTGCAGTGCCATGTCCTGTACACAATGCACACAGATGACAAACAAATCATTGATGGTCCTGGGAGTGAGAAGACAATCAATGTCAATTACCTAGTTCAGGAACCGGCCACACTGGCACCATGTGGTAAGTGTGGCCATGTCAGTGCAATGTAGATGGACTCTGTGCCAGGAGTCTCCGACATGCGGGTATGTGATGGAATCCCCTGAACTATGCACAGCCTTCAATCTCTGTCATGGATGATAGTAGCTAACTGAATTCACCTGCCATGGAATAACATCAGGAGAATTAAAAAATACCCACATGTGCAGTTGCAAGAAGTGCGTCACACAGTCAATGTTGCACGTCACAGATTACTGGCCCTACATGAGGAATCAATTTCACATGTACTCCCTGGCATCCAAGCAAGCTCAGTGAGCTCACATCTAAGGCATGTATCACTAATCCTCACTGACAGATGACATGTCATGTGCATACTCTGCAATTTGGGTACATAGTCCAGTGATGGCAAAAGGTAGCATACAATGGCCTGAGCCACACTGTACAGCCCCATCCCTGACACAAGTCCAAGCAGCTCTTAAAATAACGCAAAGTATTTATTAAAACAGTATGAAAAATTCTTATTCCTATAAAACAGACTAATTCCAAAGAACACCCTACTCACATCTAAAATGAATAATTTAACTTAACTTCCCTAAACTACCTACCCTAACTAATCCTAAACACGCAACAACACATCGTAGACATCAACCCCCTCCCACCCTTAAGGCACATCACGAGACGGGACAAAGACATCTAACCTATACATAGACTAACTAAACATGTATCCTACACAACCATATATAATCTTTTGTATTCTTGGAAATAAGAACACTAAAAACATCAACCCCACACCCAAAGGAAAAGGAAACTTATCCCCAAATACAGAAGAACATTTAAAATAACTATCCTAACTACAACACTAACACTAGCTAAATCCTACTCTAAACCTACACTAATCGTAAATTTGCCAAACACAGCAACAGAAGGGGGACTAGGAAGTGAACGGGGTGGAGTAGGAAGAGGGGGATGGAGTCCTGCAGGCACACCCATCATGGCAGTCCAAGGTGCTGCTGAATGGCTGCCACCCGTGTGATCAGATCGTCCACCTTTCCTGCTATCACGTCCTGCTTTAGCGCAATGTCCTCTAGTGTCTGCTGGTTGCGCAGGGTGAAATGGACAACATGGTCCCCAGTTGATGATGTTGCGATGGCAGGTGCTGTGGGTGGAGCATTAGGAGGGGTGCCACCTGTGAGGTCTGAGACACGCCACTGACGCCTGATGGTCCGGCTGTGGGCTGTGGGGCCTCGGCAGCAGATTCGGGCAATGCCTTCCAGGTCCCCTTTGCCGGTCCTCGCGGTACCGCCGGCCCATATTCCGGTAGCCTCTGGCCACCTTCCTCACATGCAGGTACCGCTCCAGACGCACCTCGTAGGCGTGTTTCTGGCCGGGTGTCATGTTGTCTGTAAAACACACACAAAGCCAAATGTGAGTCGAGTACACATCTCCAACATTAACTGTGCACATTTGCCATACACAAACTATGTCACACGTAGCTCACACCACAGCGCCACCAAATTGAGGCAGCAAGTGACCTGGACAATGATCTGTAGAAACATGGATCAGTGGCTACATGCTGGGGTCACTGACATGACAGTGCATGACACGGTACATGCAGTGACAGACAAAATCCTGGTTGACACTGTGCAATCATATGGACTTAACATACAGAGGCAATAGGAGACAAGTACAAGCAAAGTTAGTACGCAGGCATCGTACCCGTGTGTGTAGCACCATCATCGTCATCATCCTCAAACAATCAGGGGTGCATGCAGCACACTACCAACCTGCGAGGCTCACAAGGCACTGGGGTGGTGGGAACAGCACAAACTAGGTAGGATATGTGGGACTTGAGGTCCCACTTGAACATGTCCGGGTCTTTGGAGTGAATGTGCTCCACTGGGAGAATGTTCCATGCCCTGCCTGTGGTGTTGGAGAATGGCCACCCTCCGGTTCTGTGTCTGCAGCAGCGAAGCACCTCTGCCAGGACAAGTTTGTGGTAGCCAAGGTGGCACGTGTGCATGTGGAAGGGTACTCACTTGTCAGAGGAGTGTGTGTTCAAGGTTGGCTAGGGTATTGTAGGTGTGGGTGAGGTGTGTGAAGGTGACCCGCATCCACCCAGTGAGCCAATGGAGGACTTGTAGTTGTTCCTTACTGTGCTCGTGATGCAGTGACCCAAGGCTAAGTCTGGCTGTGGCGTGCAGGGTGCTTCCTAGCTTTTGCAGATGGGTCATGTACTCCCAAGCGTGTCGTGCCATTACATCTGCTGGACTGCAGGTCAGGAGTGTGTGCATGGTGGTCCTTCCACAGTTGTGTGGGTTCCATTACTATTGAGATTGGAAGAAGCTAAGGTTGTTGAGGCCTGTGGAGGCTACAGCATAGCTCGTATGAAGAAGGAGGAGTGGAGGATTATGCTCATGTGTGGTGTGTGGTCATTTGGGGTGGGGGGCTACAAGGGCAGGGGGCCACCGTGTGTAGTTCTGGCGGAGGTGCAGGTGTCAAGGATGAGGGACATGCTTCCCTCCAATTTGAGTACAAACTGCTGTCTCACATCCAGACTGCAACAGTCCCCAGTTCTCCTTGGTAACAGGGTGTGTTGTGTTTGGCCTCCTCAATTATGTAGAGGATGTGCTGGGGGTCATCTGCCTAGGCCACAATGCAGAGTCCATGCTGTGTGACAATGGTGTAGAGGTTGGCCATGTCGATGTTGTGGGAAGTTGGCCTGGCATATGCTGTCCACTAGTGATAGTGGGCACCTTGCACCAGTCCAAACTAACCCTCATTGATGATTGGTGAAAGACAACCTATATGAAAGCTATCCTAGTGGTAGCTATGGAGAGCGGCCTTCAGGCTAAGTCTCGATGGAGTGTCAAGCAGCTTGCTTTACCAGTCTATGATCTCCTGAATGGCCAAATGAAGGGAGATCCACCCAAGGTATATGTACAAAATAGATAATTACGTTCAGAAAGATTCCCTACCAGTCTCCCTATGAGGCTAGAGGTCAAAGCACATAATTGACACACATGCAAATGACAGTAAAGAGCACAATGTACAGTTTGCCACCGGGGCGTACCAAACCATATACTGAGTAAGTGGTAAAAGAACCACGACTTGACTAGACACAAGGCCTATAGCCTGTAGAATTGCTGGGACCACAAGGAACCACCCAAGGTAGTGACACAGGGGTCCGATGGGGGACATGTGCAGTGAAGTACTGGTTGGTAATCCTAAGTTGAAGGACACTAAGGAGTGTACAAGGAGCAAACCATTTTGGACTTAGAGGTGTCCAGGGCCAACACCCACGGGAGCACCGGAGTACTTGTTACCTCACCCAGGGAAGCCGGGTGCAAAGGTGCCAAATGGGGTTTGCTTGCGTTGTAGTTTTCAGTGGCGGCTTGCGAAGAAGTGCTGCTGCCACCTGGAAGATGCGAAGTTCCCAAAGATATCAAGCCTGGATCGGAGTCGAGAAGAACCTGACAGCAGAGGGGACAGACTCTGGGTCACTGGCCAGTGAGTAGGGGGCACAATCGGAGATTGCCCAGCAATGTAGGGTGCAACAGGTGAAAGAGGTGAAGCTTGGCTCCTCAGCCAAGAGGACCAGGAGCCGTGGACGATGACCAGGAGCTGGATTCGAGCTGTCCCACAAAGGCTGTTGAGTGCTGCGGCGTCAGTATCCGGATTGGACCCAACAAGCCTTGGCAAGTGACACCCACGCAGAAAAGAGAAAGAGGCTTCGGTGCAGAGCAGCAAGGTCTGTGGGACTCAACACTTGGTGGGGAGTCAGGGCACGTCGTGAGCAACCAGGTAAGGCAAGGAAAATCAGAGTTGCATACACAGGGGCCCACCTGTCAACGGACCAGGGACCGTGAAGGTGCCTTCAGCGGAAAAGCAAGACGCAGGCTCACTGAACACCCGTGGACTGTGGGCCCACAAGCTTTGGTGCAGATGGTGCTCTGGGTGTGGGCTACAAGTAACACAAAGCAGGACTTTGAGAGACGTCAGAAAGTCAAGGCACCTGCAAATGTGCACGGTGACCAGGACTTCTGGTTCAATGCTACTCACTAAGGCTGTGGGTCACAGCTTTGCTGGTGACTCAGCTCGAGCACAGAGATGTCTGTACATCCTTTCCCTGGGCTGCAGTTACTTCGGAATCTGGCAGGAGCTTCAGAGATGCCAACCAGCGTTTAGCTTTGTAGGTGCCTGCCTAGCAGGGGAGTCACTCCTTGACCCCAAGGGAGATAGCTTCAGTCCTGTACTCCTGAGTGAAGAGTCGAAGTTCCATGATTCAGCTTCAGAGTGTTGTCCAGGGTACCCTCAAGTTCTGTTAACAGGGTTCCCTAACTCATACTGTAGAAAGGGGTTGTACATACTCTGGGGACCCACCTATGGGAGGGCCAGGAAAGAGGGGTGGCTACACCCATTTCTGTTGTCCAGTTTGGTGCCAGAGCTGGGGCAGGCAGCCTCGGTAACCAGTTAGTCCTGGGGTTTGCACAGGGACACCAAATGTGCCTCCAGTGCAGGCTTCCAAGCATTCTTGGTGTGCACCCACCCAGCCCCCAATACACCAAGACCTGTCTGGGAGGTGGTCACACCTCCCAGCAACTGGCAACCTATTGACCCGCACTACCCTGCTGGAGTTTAGGTCAGCAGCCAGAGGCCAGACTTGTGTCAGTGGTGGCAGCATTCATTTTGGGAGGCTAGGGCTCCGTTAAGTTTCAACCATGTACTACAGTGCAGTCATGTCTCCCACTCTAAAAGGGTGGGATCATACTCCCATACCAGCAACTGGTGTGGGGATATGATTCAAAGGTGTTTGACACCAAACACTACATGTTTCCGTGCAGCCAGTCCAAAGCTAGCACTTACCGTTGGGTCATAATGCATGTAAGAGTATATGGTCAGTCTGTACCACTGACAACCCCGGAGGATAGATTTTGAATGCTGCAGGGGTGCCTTGGTCATGCAGGGGTACCCTCACACATATGACCAAGCACCCTGCCTTCAGGATTGATAAGGCCTGCCATAGGGGTGACTCATAGGTGTTCGTGTGCAGTGATAGGTTAGATATAGTGAACCTACATCTGTGCAAGGGGTGCATGCACCACCTCACCCAGGCTGCAGTAGCAGACCTGTGGTGTCATTTCGGATAGCCTCCCAGGGGTGGCACAATACATGCTTCAGACCCTGCTAGGGCACGGGGGAACCTATGCCCCAGGTACCTAGTGTAACATATACTAGGGAATCATTAGGGCGTCCCAGGACCCAATCTGGAGTGTACCCAAAGTACATGGCACCAATTTAGAAGAGGGAGCAGATAGGCTGGGTTCCTGTTTAGCAGCAGCCCAGGCAGTCTCGGTCAAAAACAGTGTTCATCTGATGAAAAAGTGGGGTTAACCATAAGAGGCAGATCCCACTCTCCCACAGATGTTGTAGGGCGTGGGTCTGAGCACGGTACATAACTGTTAAGCAAAATTCTGCATGAGCCGTGATCAGTTTCCGGGATGTTGCACATGTGTTCTGGGAAAATGTCAGTGAAGGTGGGCCTTTTGATGTGCTACATGCGCCGGAGACATCCCTACAGGGCACATTTTTTGTTGATCCTACTCTCCACAGTCAACTGGTCTGGCAAGTTGTCCCTAGTCAACTACATGAACGTCTGGCCTCTTGTACTCCTGTGTTGAACCTGCTGGCCACCAGAGGCCTTTTACGGACAAGGTTTTGGGGGTAGCAAGCTTCTCAGGGCAGCTGCTGATCCTGCTGTCCAAATCCTTGGCAGTGGAGGTGGTGTTAGTTGTGTCATTGATGGTTTCCTCTGTGCGGGTGGCGTTGAGGAGTCACTCAGTCAGTTTGCCCATGTGCCTTTGTGGTGGGAGTGGTGTGAGCTTGTGTGCAGTGGAGGGGTACAGAGTGCAACGTACGCAGTTGGGTCCTGACTATGTGGCCTGGGGATAGTGGCTGACAATGGATGTCTGTCCCGCCTGCAGGTATTGCCTGGATGGTGTCTCCAGCCATGTGAGTGGGCGTGTTGAGCAGCAGTCCCTGTCCAACGTTGCAGTGGCCATCTAGGGGAGTGGTGGTGTTGGTGTGGGCCCGGTAGGCAGGGGTTGACGGTCTGTTGGAGATGGCGAGGCCCAGCGAGGTCCTGGGCCTGGCCTGGAAATGGCAGTGGATGTGCCCTGTGTTCCAGTGGTGGACATACGTGCTGGATGTTGATGGACAGAGGGTGGTCTGGTTCACAATGGTGAGTCCTTGTCCTGGCTGGTGTGTGTTGTCCTGTTCCTGGATCTAGTAGCCTTGGGTATGGGCAGTGGAGTTTTTGTTTCCAGAGGTGGTGTTGCACCACCTTCCGGAAACCAAAGTGACGTTAACCAGGAAGTTTACGAACCAGGGCCAGACCTCTGCGGTGTGCCGTAGCAGGGAGCACAGGTTGTGGTAACAGTTGGTCTGGTATTAGGCTGCATATGCGTAGGCATTGTTCTAGGTGACAGATCTGTGGCCGAGTCTGCACGTGAACTCTCCATGTGTTGTGTCTGCCCATGATCAGCGGCAGCAGGTGTGTGTCACCCTGCCTGGAGTGCCTGTAGTGCGGGGAGTCATATCTGCCCTATCACACATGTCCTGGGTTCCTGCTGCTGCCCACGTGCTGATCACAGATGTGTGCAGAAAGGGCCTGCCCCCGTCGTGCGCTGGGCATTACTGATGTCAAACTGCACTGCGACACCTTACAGTGGGGGATGGGGCATGGACAAGTGGCTTGGAGGCGGGACGTGGTCAGTGATGGCAGTGTTCACAGGTGTGTGTTTCTACGGGTAGTGATGTCTTACGCATGGAAAAACGTAGTGTACCAAAGGTTGGTTGGGCAACTACAGTGAGGCAGGTAGAAGGAGAACACAGACGTGTGAGGCACGGTACAGATACCAAGACAGCACACATTGGAGTCACATGATTAGCAGTCAGGCAAATGAATGGACATCACATTCCAGTGACACATGCCTGCATGGCAGGTGTACTGCCCTGTGGCAGCATGTGTGGTGTCAGACATGTGTGTGCTTATTCACAACTATGCCAACACAGGCAATCTAGCTGCACAGTGCAAGCCCGTCTGCGAGCAGGGAGATCAGATCATGTGTATGGAGGACTTAGGGGCATGATAGCAAGTTAATATTGGAATCAATTGAACATTCTGCATGTGGTACATGCTGCTGAAGTGGGGATGATGGACTTGATACCATGCCCTAGACATTTCCTATGGTTGCACATGTACTGGTGTGGCCCTCGGCAGCTTTGGTGACACCCAAGGCCATATCATCTAGGCCTTCATCACACTGTAATTGCAGTATGCTGCCGCATGAGTTGCCATTACTACGACACATTCCATCCTGACCTGGCCCTTGCTCCTGGCCTACAAATTGACCTGACCTGACAAATTCAGACTCACGTGTGTTATGCGAACTGATGCACAACAGAGGGATACATTGGGGAAGAATCACCGGCCACATTAGCAAGTGTGGAGATAAAATTATCGTTGCTTTGGTGGCAGGACACTGCCACTAAAGGTGCAAGGATCGGCTTGATGATATGCGTCTGTGAATACCCAGAGGAGGCCAGGTTAGCTGTGCAGGATATCACACCTGGGCTTCAATAGGAATCCTATAACGCATATCATCAAGCCCATTCTCGCAGCTTCAGCTGCTGTTTCCTGCCGCTAAAGGGGCGTGAAGTTCATCTCCGTTCTTGCTAATATGTCCCCACGTATGTGAAGATATGTGCAGTGACAGCAACTTTGCTGTGCACAGACACACCATGTGTCGTCGTGCATGCCATGTAGGCAGCACAGGGCAGGTCACAGTTACATGTCACGCATGTGGGGCATTAAACATGTCAGCTCATCAATCACAACAACCCCAGGGATGCGAATGTTGGAGATACATGCCCAGTAAGATTAGATTCCTACAGTAGCACCTCAAGTACAGGCTACGTGGGAATGGGTGTTGCTGTGTCACACCAATCACAGGCCAGAATGCACACCCCATACACAACCCAAAAAGCGTGACTGTGTACCTCATCGACATGTATGGTACAGCTTCAGACTTGAAGCCATACCACCATTGACAACGCAACAATGATGACAGTCACGTAGGAACAAGGTCTTAGATGGAGGATGTGCACATCACTCCTACAGGGTATCATTGCATGGTGACGGAGAGGTCACAACAGTAAGCCTGATGCATTTGTCCAGAGTCACTTGCCGAATGGTGCACACTGCTGCATTCAACACAACATTGTCACACTGTAGGCATGCCAGCCGTGAGACACACCCATACTTCAGTCTACACCGTACATCATGTGTGCCAGTCATCCATGCCACTGCAACATGTCAGTGAACAAAGTTCAAACTCACCAGTGGCGTGTGGGTCCTCAAAGCTGTCGATGTCCCCCTGCGTAATTGGTGGGCGTCCATCTGTGGGAGGAGTGAGGAAAAAGATGTGTATCAGCCTGCAATGCATATGACTCAGATTCCACATTCATATCATCTACACAACAAGATACGCAACATTACTGTGGTGTGGCATTCCCTGTTGGTAACACAGTACATGAATGTGCCAACTTCGAATGCCATTGACACCATACATGTGACAGCTGATCTTTGGACTAACTGGCCTGCTATGCTTGCTTCCATGGGCATGACGGTTGGGGCAGTGAGCCACAAGGCACCATCACTACAAGCATCATGATGGTTAACATGCACTGTCTACATATGAGTTGATGCCGATTGCACTACACCATTGCACATGTGTCATTTGGATTAGACTATGTGGAGATGGGCACTTTACTTGGACCATTCAGCGCATTAACACGAGTCTCCACACAGTGATCAAGTCCAAGGGGCAGTGTAGCTGACACGACACAATAAATGTTGCCTGCATAACTTCCTTGATTTCTGAACATCACACCTTGCATATGGCCAAATTTATGTGTGGTACATGCACTATTACACATGTCCTTTACGAAACATTGGGGCATAATACCAAGCCAGAATGGCGGGATGTTGGCTGACTATCATTGCACTAGCATGGCCGGCCTTTCTTCACCTGATTGACAATGCAGCGTTAACATGCTATGGCGCTTCTGTGCTTGTGATTTTTGTGCAGCCCCACTTTGCACCGCTAATGTGATGCACAGTCGGTGTTCCTTTCATCAGACAACATGGAGATATTGTCCAATTGCACTTTGCAGCATCACCATGCTGGCACAGTACTTGCGTAGGGAAGGAGACCAGCATCCAAAAGGCTAATATTTCTGGAAACTGACATCTGCAAATTGTCTGACTTGCCCATGTGCTCAGTGGAAGGCCCATTGTTAGGTCACAACCCCCTCTCCCCATGAACGACCCAGCCCTCAGCCCAGTTGTATCAATGCTGGTGCCAACGCGGTATTGATGCACATCGATGCATATGGTTGCATTCCACATTACCAGTCAGGTATGCGTAGCAAAGACCCTGCTGACACCACGATGTGCACCGGCAAGGTACAGTGATGTCCTACAACACGCAACAACAAATGGGCAATCTAAAACGCATTTCCTACTCAATATGCGCCATCATACTGCCTGCAGGCACTTCAATTCAGTGTGCATGCAATGCCAGGCCCAGGACTAGGTGTGGCAACAGCGCAGTTGGTGACACAGACAAGCAATAGGTTGCTAGACATCGTGATGCATCTCACACCTCAGACAACATCCATAACACACATTGTAGGCGGGGGAACACACTTAGGGGCATATTAACAACAACCCCTGATAATTATCGCAGAACGCACTTAGCGCGTTTTTAATTTTCCCCATCTATTGCCGGATTACATCGCCCTGTTAGCGTTGTATTAGCAACACTTTTCTCACATGCGATGTAAAATCCTGCGATAGACGGCGATAAGCATCATTAGCGTACGTAATCCAGCGATATGGGGACTGCGCTAATGAAATGCTTGGTAATCGGGAGATGTGGACTTAACCTTCCAATCCACCTCCCATTCATAGTATGGTTGAGTCAGATTATTAGCAGGAGTTAAATACCTGCGAAAAAGGGGCCTTAGCGCTACTTTTGACGTCGCTTTGCGGAACCGGTGCAGCATTGTAAGTAATGCGAAGCTGTGGTAGCGAGGGTTTGTCATGTAGTATTTCTATAGATGCGCCCACTTTGCATGTCATCAGCGATGTCTATCGCTGACATGCAAAGTGGGGAAAAAACGGCTGTTATCGCAAGGAAACTCGCGCTACTGCATGGTAGCGAGACCTTGTAAATTGTGCGATAATAAAATCGCAGCTTTTTCGGCGATATGTGCCGAAAAGCGGCGATACACCTCTTGATAATATGCCCCTTAGTGCCCTTCAGTCCTCACACTCAATGCAAATAAATGTTGTATGTGTACTTACCACACCGTAGGCCTGGCATCACTCCCACGTAGTCCAGGAGGTCGGCCTCACGTGCCAGCATGTCCTGCCACCGGTGTTTCCATTGACGCACACTGCGGTCTACTCCGAAACACCTCAGCATCTGTGCCTGCAGCCGCTCCCATTTCATTCTCCTGGCCGTGAGATTGTATCCCAGCAGGATACGCCCTCCCCTCTCCAACATCAGTGGCAGGTAAAACTTAACCAGCCACAGAAACCCCCCAGCGTCGCCTCCGACAACCTGCCCTCCCTGCCCACAGCCGGCATCTCCTCCACAACCTCTGACCACCCACTACCAAAAGATAAGTACCCTCTAAATTAACCCCAACAACTATTAATATTAACTACCCCAGGACAGACACCCGACAAAAAATGGCACAGGACACAATTACACACACTTGCAAACTACACAAACACACAACAGACACTAGACAGGGGACACAGCAACACTCAAAAACTCTACTCTGCAGCACACACCAACAATACACCTCCTTCACTCTCCACAGTCAAAGCATTGTGCTCAAAAGTGAAAGTGAAAGAGCAGAACACTACTCCAGTAGACAGGAAGCATGCAGACATCACTTCCTGTCTGTTTGCGGCCCGTTTTTTCTATTGCGACGATTTTCTGCACGCTAAGGCTCGCAATGGTGTCGCTAAAGCCTTAGCGTCTGTAATCGTGACGCGAGGAGTCGCAAACGTTTACCTTGAATGTGTGGAAGTGTCGCGCGTTGTTTTGGGACGTTGTGCGTGAGCATGCGAGAATAATTTATGTCGCTGAGTCTGTTTAGCGGTAAACTTTTCACGCTAACATAAATTCAGTACATTGATGCTGTGTCATTGCAATATTAATGTACATGATTGCAAAATTGATGTCCAAGTACAGTGGGTATATGTGGTTGTTGCTTGTCACTCCAATGACACCATGAGCATTTATGTTACGCACAAATATCAATTTCTTCCAAGTTTGCAGGCTAGTATTCCAGAATTAGCCCCATTTTTACCCCTCATTACATAATTTGGCACTTTTTACACCCTATTCATGACCCCTGACCTTGTTTGGTTGGTTGCTCACCCTCCGCACAGCACCGCCTGTGTGTCCGGACCCTGCCGCAGCTGCCGCTGCTGAGGTGAGTTGACGGCCTCCTACACCCGCAGGCTACCACCAGCGCCTCATCCCTGTTGGCCAGTGGTAGGCCTTAGGTTTGTATTCGTGTCAGTGTCACGCATAGTATTGCCCTTACTGTTTAGTTTTGTGTCTGCAACTGCTGTTATCTGGCTACCCCCTGTGCCTGTACTCCCTCTCTGTACCCTTTTACCTTCTGTCACCATTGTTGCTCCCGTGATTCGGTGCCCTTGCCTTCCTTTCACTTAGCCGCTCCAGTTCCCGCCGCTGCGTCCCTGCGGCACTGCACCCCTGACCGCACATTTGCTGCCCCCGCCTCCCGCCTCCCAGCTGTCCCTCCCTCCCACCACCCCATGTCTGGCAGACGCTGCGCAACCGTGCTCAGTGGGCACACCGCTCGCCAGCCAAAGTTGCGCATGAGGCAGGCCCGTAGGCACACGTACACGCCAGGACCGCGGCCAGTGCCAGAACGCATGGTCCCCGTACCCACCACGACGACCGCCGCCGCTACAATGCCAGCACACTCCACGCTCTCAACTCCGGACGGAGCCACACCTGCTTCTGTGCGGCCCCGAAACTCACACATGGTCCCATCACCTGCCGGGACTGCAGCTACACCTGCCTCAGCACTACCAAACCACCCACCAGGTGAGACCTCAAGCACCTCCATAGCATCCTACTGAACTCACACTCCGCACCCGAACACTCCGTCAAGATCTGGGACCTGCTCGATACATCATCCCCAGACGTCGCCTTCCTGACGGAAACCTGGATGAACGACTCCTCTGCACCCGACATCGCCATAGCCATCCCTGATGGCTACCGGATCACCCGCAGAGACCACAACTACAGAGTCGGAGGAGGAATCGCCATCATCCACAAGAACAGCATCAGGGCCTCGAGCAGCACAGATGACACCCTCAGCACCGCCACACACATGCCTTCCCAGATCCACACAGACCCCAACACCACCCTCAGAGGCACCCTCGTGTACACCCCCCCAGACCCCAAAACAAGTTCAGCCACTCCGTCGCAAACTTCATCAGCACGCACGCCCTGTCCACCACCGACTACGTCCTCCTCGGAGACCTGATCTTTCACCTTGAGTACAACGACAACTGCTACTCCACCACCCTGATTGTCAACCTCACTAACCTCGGACTGAGGCAGCTCGTCACAACCCCTACCCAATCCGCCAGTCACACGCTCAGCCCCGGATTATCCTCAGGCCCACACGTCTCCTTCAGCCACACCACCGTACTCCTCTGGGACAGCTACCGCTGCATCCACTTCACCTTCCAGTAACCTAGCACACACCACCGCACACAACAGATCCCCCGCCACTGCTGGAGCTAAACCACAGAGGACCAACTCCATGCACACCTCTTTCTCAGCCCACCCACCGACCCCTCCGACACTGACGACGCTGCGTGCTACCTCAGACGCTGGATCGACGACTGTGCAAAAAGCCTCGCCCCACTGAAGAAACACTCCTACAGAAACACCAGCAAGTGTGGCAGCTGGTTCACCCCAGGACTCAGAGCCTCCAAGCAAACCAGCCGGAAATTTGATGAGGAATGGCACAGTGAACAGACACCGGACAGCCACGCAGCCCACAAAGACGCCATCCACAAACACCATCAACTCATCATGTCTGCCAGGTGTACCTCCCTCAAAGAACCCCTCAACAACAACACACACTACAACAAGGAGCTCCTCAACACCGTGAAGGAACTCTCCAACCCCTGCTCCAACACCATCGACATCCCGCCGTCGCAACCCCTGTGCAATTCCCTCGGCACCTTCTTCCACTGCAAGATCGCAGACATCCACGACAGGTTCAACACCCAGACAGTGCCGCCTGACATCAGCACACCAGGCTCTCCGCACTACATCAACCACGACACCCTGCTAGCTTGGGCCAACGTGAACATCGGTTACACCATCAAGTGCAGGTGCACATTCCACTCCAGCTCCCACTCACACACATTCATGCACAACATCTTCAACACAGTCAGCAGCTCCATTGCACCCCACCTGCGCAACGCCATCTATTTCTCCTTCAAGACCCCGACCTTCCCAGAGAGCTGGTAAAACGCAAAGTTCAACGCCCTACACCGAAAACCCAAGGTGGACCCAAGAGACCTTAGACAGTTCCGGCCCATCTCCCTGCTTCTGTTCCCGGCCCAGGTCATCGTGAAGATCATGAACAGACAGCTGACCCGATACCTCAAAGTGTACAGCATCCTGGACCCATCCCAGTCGGGGTTCAACAGCACCGAGACTGCCCTCATTGCCGCCACCTACCACATCAGGACCCTGCTGGACAAGGGTGAGACGGCGGCCCTCATCCTACTGGACCTCTCCGCTGCCTTTGGGCCTGTCTGCCAACGCACACTACGCACACGCATACAGGATGCTGGGATCCGAGACATGGCCCTGGAATGGACCACCTCCTTCCTCCCCGGCAGGACCAAGACCATCCACCTCCCCCATTTCCGGTCCATGGCCTCCTAGATCATCTGCGGCGTACCCCAGGGATCATCCCTCTGCCCTACACAGTTCAACATCTACATGGCCCTGGTCGCACACGTCGCACAATTGCACAACCTCTACATGATCCCCAACGCCAACAACCCCCAACTGATCCTCTCCCTCACCAAGGACCCCTCACCACCACATCCAACCTCCACGAAGGAATGCAGGCCGTCGGCAACTGGAAGAGCTTCAACCGACAGAAGCTGGACACGGACAACACGGAGGTCCTCATCTTCGGCTCACGACCTTCAGGCTGGGACAACTCATGGTGGCCTACAGCACTGGGGGCAGCCACACCATCCACCGACCACGCACGCAACCTGGGAGTCATCCTCCACTCAACACTCTCCATGACCAAGCAAGTCAACACAGTCTCCTCCTCCTGCTTCGACACCCTCCGCATGATCTACAGGTGGATACCGACAGTTACAAGTAGTACAGTCACCGTGCCCCTCCTCAGTAGATGACTCGACCATGGAGACACCCTCTACGTGGGAGCCCCAGCCATGCTCATCTGATTTACCTGCACTGGCTCCCCGTCACCAAGGGGATTTCCTTCAAGCTCTTCATTCACACACACAAGGCACTCCACGACACCAGCCCAGCCTAACTCCACAGACGACTCTCCTTCTACATCCCCAAACGCCAAATCTGCTCCACCGACCTCGCCACCGTCTCTTGCGTCCGCAGTACGACCACCGGCAGCTGCTCCTTCTCCCACCTCACCAACAAGACCTGGAACATCCTCCCACTAAGCCTACGGCAGACCCAAGACCTGCTGACCTTCGTGAGGCTACTCAGGACCTGGCAATTAGACCAGTGGCGCCCCCCTTTTTCCCCCCCAGAGCCTTGAGACCCTCGCAGGTATGCAGTGCACTCTACGAGTTATTTCTTGATAGATTGTTTGATTTTCGTCTGTGGCCCCGTTGTACCCCCTATTTCCATCGTTAGCCCCTTTTTCTGCATTTTTATCATCTTTTGCCCCATTGCAAACCCTACTGTCATATTTAGCCACCTTTTACGGCCTAATTTCATGCCTAGCCAACTTTTACAAGCTATTTTCATGTGTTGCCACATTTCAACACCATGTCTGGATATTTTGAGCCATCGCACACACTTCTTCTTGATCATCTACATTTTGCACCCTATTTGCATTTTGTATAGCTTACATGCCCTCTTTGGTGCTCTGGCCCCATTCCACACCTACACCATCATCCTTTGCCAGATTCCACACACTCTCTGCATGTCTACTACCATTTCAGACGCCACTTGTCTGGAATGGTCACAGTACGCACACACAAAACCGGACTTTTCTTTTGGCAATGACTGCAGACTGTCATTCACATTATCTTCACACACAACAGCCTAGTTTTCATGATTTGTAGTCACAAGTAACAACATATTTGCATTGGCTAGCTGATGTAGCACCATGTAGACTACCATCTTATATATTTTACACACCGCAAAGCATCTCTGGACTGTGGACACATTCCCATGTACAATGGAGTAGTGTACTTTTCTTAGCACATGTTGGGCAACGTACACCTTATATTATGGAAGAGGCCATGCCAGACAGTGAGAGGCAGACAGGGTATATGTGTTTGACATTTTATTGACACACTCCAGGTTTGTTGTTATTCAGCTATGACATACATTTGAGGGAGACGCTCACAATGTTCTGTACTCAGTTGAAGAAATTATTGATGATTCTGGTCCTTCGGGCAGTCCCAGCTGCATTCATTGACGGGTGTGCTGGACCTGCCTCTTCATCATCATCATCATCCTCTTCTTCTGGTGGTGCGGGCACTTGAATCCATGGTGTTCTGGTACGCACACATATGTTGTGCAACACACAACATGCCATGATTATTTTGTTGACCATTGCTGGGCTGTACAGCAGTCTGCCACCTGAGATGTCCAGGCAACGGAAACGTGACTTTAGCACACCAAACGTGCGCTCCACAATGGACCTGGTGCGTATCTGTGCCGCATTATACTGCCTCTGTGCTTGGGTGTTGGGGTTTCGGAGGGGTGTCATCATCCATGGGCTTAGTGCATAACCTCTGTCCCCTGTGACATGTGAGGGCAAAAAGAATACTTCATTAGCTGTGCTGGATGTGTTGTTGATGTAGATGGTTTTATGTCATGTCATTGGTGTTATGTTTTGTCTCATGTTGGCCATGTTTTGCTTCAGGATGCTTACATAAATGTTTGGTTAATATTTCGGCTCTTGGTTGTGACTGCCTCCACCACGCTAAAACTATTGAGTGCACTGCTAGGTAACATGAGTGGCTCGACTCCCATCTGACAGTAATTGTCCATCCGCACAGTAATTGACATTGGCATGGTATGGTGCAATGGGGCACACAAAACACAGTAGACATTCTGTGCAGCTGCTGCTGGCTGGCCTGCGGCGACACACATCACATGCTGTTTCCAGTAACATGCTAACAAAGAATATGAACAGTTAGCAGCCCCCTCACATGCCAGCACCATTGGGTTCAGGGACACTTCACCAACCACATCAACAGGATCGGACACAACAACATCTACTCCCTGGACTACGTGCTCATTCCGGGCTTGGCGTCCATATCATATGCCCTGACCACTAAACATACATTGCACATGGTGCCTTCACATGCTTCCCAATATTGTCGTGTGCAACTGTGTCCCACACAGTCCTTGCCGTCCAGCCGGGATACATATACTCACTTTGTGGCAACATATTCACATCTGATGTGTACTTCATCCCACCTGTCCAGCACGACACATGCACAGTGGGACTTGTGTTCCTACTTTCATTATGAGTCATCTGTCTCTGTCGCACATGCATGTTTCCCACATGTCCCCTCATTTGCTTGGGGGGTTCAGGGATATTGACCCTTTAATTGGGTTCATTGACATGTCATGCTATGGTTACCCCTTTTTCTGGTGTTGGTGTGTCTGGTATGTGCAGATGTTGTTTGACATGTTGTATGTGAATTTGGGATGTGGACTTTAGCACATTTCTTAATTGCATGTGTGTAATGTTTAGGCTACGCAAATGTTGTATTGGTACTTACCAACTAGGACTGCATTTCCGTAGGTCCCATCCTGGAAGCGCTGGTTTATGATGGACTGTTGGAAGATGTATGAATCATGCACACTGCCTGGGAACTTGGCAACGACATTGGTGAACAGTCCACGATGATCCACTATTGCCTACACATTCATGGAGTGGCTGTGCTTTCTGTTGCGGTATACGTGTGCAGTGTCCGCAGGGGGCGCTAATGTGACATGTATACAGTCTATTGCACCCAACACTTGTGGGAATCCGGCTATGGCATAGAATCCTTGCTTGGTCTCAAGCTGTTCCAGCATGGTGTTGGGGAAGTGGAGTTCCTGGGGTATCAGGCTGATTATGGCATCCAAGACAGTTGGGAGGAATATTGAGAAAGATGCCTGGGAAACTCCTCCGACTCTAGCCGTTGTTGGTTGAAATGTCCCTGAGGCCAACATATGCAGCACAGCCAGCAGCTTGGTCTGTGGTGGGATATTGGTTCTCCGCTGTGTTTGTGCCATCAGCCTGTGAGCTATCTGGTTCAGGATGTGCTCAATGGAGGTCCTTTTGAGCCTGTAGTGGGCAATGACATCTTCTGGGGTCAGGTCACCAAGGATGAGACGTCTGCGCTGTGGCCGCTGTCGTCTTCGGCGCTGCCTCGGTGGTGGTCCTGGGGGAGGTGGCTGTTGCCTTCGTGGGACTCCGAGCTGTATGATGAGTGCCTCCATGGCGTCTGTGGGCCCTCAGCTGTGTGTATGGGCTAGTCTCCCTTTTATGCCTCCTTTTATCTCCAGTTTTCAGTTTTTAGAACTGGTTTGAGCAGTTCTTATTTATCCCCAGCTAAGGGGCTTTAGCGTGCTTTTTTTTATCGCTTCGCGGGTCGCAGCCTTCATTGCTAATATCGCGATGCAGGATTAGCGACGTTTTTCCAGTTATTTTGGTAGGGAACGCCTACTTGGCATATCATTAGCGATATTTTTTGCAGCGATGCCCGGCGATATTTTAGACGGTTGTTAACGCATGGGAATCGTCACTAACAGCGATTAGCGACACCTTGGTAATCAGGAGATAAAAATATCGCCGCTTTAGCGACAAAAAGTGCCGCTAAAGCGACGATAAGGCCCTTGCTAATATGCCCCATGATTGTTAAAAAAAATGATAATGTATTGCCAAATTGGGTGGTGCATTTGCATTCTCCTCAGGAATGTCCATCATTCTTGGGTGCCTGTCTGAACCAGTCCGATAGGTAAGCAGAGGTGTTGAGCTCAGCTTTTGCCTTTTATTGATGCAAGAGAGGAGAAGGCCTGAAGATTGTAAAACAGAAACTGTAGAGTCAAGGAGGAGGAAAGAAGAAAGGTAAGCTTCAAAAACAAGAAGACTTGGAGTTTCCCTTTTGCCACCAGTGCAACACACACACTCAGCTGCATTTCCCAAATCAACGCACCTCTCTCTATTCCACATTGCTGAGTACCAGGCCTCAGAGTCATGGTTTCTCTTTGAACTCAATAACTTTCTTCTTCAAGCAGTTGATGAGATATTCTCACCCTGAGTCCTTCCATCCTCCTTCTGACTCCGAGTAACTCCGCCCCAGTCCGGCCCAAGCAAGATAGACATGTAGGGCACTGCCGTTGAAGAACAAGTAGAGAAACAGAATTGCAATATTTTGTATAGATCTGTGCTTGTTAATTAAAGTGACTGGTTTGGTCTCTGAAGAACCCGAAATGAAGAGTGGACTGTACAGGTACATTTTCAGTAAGTAAAATTGTAAAGGCCAATCACCTTCAGGAAACATTATCACCCTTCAGGCACCAAAAATTGCAATTAATCAAAATCAAGTTTATATTAATTGAACACCCTCCCTCACTGTCTGACACCACATAAATCATCACTCGCAATCACTCACTTGTTGTTGCAATAGTTTTAGTTACATCTTCCAATCAAAACATGGGTAGGTTAGGTAGTAGGTATCTTTGAAGCAGGCAACACATTGGAATTTGATATTGCCACTCTTGTAAATCAGTGATCTTCTGGGGCAGCCCTGCTAAGTGATGAAAAAAAACAATAGGCATGGGAGGGAGGCAGACATTGTTTCCAGTGTCATGAAGGAATTGTGGAGGCTTCTTCACTGCACACTGGTCCAACTCCAATCCGGTCATATATCAGACTAACAAATAGTGTGGCAGCATAAATCTGACATGAACAATATGTTCCACTAGCTACTTGTATGTTTTATTTTGCAGAGAAAGAAGTTCAACGAGAAATAATGAAAAAAGTTCCATGGTGGCACTGGCATACTCAGTCTGGAAAGTAGAGTTTGTCCTCAAACTCAGGTGCTTCACCCAGAAGTTGGTCAGCTAGCACACTTTATTCTGACCAATCATCCTCCTCCTCCGACTGTAATATTTCAGGAATGGGGTAATTGTGTGGTATGAAATGTTGGTTAATTTTGATCATGGTCAATCTCTCCACGGTTTGTAGTGAGAGACTGGTCCTTTTCACTGTAACAACTACGCCAGCTGCATTGAACATATGCTCAGCAGACACACTGGCAATAGGTCAAGCCAGATAATTTATTGTCAGCCTGCTGAGCTCTGGTCATTGGCTGATCTTGCCATACCAATACATCAATGGGTTTTGATCCACATAGACCTCTTTAGGATCATCCAGATACTCATGGAATATCCTCTGAATGGTCATTGGTGCTGCCACTTCTTGACCTCTTTTGCCTTAGCCTATGCACTGGACTTAAAACATGCCACTTGAAACCAAGCCAATACAGAGTTTGGGTCTGATTCTTCTGGTGCTTTTGTTGCCAGTGTTCTTGTTGGTGGTGTTGGCTGCTGTGAGACGATACTGCCCTCTCTGGAAGTTGAAGGCGGCACCCCAGAACTGTGGAGTGGGACTCTAAGTTCCAGCAGTTCTTCTTCCAGGTCTCAGACTTGCTCAATAATCCACCTCTTCTATTTTGAAATATCCCCTTCAAAAAAGGAATGAAAGTGGTGCATATAACCATCTCCAAAATTCTCTGGGATACTAGAATTAGCATGCAGTGTTGTATAAAAGTTAAAACTACCTAACCTAAGTTTTTCCGTAGGACTGCCCAAATTTTATAGGCCCCCAAGAGGGTCTTAAATCAAATTTTATTTAAATAGCTAGGTCCACCTGTCATTGTAAACATCTTTTTTCGTCTTCACCAACAACAGTGAGGGAGTTCCATCCAAGCCATCCAGTACCTCTTCCCCTCCTCCTAATAACAGGGCCAGATATTGTAGCGCCAAGGCCGAGAAGTACATTTTAAAGTTTGGAACAGCCCTCCCAACTTTCTCTTTTGGTAGTATCAAAACTTTTAAGCCCACCTAGTTTTAGAATAGTCCCAAATAAACTTGGTAACCATATCTTCCATCCTTTTGAACCACTGATTCCCAAATTCCAGTGGTATAGCCCTAAATAGATATAGTACTTTAGGGAGGAACATCATCATTACAACATTGGATCTGCCAACTATCGTTAAATGTAGATTATCTATCTTTGTGAAGTCCCTTGCAGCATCTTCAATTACTACAGACAAATTATTCTCCTATATATGATCAATGTCAGTAGAAATACTAACCCCTAGCTATAACACTTTTTCAACCACTGTAACCTCTCGAAACTGAAGTAGCATCTAGAGAGGCTTTGTATGAATCATAAAAATGTGGGAGAAGAAATTCTTTTAGATATTTTGTCATTCTCTCCTTCCTCAGCCACTATGTCCTCACTATACAAGTCTTGGTAGTTTTCCTTAAAATTCCTTAAAAATCTCACTTATACCGTTCACATCTCTAGCAACGTACCCCTTCGGTGGCTTGAATTCTTTTATTAAATCATATGAATTCTTTTGTTGGATCCTAATGGCCTAAAGATGCCCCACCTTTTCACTGTATTCGTAGCAGTGTTTTTTCCAACCCAAATAGTTATCTGCCGTCTTCTTCGCAGAAACCTCAGTGATTGCCGATTTAGCCTGTGCCACATTCAGTTGAGCTTCCTCTAGCCCAACTCCCTCTGATTCTGCATTAATTAGCCTGGATTCTGCCTTGACTAACCTTTTATACTGTGGCTTCATTAACAGTTTTTCTGTTCGTTGTCAATTCAAACTAAATCTAATTGTCCCCCCCGAACCCTAGCCTTAAAGGCATCCCAACAACACAAGGAGAGGAGCTACCCCTATTTTCTTCAATGAACAATAGTATCCATCTTACCATGAGCTTAAGATAATTTTTATTGTGCAACAGGGCTCGTTCAAATGTCCAATTCAGATCTACTTGACGTTTCTCATGTGTGAATTCTGTAACCAAGGGATTGTGGTCAGATATACCTTGAGGAAACTTTTCTACCATACAACTTGACATCATGTCATGAGATAACCAGAAATAATCTAACCAGGCATGCTTCCTATGTGGGGCTGAATAGCAGGTGAACCCACTGTCTATCGCTGACATGCTACTCCAAGCATCCGTGAACCCATGATCTCTACCCATCTGATAAAGAGCCTTAAAGATACAGGGTTACAACCCCTATCTGAGTCAACTCCTGCTCCCAACCAGTCACCCTGCAAATGGATGTTGAAATCACTATAGACTATAATAGGCAACTAGTAAGCCATTCAAAAACCAACGGCTCATCTAAAACTGACCCATAGACTAAACATAATGTGAAAGCCCCACCTTGATAACAGCATTGGGTAATTATTCACCTCCCAAGACTGTCAAACCTGGTTCACCTAAACTTTAGCCAAAATGGCCACCCCTCGGGTCCTCATTCCCTGGGTCGTATAGCCAAGGACATCATAACCCATTGATCCCGGTAAACTCTTCCTCCCCCCTTCCAAATGTGTTTCCTGCAAATACACAATATCTGCTTTCAAAAACTGCAGATCAATAGGTACCTTCTGCCTCTTTGCCCTATTATTTAACCCATTAACTTTTACTGTGGATATCCGGATCTTACCCATACTCATGCGTTGAGAAAATGACCAGTATAATGTTCAGCATATTAGTGACCTTAAACGCCCCCTTTCTGTAATCTTTAGCTTGTAAACCTGTCACACCAGTATTTATCCCCTCCCTCTGTGCAACAACCTACCCTGCCCCCTTCTCCCTCCTCCTTCCCCCCCCTGAATCTATCCTCCCGCTCTCCCCCACCTCCACCGTAAAGAGTTCAGACCAGTGTGATGGTTCATGAGCACATCCCCCTAAGCGTCCCCCTCCCAAGTTGGCACCCAAACTAACATAGGATGTGGGAATACCACCAGCTCAGTCTCAGCCCTTGTACCCAATATATACCATAGGCATTGTGTAATATCCATAGCCCTGCTTCACCCAACTCCGTAATTGTCTCTATCCCACATGAAGAACCCACCATCTATCTCTAAGTGCCCCACAATCACAACCCTTTGCGAGCTGAAAGACCTCAAATTTTAAGAGAGAGAGAAAACCCACACTATTCTTCTAGATGCGTAATCTCCTTTCCCCTAATTTTTCGCGTGTCTTTTTCCAAACCCACTTATTTCAGTGAACCAGGGAACAGTTCGAGAAGATACTCTCTGGCCTTTCTCTCGGAAGTAAAAGTCCTGCTCTTTCCTTTAACATCAGTTTTCAGCCAAGCCGAGTTCATCAAATATGCTTCACAGCCATGACTTTGAAAGGGTTTGATTAATTATCTCAGTCGCCATCTTCTCTCTACAGTAATTTGGCAGAAGTCAGGGTGTACAAACAAAAATGGTCATCGAAAGAGCCAGGGCGGGATTTTTAGCGGGATTTCTAGCATCAGGGCGGGATTTTTCAAATATTGCCTGACGTAATGAAACATTTCCGAAGTATATCAAAAAGGCTCTTGGTCTTTCTGTCTGGCCCTCACTAAATTTCTTAAACAAAAATGGAAAATGATGCACCTGCTGTATTTCCAGGTCCCAGTTCCATGTTGCTAATTCAGGGAAGGCACCTTTGAGCAGCTTTACCGTGAAGGCTCTAATGTCCTTCCATTCAGCCCCTTCCGCTACTCCTAAGAGTCTCAGATTGTTCCTCCGCTGCCTGTTCTCAAAATCCTTGATTTTCCACATGATGTCTACCAGTTGAGACTCATGGCCTTCTACCTGCCCTTTCACTGCCCCGACTTCCTCCTCAAGAGCACCAACTCTCTCTTTGACTATGGTTATTACTTCTCTAATGTTTGAACAGGTTTTATTCAGTTTCCGCATAGCTACTCGATTGACTGATATATCAAGCTCAGTTTAGGCTCGCCATTCTCTCCTTTTCCCTCGTCTGCAGAGGCTGGACCTTCCTCATCTGCAAATCATCATTCTTTTTCCCGGCCTGACCATTCAGCTGGGCATAGAGTTGCCTAGTATCTGAACAATCTCATTTCAGAGCATGTACTCCTAGGGTATAATTCACCAGCCCACCTTCTGCTATAAATGACTTGTCTGTACGCTACTTTAGTGTCTGCTTTTTCCAGGCTGCCTGAAATATCTCACAGGAGCTGTCTCTCCCCCCTCCAGGGGTCTACATCTGTTTCAGTACGAGAATAAGAGGTATCTGAGTCATCCGTAAAATAATCTGAATGGTTGAGCACACCAATCATCTCCTCTTTACTCCGAATGTCTACTTGATCTCCTGCATTTTTAGAACCTCTCTGCGCTGCGCCGCCGCGGTCCAGGCAAGCCACTGTTTCAGTATCATCATTAAAAAATAGATACTGGAGCTGTATTCCTTGGATAAACCCCTTTTGCCCTAGCTGTAACACCATCCTTAAAGTCTCACCCTGATACCACATCTTTCTTTCGAGGCTCCCCTTGACTAACGTGAATATTCACAGTGGATGGAACCACCAATTCCAATAGTAATTGCCTAACAAGCATCTCTGATTCTCTTCCATTCACCAGAAGCTCCTCTGTGGTGGGGGGAGGGTCCTTTGTGTCGATTGACACATGCTCTCCACCACGGACATTACCTTAATTCTCTGCAAGTAGCTCCTGCATTCCATGTTTCCCCGTATAATCCTCCACTGTTCCTGCGCTCCGGGGGCCGACATCCATTTCAGAAGGGGGGAAGAAATTCACCATTGTGGGCTATGGTGGTTTCACTGAAGCGCCCAGCACACTCTAACCCGCTCCTCAATACACTCCGTTTCCAGAATCAGCCTTCCCTCCTGGGGCTGCCCCCTTCTTATGTTGCCAGCCATCATACTTCCTTGCCCTGGCTCCCAAGCCTTTAGTACGAACAGAACCACTCACCTGCTGCAAGGATGAGCTCGAGGTTTCTGCTCAGTCCCACGGCTACCTTACTCCTTTCTGCGGCATGCTTTAGTTTCTTCGCGTCCAAAAAGCACTGCAAACCACCTCTGCTGTCTGTACCACAATCCAGGACGAGAATATGACTGCCGCCACAAAAACTTCAGTCTTCAGGCCCGCGTGTGCCACAACACTGTCAAGTCTTTTGGCAGACCACAGACAGCATACCTAATTACTTTTTTGCAGCTGCTCTCCGACATGCAACATTGTATCGAGCTTGCCAGCCGAGAAGGGGCCGCTAACCTGACGTTTTGCTTAAAAGAAAAAGAAAGGGTGTAAGTAAGCTTAGGGATTTCTGTAATGAACGAGGATTTATTACCTTTATGGATTTGAAGACAAACTTTTATGCCAACTTGAGGGACTTTTTAAAATTCTTACAAGTTTGTGATTTCGTAATTAAAAAGACAGGGGGACCTCATGGGTTCTCCAGATCTGAATTAATTGATTTGCTAAGGAGTAGGACTAAATTCACGTCTGGGCAGGTTTATGGCGTTTTAATTCTTTAGTGAAAGATGATGTGAAGAAACAATCTCTGAAGTGGCAGGAGAAAGTCGGGCCACAGACGGCACTTTTGAGGAATCACTGGAGTTAGGCCTCTGCATATTGTTGTCTGCTAATCTGGCAGCCCAGCACTATAATATGATCTATGACTGATATTATACCCCTGGAAAGATTTTTAAATGGGATGATGAATATGGTACACAGTGTCTTAGATGCCAACAGGTGGGTGCTGATGTAATACATATGTTCAGGAGTTGTCCGAAGTTAGAGGGAGTAAAAGAGGAAATAAGCAAGGTTTGTGAGGACAATTTGATAATCAAGATAAATCTCACCCCTCAGTTAGTCCTTCTGGGAGTTCATAGGGAGGTGGCCCCTTGTGCTCTGCAGTGGTTTATGTTTGTGTCAATGGCAGTGCTGGGTTTATGCATTGCATATGCTTGGCTGGATCCCTCCCCACTTTCTTTGCAGCAATGGGCTGCGCGACTTCTTGCAATTTTCAGTTTGGAAACGTCATTATATGCTTATAAGGGGAAAATATCTATGAAAAGAGGCAAGCAAGTATGGGATCCTCCCTTTAAATGGAAAGTGTGACAGCAATAATTAGGCATGGGATACTTCATTGTGGCTTGCTAGGAGAGGGTTATAGATGTCATTGAGAAGGGTATAACTAGGGAGGTTTAACGGATGGCGTTACACTTTGTTCTTGCTGTATTTGGATGGTTTAAATTGGCAGCCTTGTGGGTGTATTTATTGTTTAGGTAATGATACTCTAACGATTTATTTAAATCACGATTTGGATGTTTATTATTAAAGGAGACTTTTCTCTCTGTGTAATGGGGGAGAACTGTGTTGATGCCTGGGGGGGTATTCTTGTCAATTTTCAATAAAAGAATTTCAACCAAAAAAAGGAAGTGGGCAAAATTCTTTTGTACCGTGGATCAAGCAGTTTGGCACAGATGGACTCTTTGGACAAGATGATGTCATTTTGCATCCTTGCATTATAAGCCAAGCAAAAGATTAAACTCTCAACCAAGACATGCGCTTCTGAGTTTTCGTTCACAACTGCGAGTGCGTACCTTTCAAACACCTTCTTTAGCTTGAAATAATCATAGCAAAATGATGAGAGGCAATACAATCATAACCCATGGAACAAAGTAAAAGGATGTGTTTCTACAATTTTAATCCATAGCTTTGCCAAGCGTGAAGGAACGCGTGGGCCGGATGGCTTGAATAGATTGCGGGAACCAAACGAAATCAGACTCGCACAGGACTATGGCCATTGGGACCATGGCTGATTTTTCATTTACGTTGATCTACTACTGAATGTTTGAATTTGCCAAACTTAATCAAGATGCTACCAATTCATGTGTGTACCTACAGGATAACCTAATAAGAATATTGAAGAAATATTGTGGAGTCTTGGTTGGGATGTGGTATGTTCCTTACTGGTTGATCTTTACCCATTCGAATTAGTGTCCTGAAGAAGCCCTTGTTTATGGGCGAAACACGTTGGAGGTGTGTGTATGTCTAATGGATTTCGAACTTTGAAGAGAAAAAAAGAAAAAAGAATAAAGATTTATCTTGTTCAAACTGAAAGCTATGGACTGAAATTGTAGAAACAAATCCTTTTACTTTGTTCCATGGGTTATGATTGTATTGCCTCTCATCATTTTGCTATGATTATTTTTCATTTATGACCATGTGGCAGCTGGTCATTTGAGATGGGCAATATAGCTAGCTAGATTTATGACTTGTATGCAACTATAGTGGGGGATGCAGTCATTTATGCCTAAGCTGCCATTCTTTGTTTTCACCTTCTTTAGCTGGTCCTGTAGCAGATGCAACAACCAGATAACTTGGCCCATTGTACTGTCCTCCTTGCAAACCCCCAATGGGAAAACCTCAAAAGGGAGTAGCATCTGTGCCTGGCATTTGATTAGGCCCCATTTGTCCACATCCATCCATGGCCATAGCTTTCCCAATTTCATGCCCTCCTCTTTGAATGACATAGTCATTGATCTGTCTGTACTGCTCACTTCTCGCCCCTCTGCTCTGTAGCAGCAGGTGTTTGTGTGAGGGTTCCGTCTCACCCCTCTGCTCTGTATCAGTAGTCAAACAGACGTTGCAACATGTAATAGATCGAGTTCCAACATGCTGGCACCTCTTGTATCAGAGCTTTATCTGGTACTCTATTAGCACACTGAATAATCTGCAACTGCTTTTGAGCTTTAAAAGAACGGCTGAAATGAATGCAGATTCTTCTGCAGGTGGTCAGTATGTTGCTGACTATGTCTTCTCTTTTGAGAAAATCTTGCACAACCAGGTTGATTCAATCCACCAAACACAGGACCCTGAAATAGCCACTGTCTGCCATGGCCTTGACTTTGCTACTGCCATTGTCTGTGGCAACAAATCCGGTTTTGAGACTTCTGGGTCGCAGCTATTCAGACACCTTGCTGTTAAATTTGTCCAAGATGTTTACAACTGTATGTGATTTCTCCTTGGAGAACATGGCTACAGATGAATGCCGCTGAACGGTCTTAAAACTTTCTTCAGGGCCAAGACCTGTAGATAGCTTTTGTCCCACTTTTATCCCAGCAAAAGAGATCCAGTGTGCAGTGATGCACATGTAATCAGTCAATTGCAGCACATTGTGATGCAGTGCTGGGTCAACAATGCTGGCAAAATAGGTCAGACTTGAAACCTTCCATTTCGGGCAGATGGCTGTCACAAATTTTAAGAATCCCATTCCTTCCACAAACAAAAAAGGCAGGAGGTCCAGGCATGACATTTTAGCCAGCTTTCCATTGTACAAACATGTCGTTGGGTGGTTGCTGTCGTAGGGCCCCTCCTGCCTCAACATGCCCATAATAGTAGCCTGTATTTTCTTCTTTTCTGGGGCCACTGACGCAGGTGACTCTTGAGAAGTAGGTGGTGGCAGATTAAGTGTGCGTCGTGTTGGGGCAGGCACTGTATGCTGTGGTGTCTCCATCTGACTCTGAGTCTTCTTTTGCCATTGTGAAACTGCTAATGATGCTGGTGATTCTGCTGGGGACATGCTTGGGAAAGGGTTGCTTTGTTTGAGGCTGTTACCCACTTCTTCCTCATCACCTCCCACCATTATTGGATGTGTAGCTGAAGTTTCCAAGCTCTCCTCACCTTCACCACCACAACCACGTTTAGCAATTTTTTTTATGTTTTCCTCTCACTGGATTGTGTGATGTTTTTTCATATGGGGTGTTTGGCATCCAGTACCATAGTTTGAACCAGGCTTACCTTGACGAACACTAGTGGGGCAAATGGAGCATATTGCAATGTTCTCCTTCTGTTTGCTAATCATAAAAAAGCCCCAAACTGGGGGGGGGGGAGCACTTTCTTACTTTGTCACTGCCAATGCCTGAAAAAATCAAGGAGTATGTGGGTGTGTCATCGATTGTCTCTCTGCAGTGCATACTACTACTGAGGTAGGGATTGGTGCAGGTCTCAGCTGGGTCTTTGCAAATATGGGAGCTGGTGGTGCTAAATGTGCCACATCCCTCGGAGCAGGTTGAATAGTGATGTCGGACTCTTCCTTGACAGCTTCCACAATCGCTCCCGGACTCTGCCAGGGTCCACTCCATGTCCCTATCATCATCAGCAGAAGTGGTGCTTGGAAAAGATGGCGGAGTAGTCCCCCTACCTTTTCCTTGCTGGAGATATGGGAGCCAATGATTCTAAAAGAGGAGGTTCTGTTCTGCTCCAACTTTAGGAAGAACTACTAGTGCTGGCTGTGGCTTCTTTCCACTTTGCTCTGTTTTGTGAAACAATTTCGTACTACTTTGTGAAAGGGACAAATCAAATTTAGTCTCACTGCTTGTTGGGGTCACCATGATTGCAGTGGCTGTCTCACTGACAGACATGGTCTTGAGCTTAGGTTGGGGAGGTTCTGTTGATGCTGGAGTGGTGCTTCCAGGTTCATCCCTGGAGGCAGGTTTGGCAGGCACACGGCTCCCAAAAAAGGTTGTGGTTTGCACTCCACTGGTGGAAAGCTGCTTATTCTCACTGACCACTTTCTTGTGTCACGTGTCTAGGTTAAGGCCTGGGAAGAAACACTGTCTTTTTACATTCACACGTTTCTTAAGTTGCCTTCTTATCCACACAATAACTTTTGATACACATTTGCTTAAGTGACACTGCAGGATTAGTTTCTCTGAACTCACATTGCTTACAATTCGACTTACACTATCACATCTTGAGCATTTTTTACAAGGCCTGTACACACATTGTGCAAATGTTGATGCTTGTTGTTCGTCCATGAGGCGACATAGCTATCACGGGAGAATAAACAATGCCAGTCTGGCTGAAGCTTCGACACGGAAGTATGGCTACTGTTATTATAAATACACAGGCATTACAGTGTTCAAATCAGAGGAGCACTTTGCTGTCATTGCGAGGTTGCTGTGTTGGAGTCTCAGTCCAACTGATTCTTTTTTACCCTCTGTGAGGGGGGATGTCCAACTCAGAAGCGGCCGGCGCAGGTAAGCACGGTGGGGTGGGGCGGGAGGGGGGAAGTCGGCAGACAACGGAATAGGACGGAATAGGATTTATTTATTTAATTAATTTTCCCTATTCCGTCGTCTGTCGACTTCCCCCCTCCCGCCCACCCCGCCCCACCGTGGTTACCCGCACCTGCAACCTTCAGGTAATGGGGAGTTAGATCATCCAGTAGGGGATTCTTGGCAGAACACCTGCCCTAGGCAACTAGGTTAGGAAGCGCGTAGTAAGAGTACACTATTCCCAGGACTTATATGCCAGCATATATACACTGTTTTAGCACAATGGTGGAATCATTTATCCTTTTCCCTGTTTTTATGTTGCTAATCACTTTTATCTGCTTCTGTCTATCAATCATTGCAGCGCATATATTCTATACAAGAATCACAATGGTTCAATAAATATGGAAACACCGCTTTGTTTATTTCTTGAGTACTTTTCTGAGTTTTCACGAGTGACTGAGTGAAAAGGTTCTAGATATTACCACGATTCCTTGCGGATTCAGGATTGTCATGTTCTGAGGGTATCCTAACCATTTTTTGCCTTACTGGGCTTAGGGGAACTTATGGTGGCACTGTGAGCTTGCAGGACTATAGGCCAACATATCCTGAGAGGGGTGCATAGAATCATTCTGGCACCATAACAACATATATTTTGTCCAACAAGCAAGCAGTTCCTACAGAGAAAGTGGAAACCATACGACATGGCACCACCAACACTGGTAGATTGGGTTCTAATTTAATTGATCACCTGAGTAGTTCTCTTGCACATAACCAGAGACACCTACACACCTCCTAACCGGAGATGTCCATGGTGGTAGGGACTATCCTCCTCAGATGAGAAGGCAAATCCTATGTTTTGGCTGTAGGTTGATTTTTTCTATTGTGTTACCCTCTTTGCATTCAATTAATTATAATGTCAGAAACAGAGGAACTTAACATTGCTGAGAAATTCAGAAATGCAGTTACTCAGAAACTGCTACAACATGGTCTCACACTTACCGATGGACATTTGGTGTTGTCAGATAAGATTTTACCTCAAATAAATGAAAAAACAAGAGGCGTTTGGCAAAACAGGAACAAGTTGGTTTAATTAAACGCAGAAGCCGGGAGAGTCTAGGCAGAGTGTGTTTGAGGAAAGTCTCTCTTTGTACAAGTTTCAGCTGATAACACATATATCTCATGAGGTACAATAAAACAATACTGCATTCTTGAAAAAAGCATCTCAGTCATAAATTAACAAGCTTGGGCATCTGATAAGGACACAGATGGCTCTCGACCTCGGGGAGAGCTAGTGTGGGCCAGTGTGCATTTGTCCAGATGTCAGGTTTGGGGAGTGCATGATCACTATGTGTGGTGTGCATTTTGTTTCCTGATCGGCTGAGTGTTCCCACCTACATATGGCATCTAGCTTTGTGGTAATTTGGGGAATGTGCGCCTTTGGCCAAACGTGTTTTATTGGGGCCAATTTCCTCTGACCTGTTTGTGATACAGCTATCTATCTGTGGGCTTGATCAGGGTTTTCCCTGGGTGCGCATTTGTCTCAGGGCTAAGTGAGACCTCACCTGTGACCTGTCGCTCGATAGGTGAGGGCTGGGGTCGTAGGACCTGTCTGAACTTGTATCTCTGACTCTGGGTTGATGGGGAGGTCACCTTGGGTGAATCTGACTGCAATGATACAAGTTCATTAGAACTTCTGAAAATAATATGGCAGTCATTGGTATCATTTTTACAGACATTCTCAACATTGTGTCACATCGTACATCGACACTGTCTTTCCTTATATTGACATAGTTATGTGTGCCTAGACCATGGTGTACATCGACATTGTTTCTACCGGTATCAACATTGTTGTGCAGGCATAGATTATGTCATACATTGATATTGCATTTATGGGTATTGACTTTATGCGGGCAGACGTTAAGGCATACTTTGACATTGCTTTTATTGGTATTAGCGTTGTTGGGCCTGTTACTCTTTCCCTAGCTTTGAGCATGCTACCTAATTTGAGGACTGCATTTTTACAGCAGGAAACCCCCATTTTTAGGAAACCACGTACAACAATTAAAACTGGGATTAGTAACATGAAGAGTTTGGACACCCATAGGGGGATCCATGAAAAGACACTATTAAACCAGTCCTGCTCTGGTGCATCTCCCTCCTTCTTCATGTCAGCTTGTAGATGATGCAGTTCTTGGATGGTTAGAGCTAATGTCCCATCGTCCTTATCATTTATGGGGATAAAAGAACAACAGGAAGCATTAACCTTGCCACACAGCCCACCCTCTATTGCGGTCATCAAGTCCAACACATACCGATGTTGCATCATCATAAGGCGAATGGCTCTTAATTCTTCCTTGATAGCGTTTAGGTTGAGCTCAGTATCATTTATCCTCTTCAGCAATTCCCACCGAGTTATTTGCAACCAGCGGGCGTTTGCCTTTGTTTGCATAGTGAAGAAGGGTATTGACCCCTCCAGCATTTCCGTCAGTCTCTGTGAACAGTCTAAATTCTTCTGGAATGTCCTTGTCCTGGTCAGCAGTTTTTCTCCTTCATGCCTGATGCAACAGAGTTGTTTTCTTCTGTAACAGATGTTGAGACAACTCAGACATTTTCAGCATTTCAACAGTTAGTTTCTTCGGAAACACCTTAAGGGATCTACACATATGACCTCTTGCTGAATTCGGAATTTTGTCTATGATTCCGAAATCTATAGATTTTCTGGATCACCCATTGGTTTCACACTGGTTTCCACCACAAACTGGAAGCAGGTTGAGAGCACAAGAAAATAGGAAAAATGGGCTACCTCTTTGAAAAATGCCAGAACTGTGGTAAAAAATTAGCTCTGCATGTTCCTGAAAGTTAGGAAGATGGTGACTTTAGCACAGCAAACCATTTGTTGATGCCATTTTTAGGAAATAAAACAGACACTTTTATTGAGAGCACTTTTTCCTATTTTTACCCAAAACTCAAAATGTAGCTATATTTTGCCTATTTTCTCAGTCCCCTCCAGGGGAATCCACAAATCCTGGGTACTTTTAGAATACCCAGGATGTTGGAAACAGGGACACAAATTTAGCGTGAATATTTTATGTGGAAAACAAGCAATGGAGCCTTAAGCTGGAACTAATCCAAATAGCCAAAAGGGCTCAGCACCAGGAGGGGTATGGCCTAGCATTTAAGGGGTTAAATCACAGGGATTGATAAACAGTCCACAGGAGATGTAAAACACTAGTGCTGCCATTAGCCTGTGTTACGTTATTAAGACATGCACAGAAAGAGGCTTAGGGCACACTAGAATGCACCTTTCACATGATGGACGGAGGTTAACATAAAAGAATTATATCTCTGAGCATTTGTTATCCTCTTACCACTGTTAAAACTGGTGTTTGCTTTACATAGAGAACATGAATGCAATTAGTAAATGTTTCTGCAGAGGATTCTTCAGATTGGGGCTCAAAACACAAAACGCAACCTTGAGAAGGAAATGTGCCTTTGTGCTATTTGTGAAGACATTGAGGGGCATATTCTCATGAACGTGTGAGAACTACCGCAAAAGTTGCTTAACGCAACCCTTCACATCGCAGTCTATCGCGGGAAAATAGCACTGTGTTAACGTGGTATTCCCAACCCTGCGGCACCATGCGATAGTAGCAGGATAACACGCCAAATGACCGCCCAAAAATCAACGCGACGCAGAAACAATGCAAAACACGAACACGAAAAAACCTGCGATGTCCCAAACCGCCATACAAAAATCAGCGACAACCAGCCACAGGCCTGCAAATCCCACGCGTCATGCGTGAAAATGCACTTTAAGAGCAACCAAAAAGAAAAACACCAAAAACAAAACAAACTGCGTAGCAACATGGATGCACCCGGACCGAGTGCAGAGGACAACCTGAACCCCACAAGCCCCACGGAGGACCAGCCAGGAACCCCGTGTTCATGGAAGGGCAAGGAGAAGAGGAAGAGGAAGACGGGGTCCAGTCCGCAGGAAGACCGGATCATCGTCACGGAGGTGATAGAACACTACCAACAACTGGTCGTCACCTCCACTGTGTCATTGGCAACACAAACGGAAATATGGCAGTCCATCATCACCAACGTGAATGCAGTCGGAGTGTCGAGGAGGTCAATGGAGGAGGTCAATGGAGGAGGTCAAGAGGCGCTGGCATGAAGTGCACAGCCAAACCAAACAGAAACTCGCTGCCAACATGAAGGCAGCAAAGGCGACTGGAGTTGGGAGTCCTGCGCCACAGGAGGAGCTGGATGAGCTGGAGGAAATGGTGGCCACAGTCACCAGCGTGGAGACGGTGCGAGGAGTCGGGGGTCTGGACACAGCCCCATATGACCTGACCCAACAGCAACAGGGTGAGTAACGACCAGGGACTGGGGGAACGGGGGCAGATGGGCACAATGCCACACATTCACAATCATGTGCAGCACACTGCACACCCACAATGACTGTCGAACATGTCCCTGATACCCTAGGCACACTGCAGCACACATAGAAACACCAAGTAGGCCCCCGTCCACAATCTGCACAAATGGGCCCCCCTCCATATCACTAATGCCACAACCTACCCATGCACATGTGCTGAATCCCGAAAAGAAGCGGCTCTGTGAGCCACACCGACAATGCAAGTGACACTGCATGACAGATAGCAAGCTGAAGTCACAATACATGACATGGTGCACGAGACAACACTGAGGTGGCTGAGTGTGGACCACATCCGTAAACGAGCAGGTCACACTCTGACACATCCACGTTCACCTACGACCCATGACGTCAAAAACACATCTGCAGACAAACAATGCACAAGAGTACCAAATATCTCCAGTAGCACAAATGACCCAAGTCGCAAACATCCCAGCACCCGAAAAGCACACAAGTCAAATGCACACTGACTCAAAGGGATAAGGGTCCGCCAATGCAGAGCTGCAGGGGCGAATCACCAACAATGCAGCACACACATATAGCAATCACAGTACATCAACATTGATGACAATGTGGGCCAGAGTGCAACCCCTACACCACAGGACAGAGGACACAACTGGTGCCGCTCGTGCATAGAAACTGGCCAATCACATCTGGCAATGCATGACACTGTGAAATGATAATGTACGAGTACAACCACACATCCGTCAAGTAGTCAAAATGTCCACTGACTCCCATCAAATAGCCAGCTTCACCAAAACAGTCACAATGTACATCGTCATGCAGTCTGAATGTAAACATATACAATGCGTCAACACACATGGAACACACTGTTAACCTGCATCTCCCCTTTACATTGCAGAGGGACAATCAACACCTCCTGCAGAGCAGACCACACATCTCTTCAGTGATGATGAAGAGGACACCCTGCACATTTGCACAGGCACCCTCCAATGGCTCGTGGACAGCCTCCGCACCCCACCTCCAGGAGCAGGGCAACCCAGCTGCATCGCGGTGAGCCCACACCCTGCACAGACCACACCGCAGGAAGCACACACCACCACGACCAACACATGGATTTCAAACTCTGCGTGTTAGGGTGCCAGGAGAAGATGGCAGATCAGCTGCGGCTGGGTTTCGAGCTCATGGCAGCCAAACTCGATGCCATACGTGGGTGCCTGAGTCCCATCAGGGAGCACCTACGGTCCCTAACGGATACCCACTGTCCACACCATGCTCACCAACAATCCTTGGCTGACATCGCTGGGTCCATTACTCGGTTACAAGAACTGTTTAGGCAGACAGGCACAAGCGATGACAGCACAGAGTTGGCACAGATGCGGAGGTCAATGGAGACCATGGAGCCGATGCAGGCTGGAAGTATGGCTGCCACTGCTGAACACCAGCGAGATGTAGCTGCGATCTTCCATGCCTTGCAGATCCTCGTCTTGCCATTGCTGCCACTGAGCCTGTTCCAGGTGACTGCTGCAGGAATGTCGACACACACATATCCGCCCCCTGATGTGTCAGTGGCACACAGTGATGCAGCCCTATCACCTTCGCACCCTGATGTGTCAGTGTCACACAGTGATGCAGCCCTATCACCTTCGCACCCTGATGTGTCAGTGGCACACAGTGATGCAGCCATAACTCCACCACACACACCTGACCCACCGGACACAGGAGACGTCTCAGAGGAGTAAGATTTGGAGGGTAATGACTGTGTGAGGAAGGAGGTTGTAGCATCCGTCCCCGTCATATGGTCTGTCCCTGCCTGGTTGTGCTCTCTACATCATGCCCTGGAACAACACCTCCCACTGTCCCCCGAAACACTCTGCGACCTTCACATGGACCCCGACATGGACTGCCATATCTGCTCTGGTACCAATGACACAGCAACACGGTGGCGGACTGCACCCTTCCTCTTCAGATCAACTTTGCCTTGCCACAAGGACTCTGGTTGGCCCACCACTGGGCAACCATGGTATGTGGGCTTGAAGTAGCCATGTACTGCTCCAGGTCCGACACCCCCCAGAATGTGAGTAAAACATTCCAAATCCCACAGATGTCTCATGTCTATGTTCACTCACGAATAAATGTTTGGATGAATGTAGGGACATCAATTGCACTAAAAGGTACACCCTGGTAAATGTCATCAATGCGCATGTTTGACCCTGACCCACATGGCCACTTAGATGACTGTGAAGGTGTGAACTAGCTGTGGCCTCATTGCACAGTAACAATAATCTCGTTGCCCCCAAACGTAGCCCCACGTCCATGTATCAAATAGGGCTGTATGTGGAAATGTCACATTCGGTAGCAGTCCTTAAGTGGTGTCCCCCATCACATGTGACAACAGAATGTCTCTTCGCATGCCTACTCACACACATCTGTGTGGACACAGTCTGTTTTGATGGATGACCTTGATCTACATGGCGAGAAGTTGGACACCATCCGCACATTGCTGGGGACACGTAAGATGACAGGTCTGCCACCAACTATCCCAGCCACAATGTCTGGCTCACAGAGGTGGAGCTGGCAATAGGGACTCACCCCCAATTCACAAGCGTCAGTCAATGTCTCCCTGTGTACGGACAATGCACATGTAGGCAAAAGATCTGTCATTATAATCAACACTCATCACAGTTGTACACAGGTGAAGTTGCGTAGACTTTATTAGCATGTGTGTGTCAGTACGGGTATGGCAAGGGCCACAACATGCAGACCAATGTTTAAGACACTTACAGGCAGCTTAGGAACATGTCGAGGTGCAAGTAATGGGGTGACAAGAGTGCACACAATTCATTACAGATGTCAACGGTCTCAGCCCACCTTGCCTTGCTGGACGAGTCATGTGATGTTTAGCGTCTGCTCATCGGCCCGTGTCAGGGGACACGACTCACAGCCCATGGGATCTGCATAGTGCTGTAGCACCGGACTGCGCTGACTGTGTGCTCTGCTGACAGTGAGCAGGTGAAAGGATCCTACAAGGTCACATGTCGTGCTACAATGCCATGTGTGTACTCTCCCCCCAGCAGTTTCTCCGATTTTGGAACATTGCCAGGCGACGCTGTGCTGCTCCGCCCATGGGACTGCATCACCTTGCCCAGGTGTGTGTACACACGCGTAGGTCCACGCACATGCATTCTGAGTCCAGGCGAAGGCAGACATGTCCACTGTTGTGGTGGGATATGTGGAAATTCCTCTGAGATGCTACAAGGTGTGGGGACCTGTGCTGTGGGTGACAATAAGTTGTGGCTGCAGGAACGTAGTTACTCGTCCATGTATGCGAGCGCTGCTTCATGGGCAATCTGTTCCAAGAGTACATCGTTGTCGAGGTCAAGGTACGCGAGGGCGAGCCAATCCATTACCTGGTCCGGGCACCTGTGCTCAGTCCACGCCGTTACACCAATCCGCTACACAGCCCAATAGGGGAGCGCCTCGATGTGGTCACTGCACACGAGGAGTTGTGCAATCTCCCGTGCCCAACTGCCTGCACATACGCCAAATATCAAGGCATCCCATGCACGGGTATCAACGGTTACACTCCTGTTCGTGGGCCAATAGGGGCGCACACACGTGTCGTAATCTAGTTCAGCTACCGTTGTGTTGGATTGGCAGACATCCATGGGCCACTCGAATGTGCATGATCGACAGTGGAACCAGGGCTGGACACAGGTGACGTACGCAATGCAGAAACTCAGACGGTAACTGATGCGCAACACTGCCAGTGGCAGTGATCCCAACAGATGCAGCATTCGTGCACGGTACAGTTCCACGTGACAGGGGTTGTGCATGTGCCCGGGATTGCCAGCCATTGCCTTTGTTGGTCTCGTAGCACCAACACTCTTCTGACAGGCGGCAGTTATGTGGATGATATGCCACTGCTCGGAGCAATGAGTCGTATTTGTGTGCGACGTTTGGGCGTATGGGTTGTTTTTGACTTATGTGTCAGGGGCATCCCAAGCAGGTGTGCCTCAGGCAGGGACAAGTGTGTGTGGGGTGTGGACACGTTGGTCTTTCATTCGCGCAGTTCGTGGTGTGGGAGTCGTCACGATCTGGTTTGGTATCTCTCACAGGGAGTGCCAGCCGCATTCAGGACCAAGGTCGGGGTTCAGATGTCCTTCAGCCTTGTGTATTGAGACAATGGAGCTTTCATTCCTGATGTTGGTCTGACTACTGCTTGCATTTTTGAAATGTGATGTGGCCTACGCGTTGCTATTGATGCCAGGCCTTTGACTTAGTGTGCACCAATACCGATACACACACAACAGTTGGCATGTATGAGCCAGGAGCCCGATTGGCCTTGCGCTCCATGTACAATGTCTCTCTTTCTCTCTCTCTCTCTCACTCTCTCTCCCTCTCCCTCTCTTTTTCTCACTCTCTCTTTCTCTCTCTCTCTCTCACTTTCGCTCGCTCTCTCTGTCCTTTGATGAGCGCATGACACACCTTCTTATCTGGAAATTTGTTTTGCAGGCTGTGACAACAGATTGTTGTGAGAGGACCCGCCATGACTCTTCAATATAGTTATTTTGTGTTTATTCTGTATGAAACAAATTATTTGCTGAGTCTGAGATGAATGTATGATTCTCATTTTTCTGACGACACATGTCTGTTAGGTGTTGTTATTGTGCGACTTCGGACACATTGTTTTGTTCATGATTTCGTGAGGTTGATGTGACATATCTTTGTCCGGGTGTGGGTGGGGGGTGCCCGGAGTGGGGCCCCGGGGGGGTCCTGGGTGTGGTGGCGGTGGGTGTTGTTGCCCTCTTGGGGCTCCGGGATGCATGGTGAGTGGCTCCATGGCATCTGTTGTTCTTGATGTGTGGCTATGGGCTGTGATCCCTTGTCTGTTGCAGGTTGTCGTCCGACTTTGCACCAGGTAAGAGCAGGTGTTAATTTCCTGCTGCTAATGCGCCTTATCGCATGTTTTGTGATCTTATCGCCGATCGGGCTGGTCGTTGAGAATGTTGTGGAGTGGTGTTGTTGCGGATTTTTGCACGGGAACGCCTACTCTGCATATCATTAGCGTTAGTTGCCGGGGGCATCTGTGGCAATGTTTTTTGCGACTGCTATCGCAGGTAAACTGGTGTTATGGGCTGTTAGCACCAGCTTGGGAATGGGGAGATAAATTTATCGCGGATTTGGCTGCGATAACGTGCCGATAACTCGGCGATAGCTCCTTGAGAATATGCCCCTGAATTGTGTTATGCTCCCCATGATAAACTTTAGTTTCCCATAATAAAATGAGAAATGGTGGCATGTCTTTGCCCTTTTCATTTACACATTCTGAAAGGTGGAATTCTCTGAAAAATTTAGATCGTTGTGACTGCTCAACCTTTATTCCTCTAATTAACTGCAAACACCCTGATACTTCTCGCCACAATTAAATGAAGACATTACAGCCTTTCTGATAGTCACCCTAGTTGAAGTTCAAGTTCAGGAAAAATTAAACTACACACACTTTTGAAGGAGAACAAGAAAGAGTTGTGTCATGCATTTAAAAATATACTTATTGCATTCTCTGTTATTATCGCTACCAGTGCCTCACGCCAGGATCCTTTCTATTTATAAGCTCTTCTATTCAAATACTCTACCATGCAAAATGAATGCCTTGTAGTAGCAAGGAAAGATTATAGTCATTTATATTTCTTTGTTGAAATGGGAGACACGAAGTCTGGAGTTTAAAGATGTTTCTCTGTTTCTTCCTTCTCAATGTATTCCTCCATATTTAAAAAATAGCAAAACGTTAAGATGTATTGAATGGATCTCAGGATGCCAAATTTTCAAAAAGCAATTGTGTTATTAAAAATACATGTATTTATGCAATAAGATGACTTTTTAAGGCACGACGCTTCAAGAATGCAGCAAATTGTTAGAGGTGCATTCATTTCATGATTACTACAGTGAGGCAGAGAGTGAGGTTTCAGATTTATGAGGTGGAAGGGAACTTTTAGTGGTTCGTTGAAGTCTACAAACTGGCTTAAATATAATCCTTGTGGTGACGCCCAGTCACTATTCTATTCTTTACACATTTACGTTAATCTGCACTGCACACACTTGTATGTAGACTGTGAATTTTATATTAAAGTTGATCATAGTTAATGTGGGCCTCAGCTCATGTGATTCAAGCTAAAATGAAATGCTCGTTTGGCTGCTGTGCACTTTTTCGTGTTTCATAAACCAAGCTTTACAGTATGCGCTAAAAACTGTGCATTTTATGTTTCAATTTCTGTGTGAATGTTTATCTGCACGTGTTCCATGGCGAGTTGAATAACTAACTGTTGCACCTGCACATAGAACACGTTGACCACAATGTATCATCCTGGCTACGAGATATCTCTTGAAGGACGTGCAGCAAAACTTCCATTGTGCATGGAGGCTGGGAAGAAGGCGAGACCAAGTTATCATAAAATGTTTGATCCTCATTGGTTCTCTTCATGGGAACCGTAGGGTGTTGATCTTCACTGGATAGATTTGTATGTTTTAAGTGTGCATGGCTGAGTTAGTTGGATTCAGATGCCTTGAGTCCTGAGCAAATCCATTCTCACTACCTAACTGAATCGTCAATTGATTCTGTCATTTAGAGGCTTTACTTGCTGGTACCTCCTGCCTGATTTCTCTCACAAATTTCCCGATTCCCTTAGCTTAGCACATTAGGGAATTTCCCTTCATGGGAAGCTGAGCCTGCCTGATTCGCTTTATGGCAACTTTAAGCTTTTTGTCTTTGTACTTGCTCTTTTGAATTGATTTGAATTATACTAATTGATATTCATGTATTGACTACTGATTTTGACAACATTCAAGCTTTGCAAATACACTCCTCTCTGTCATTATTGTGGAGCCTCATGTGCTTCACTGTACTTCAATTATTGTTGAATTGTTGAGTCACACCTTAGTCTGGCACCAAAGGTTCATCCGTTCAAGCGCAGCTTGTCCTTGAGTTTGCACCAGAGATCTGCACCAGTGAAAATCCCATAGCCACTATCCTTTCTTTTGAGCTTTTGAATCACAGGAACCTAGATCCCACTAAGCACATCTACATTTAACTTATTGATGATCACCAGCTATTCCCAACATGAACATCAACCACAAGAAACCGTCCTATTACAAGTACAACTGGGGTGGTGACAACCTTAGGACAAGGTTCCCATAACTTTCAGGTCGTGTAGTTGAGTCCAAATTTGCTTACCTTCAGCAAGAATGAAAAGAATAGAAGAATAAAATTCATCTTTGAAATGTTTCTCATTCTTTTAAATGGTCAAATACTAGTGTAAATGCTTTTTAAACACATTATTGGTGCACATTTTTATATCATACCATTTGGTATCAAAGCAGTGCTATTCTTTTCCTGCTGGCATTAAAACCAAATATACGTGTGTGCTGGCAAAGCTGGAGGAGGCAGGCTTTGTGCGCCCTTGCACACAACAGTAATTCTGGCCTCATGGTGCAATACAATTCATTTTGGTGTAATGGAGAATTACCATTCTCATCATTGTCTGCATCAACACCAAATAGTACAATTCCAGAGCTTGTACAACTGACTAAGAGCTACTTGATCGTTTTAGGAAACATTAGTTTATTCACCCCTGGTCCAAGATAGGTTAGACCTGGTTTGTATGATTCTGCATGAGTTTGTTTTATTGGTAGAAATGTAGCACAGTCGTGAAGCTCCATTGTCCTCCATAACAACATTATGAATATTCATTGATACCTATGGGAATTTTGATTTAACTTTGCAATTTTAACATAATTCAGCAGTGTTGTGGGTGAGGTGGTGGTCTTCCCGGAATATATGGAGTCTATGCATTCCTCGCAAACAGGTTTCAGAAAAGATAGTAGTATAGAAACTGCCCTCCTAACAGCCACTGAAGAATTGAGGGAAATTTTGGATAAAGGTGGTGCTGCAGCCTTGATCCTGCTAGATCTAGGTGCCACTTTGACACCATCACAAACCCGACATTGATTAAAAGACTAGCTGGAGCAGGCATTGGAAGTACAGCACTGCAATGGTCAACATCTTTTCTCCACAACTGAACCTTTCATGTACAAGAAGATGATAGGGGTCAAACATCTATTCCCTCAAGTGTGGTGTACCACAGGGCTCGACTCTTAGCCCGACTCTGTTTAATTTGTATGTCGCTCCACTGGTGGAGATTATAAAATCTTATGGCTTTTCTCCAATCTCCTATGTGGACGACACGCAATCTTTTATTAGTCTGTCCCATCAAATGGAAAATACCTCCACTCTTCTTAACTCCAGCCTTAAACATGTAGTAGACTGGATTGCAGCTAGCAGTCTCAAACAAACTGAATGGAGATAAGACAGAGGTGATGATAGTGGGTAACAATCCCTCTAGGTGTATGGAAATGAAGTGGCAAAATTGTTTGGGCAGTTTGGACAGTCACCCCACATGCCAAAATTGGAGGTCAAAAGCTTAGGAGTCTGGTTGGACAAAAACCTAACAATGGAAACCCATGTCAAGAAATTTGCAGCCATCTGTTTTGGCCTGCTCGGTACTCTAAGAAGTTATTGAGATGGCTACCAGATTCAACACGCAGAGTGGGAGCACAAGGCCTGGTAAAATTATGACTTAACTACAGTAACTTCTTACATCTTGGGTGCCCCAAGTCAGTTTTAAAAAGAATGCAGGTTGTGCAGAATACTGCAGCACACATTCTTCTAAAATACCTAAACACCAGTCAGCAAGGGTAGCACTGACAACCCTGCATTGGTGACCAGTGGCCAAAAGAATCTAGTTTAAGGCACTCTGCCTTGCGCACAAAGTGATATATTAAAAAGGATCAAAACCGATCCAAGAACTCCTCACACCTTACAATCCAATGAGGTCGTTATGATATTAACCAGCTGTTACTCACAGTCCCTAAGATTAGGAAAGCCAGAGCCTGGGGCTGTTCCTTTTCATACATTGCCCCGAATCAGGGGAATTCTTTTCAGCTACATATGAGGCAAATTGAATCTGAATTAAAATTTAGGAAACTGTTAAAAACTAGGCTGTTGGAATAATTGGCATGTTGACAGAAGACCTCTGACTAGCTTTAGTGCTGGGAGGCCCTTCTGGGTTTCCATGTGCTTTAAAAATCTTGAGACTAGAATAGAATCTAACAATGGCTGCAAAGGATTTTCAGATTCACTTAATACAGGGGCACAATGAATGTACCTTCATGTCTGCAGAGGGATGGCTTGAGTGACCTAGTACTAGATCTAGTACTATCTAACTGTTTTCATTGTTGTGATGTGTGAAAAAATGGGTTGTTGGTTGAGTGGGGTGTTAACCCTGCTCAAGCAGCAGCCACAATCCCGGTCAGGGTGAACCCCTAAAGTCACAAACTTTACCTGTACTTGAACCTCTGCTAGCTTTAAGGCAATGTGTAAAATATTGTTGCAGCACACACAGTAATAAAGTGAAAACACAGCAAAATAAAAATTCCACACCAATTCAGAAATAAAGAGTACATTTTAATAAATTCTTTGACATCAAAGTGACAAAAATCCAGTCAGTAGAACTGGAGTTATGGATTTTTAAAGTATAAGGTAAAAACTAGCGCAAAAAGATCAAAGCAGGTGTGGCCAAGTAAGATGGCTGAGCGGACGTGAGCCGCTTCAGCTCCGGGCCCCGACGACTGCCTTGAGGATTTTGGGGACATGTGGTGAGCCGTGGACCGAGTGTCCGGGGAGAGAACGAAACGAGGAATACCCGAGACCCCAGAGATAAGGGGGATAGTGGAGCACAGAAACGGAACGGGTCGCATGGGCGCCGAGCTCCCAGGCAAGATGGCGGGCTGACTGCCGCCGGAGTGTCGGAGCTTTGCCGGGAGAGCTGCAGACCGGAGAGGTCGCCTTCTCGGACGGGTTGCCGCGATGTCCTGAGACCAATGGACAAGCTCCCGGGGCTGGCGGCGCCTTACCGGAGGTCTAGGGCGGGCGGCGGCGGCTGCGCTTTCTGCTGCAGAGTGTGAGGCTATGACGGCTGGCGCTGGGGGAGTAACACCCGCAGACCCGGGAGAGCCGGTCAGCCTCCACTTGGGGGGCCCACGGGGTCCGGTCTGCGCCACGGAGGCCTGGAAGCCCGACGCCTGACCCTAAGATGGCGGCGGCACGGTGGGGACATCAGTTAGCACAGCGTGGATGAGCACGGCCGGCAAGTGGGGGTGCTAGCATAAGTGCTGCGGTGAACCAAGACCAGGGCCCTGCAGCGGCGGATCTGGGGGCACAAGGACACAAGGTGGGCGTTACTGGATGGAGGCATGCGCCGCCTGACGTAAAGATGGCGCCCAGGGCATGCTGAGTGGGGGGATTTCTAGCCCAGCATGAGAGTATAGCACGGGGGCAGCGGAGTTACCTGAGGCTTCCCTGACTTGACTTGCCCATAACAGAGCTCAGAGACTGCGCGCAGAGTGGTTCGCTACCCTTATGCCGCCCAAGAAGAGTGCCAACAAGGTCTCCCGCTACTTTTCCGCCGCTGATAAGACGAACCCCACTGCAGACGCGGAACAGCCGCAGAACATGGCCCTTACACATGAGGATCTGGTGGCCACTCTACGTGATTTTAAGGCGGATCTGTGTCAGGAAATCAAAAGGGACTTGCGGTCCTCCATGGACCAGTTGAAAGCGGACATTAAGGAACAGATGTCGACCATGCGCCAAGATGTGGATGCCGTGGGTACTAGAGTGCTGGAGGTGGAGGAACGGAACCAAGATCTCACGACCCAGGTGGCCCGGCTGCAGGAAGACCAGCAAGCTGTCTGGACCCAACTCCAGCAGGTAACCTTGAAGGTGGAGGACTTGGAGAACAGAACTCGGCGGGAGAACGTCCGGATCCGTGACTTGGAAGAGGGGGCGGAAGGACCGGACATCGAGGCATTTGTGACAGGCCTGTTTGCGGAGATCCTGGCCCCCACGCAGCTGAAGCTCAAACTCGATCGGGCACATCGTGTGGGAGGACTGCAGATCGGAGGGCGGAAAAGGCCCCGTGATGTCCTCGTCAAGCTACACTCCTTTAAGACCAAGGAGGCCATCCTTCTCGCGGCCCGCAAAAAGAAAGAGGTGTCCTTCCAGGGCTTCGGCTGCTCTATCTTTCAGGATTTGGCCCCCTCCACTCTGGCGCGCCGCCAATTGCTGCGCCCAGTCACCACCAAGCTGCGGGAGGAGGAGATACGCTACCGATGGACATTTCCTTTTGGCCTGGCATTTGAATATAACAACAAGCCACGTCACATCACCGAGTTGGCAGAGGGGCTGCGCATCCTGGGCCTGCCCGTCCCGGACGAGATGACCCCATCGGGCGCCCTTGCGGGGGCGGGCCCAGCCGGCTCCTGGCGGACCGTCACGAGGGCCGGGAGGTCCACGAGCGGTACCCCTGCAACTGAGCGACCACAGTGAGTGCCCGGATTGTCTCGGATGAGACTCTGCTGCTGCAGCCGGAATGGGGTGGCGCTGAGGGGGGATTGTTCTCCTCGTGGCGGGACTGGGCTGCTGCCGGGTCACCGGCGCCCTCCCTTGATGGACACTGAGGTTTTTGTTTTGCTGGAGGCCTGTTGGATAGCTGGGTGTGGGGTAGATGTGTGGAGAAGGGGCCAACACCAGCCGGAGGGACTATTGGAGGGCCTGGAGGGGGTGAACGCTCGGCGAGGGGTAAGGTGGAAGGACCGACAGCGCTCTGCGCAGTGGTATGCCTACAGCTCGGGGATGCCTGGGTCTGTCGCTGCAGCGCTGTTGGGGCCACGACGCATTGGACCTGTGTTTGTTCCACACGGACACTGAGGTTTTCTTGTTTAATATGTATGACCTAATGTTCTCTGTGAAGACACCATAGTTGCTTTGGTACATAGCAGTCGGGGGGTCCGGGCCTTGACCGGACTACCCAGAATCCTCCCTTATTTTCGTGGGAGATTCGGAGCCCACGGCCGGTTGGCTGGAGGGCTCACTGTTTTTTGGGGTGTGTTGGGGGGTTAGGGAGGGGAGGGTGCCCTGGTGATGGTGTGGGAGAAGAGGGTTTTTGTCCTCTCCTATAGGCAACAGTACGGCAGGAATGAGGACGGGGTAGGTTGGTTTCTGGCTCTTAGAAGGGACAGTCGGTGCAGGAGTGGGGGGAGGTCTGGGGGGAGGGGCTGGTCACTGGGTGGACACATGGGCTGGGGGGAGGATGTCTTGCTCCGATGGTAACTATCGCCTCCTGGAACGTTAAAGGGCTGAACTCCTCACAAAAACGTCAGAAAATATGGAAATACTTAGTCGATCGTCACTTTGAGGTGGTAGGCCTTCAGGAGACTCATCTTAGGAAAACAGAGGACTCTAGGCTCCACCATAAAGCTTACCCGCTAATATACCAGTCATCCTCCAGTACCAAACATAATGGAGTTGCACTACTTTTCCATAGATCCTCCAATTTCCTGCATGAGGCGACCAAAACTGACCGAGAGGGACGCTTACTGATAGTTAAGGGGAGACTTATGGGCGTTCTCTGCACGTTCGTCACTCTATATGTGCCTAACACGGGCCAAGCCGCTTTCCTCACGCATGCACTCAACATGATTGGGGGGTTTGCGGAGGGTCCTGTGGTTCTACTAGGGGATTTCAACCTGGTGTGGCAGGACTCCTTAGATAGCTCTCAGGCTAACAGGGCTTCCAACACCGTCTTTTCGAAAGGGCTAAAGCAACATATATCCTCCTTGGGCCTCTGTGATACCTGGCGGATGCTGTACCCTGATGTTAAAGACTATACTTACTATTCGCATGTGCATCGATCCTATTCTAGGATAGACCATATATTTCTAAGCCAGTCACTTAGGGGGTCACTACAGGCGGCACAGATCCTGCCGATCTCTCTTTCTGATCATAGCCTGATTACTATTGGTTTAATTTGGGGCGGGCCCCAAGCGACTCAGCCACGATGGTATTTCCCTACTGCACTTACACGAGATCCCCTCTTATACGAGGAACTGAGGACCTCTATCGGCGAATTTTTCATGCACAACACCCCCCAGGCCACTTCCCCACAAAATAACTGGGATGCCTTCAAGGCGGTTCTTCGGGGCAGATGTATTCAACTCAACTTGGTCTTCAACTCGAAACGGCGGGCCGAAAGAAAGAGTTGCCTTGGAGAGTGAATTGGAGACATTAGAGCAGGCGCATAAGGCGACCCCTACTAGAATCCTACAGCGCCACCTCACCGCGGTGCGGGGCAAACTTAGATCCATTTATAATAATAGGGCAGAATATACGCTTCTGAAACTCCGTCAGACATCGTACACTCAAGGGGATAAGGTGGGACCACATTTGGCGCGTCAACTACGCATGAAGCGAGAGAGGGAATTTGTTGGGGGTATTCGTGATCAGGGAGGACAGACCGTCCATATAGACTCTGCAAAAGCGACTCTCTTTGGGGAGTTCTATGGGGACCTCTATCGAGGCTCACCCTCGGAAGAGGCTCGACAGCACCAATATTTAGAGACAGTAACTTTGCCTCAGATATCTCACGAGACGGCGGAGGCTCTGGACGCTCCCATCACGGCCGAAGAGGTGGATAGGGCCATAGGCCGGCTTAAACTGCACAAAGCTCCTGGGCCAGACGGTCTGACGGCCCAGTTTTACAAATGCTTTGCAAAAGAGTTGTCGCCACACCTCACCGTGCTCTTCCAGGCGATTGCTGGTGTCGCACAAGTGTCCTCCACCATGGCAGAAGCAATAGTATCGGTTATTCCCAAAGCAGGCAAGGACCCCACGCTCTGCTCCTCATATCGACCCATCGCCCTGTTGAATCTAGATGCGAAGCTCTACTCTTCGATCCTCGCGGCGCGTATGGAGGATCTCATGCCTGATCTGGTGCACCCGGACCAATCCGGCTTTATAAAAGGGAGGCAAACACATGACAACATTCGGCGTACTATCCACCTTATTGAGAAGGCCACTAAATTTAAGATCCCAGCTGTACTGGTCGGGCTTGACGCTGAAAAGGCCTTTGATAGGGTGGATTGGTCTTTCCTTTTTCTCACACTACGGAGATTTGGCTTCGGGGAGGCGTTTCTTCAAATGGTCAAGGCTAATTACTCCAATCCCAGTTCTCGAGTGGTGGTCAATGGCTGCATATCACCCCCTTTTGTGCTGAGTAGAGGTACACGGCAGGGATGTCCCCTTTCCCCTCTGCTGTTCGCCCTTAGTATCGAACCTCTGGCGGTGCCTCTTAGGGCTAATAAGGAGGTACGGGGAATAAAGTTTAGTGGCACTGAACATAAAGTGTCCCTCTTTGCGGACAACATTCTCCTCTCGCTCTCGGAGCCTTCAGCCTCTCTCATGGCAGTGCAGGAGGAACTAGCTGAGATCGAGCGAGTGGCGGGATTTCGGGTAAATCTCTCTAAGTCTTCCGTATTGAACCTCACACTCTCGGCAGGGGAAATGGCTCGATTAAAAGGGCAATCCCCTCTCCATTGGGCGAAACACTCTCTGATGTACCTGGGGGTCCGCCTCACGGCTAGGGTTGGGGATTTGTATAGGGCTAACTTTCCCCCCTTAGTGTCCCAGCTTCAGCAGGATTTCAAGAGGTGGCAACCTCTCTACATATCGTGGCTGGGTAGGATCAACGCAGTAAAAATGACAGTCCTTCCGAAGCTGTTGTACCTCTTTCAAGCGCTACCGGTGGCGCTGGATCGCGACTTGTTACCGAGCCTCCGCTCTATGGTAATCAAATTCATATGGAGAGGAGGGCGAGCCCGGCTTCCTTTTCATGTACTGCGGCGCCCCAGAGCGGCAGGGTGGGTGGCATTGCCGGACTTCACTTTATACTACCAAGCAGCGCAACACCGGGTGGTAACGGAGTGGACAGCACGCTCCTCCGATAAACACTGGCTGCATATGGACAGATCCGTTGTAGGGCGCTCCATCTGGGATATTTTGTGGAAACCCAAGAAAGACCGTCCCGCGAACTCATACATAAGTACACCCACACGCACTACCCTGACAGTTTGGGATCAGGTCACAAGAAGGGAGGGGTGGACCTCATTTCCCTCCCCTACACTCCGATCCATTTTAATCCGGCCTTTCCGCCGGCGATGCAGGAGGGACCCTTTGATTGCTGGAGAGAAGGGGTTGTCTGAAACTGTCAGATTTATTTCATAATTATGATGTCTTAACATTCGAAAGCTGCAAAAGGGAATTCTCGATACCTCACAGCGAACACTATCACTATCTCCAACTTAAGCACTGGGCTACGTTACCCCATATGAGGGAGGCGGCTACCCGACAGTTAACACCCATGGAGACATTGGCGGTCCGTAGAGCGGGGTCTATGAAGGGCGCCATTTCTGCTCTCTATACACTGCTACTAAATACATTACATACACCCCGGGCACGTTACATGTCCTTCTGGGAACAGTCGCTGGGGCGAGAGGTTACTGACGAGGAATGGAAACATTTATGGGGCGATATTCCTAGACACAATAGATCTATAGCCTTGAGGGAAGCCCACTATAAAACCCTATTCGACTGGTATCTCTACCCCACTAAATTACGACGGATTTTCCCAGACACTTCCGATCTCTGCTGGCGGGGATGTGGACTACAGGGGGACTTTCGTCATATTTGGTGGGACTGTCCCAGTGTTCGCCCCTTTTGGGAAGAGATTCTCTCCCATCCTAAAGACATGCTGGGACCACAAATATCGACGACAATTGAGGGGATATTGTTGGGTGTTAGGACTCCAGAGATGGAACAGATGCTCTCCACAGACAAGGCTATGCTCTGGCTGTGTGTGGGGGCGGCGAAGCTCACAATTGCAGCGGCCTGGAGAAAGGTTGGAACGCCAGCGACTTCCCTGTGGCACGCCCGATTATGGAGACTCCTTTCCATGGAGAGGCTAGCTGATATTTTTAAAGATGACCATGACGCCTTCGAACGCAAAGTGGGGCCCACTGGTTCGGTTTCTCTCCAGCGGCTTACCCTCTGCGGTCTGTCCCTCTTCAGTGCGTTCCATGCATCTGTTCCAACTGTAGGCTGGGATCGAGGTATATGCCTGACTGAGACAGATGACCTACAAGTCATTCCCCACCTCGATAATTAAGATTTACAGAAGATCTGTTGTTTATTATGGAATTTGTCTTTGCGTTGCCATCACCAGGGAGGGAGGGGGGGGAAGGGAATTTTTTTTTTGGGGGGGGGATGTTTAAAAGCATGACTACAGCTTTTTAGGTTTATGTGGTGAAGAAAACTGAGCATCTCCTAGAGGATTTGGGGGAGGGCGGCCGGGTCAAGGGGATGTCAGAAACAGAACCTTTTAGGGCGGACTCTATTAGCCCCTGGGGCCTGCCTGCCCCCTACTGTACGTATGTTTTTCATGTGCTTTATGATGCTTAATAAAAGAATTTTGAAAAAAAAAAAAAGATCAAAGCACTAACTGCGGACATGTAGTCTCATAAGACTGGATCAAAGTAAAAAAATATGGCTGACAATGATGACGCGTGAGTTGGATATAAGAAAGTGGATTGAGCCCGGTCAGCACTTAGACTTCGGGCTTAGAAGAAATTCCAGCAAAAAGTCTCTGAGAAGGTAGATGTTCAGAGGGGCTAGGCTGCAGGTGGTGTCCGAGAAGGAGGCGTCATCATTGGGAAGCCTCTGGACGAAGTCGCAGTGACGGTTTCTATGTAAAATCTCCAGCCGTATGAAGCTGGAGGCTGGAGGCTGTAGCCGACTAAAGTTCCACAAGGCGTAAAAACCCCTTTGGCGAAGGACAGCTGAACTGGATTTGCTGCAGCGAAGAAGAACATAGCAGGAGTTGCCGTGAAGTCAGGATGACCTAGGATGCACCTCGGGCAGAAAGAAGAGCAGGTCCATTTTGGTTATTTGGTACCTTTAACACCCTCACCAAGGATCCAGGACTGGAGGGGCACTACTTGGGGGGTTCAGACTCATTCAGGCTGGGTCCAGGTGCTGGTTCAAGATGGTCTCTGAGGCTCTCATCAGGAGGCCAGCCAACTAGGCCTTGGAATCACTCTGGTATTCCTAGGTTCAGGAAGTGGAAAAGGGCTCAACCAGCAAACCAGGCCTCTGAGAGTTCAAGACAGGCTTCAGGCAGTAAAGCAATCTTTATAGGTGCAGCATAATAGTCTTCTGAAGTACACAGCAGTCCAGAGCAGCAGGCAATCCTCTGAGAGTCCTTCCGCAGGTCCAGAAAGTGAACTGAAGAGTGGGTCTGAGAGTCCTATTTTTATACCTGGTGCCTTCTTTGAAGTAGAAGTTTCTAGAGAATTCCCATTGAAATGCTTGAAGTTCCCTGCCTGCCCTGCCCTTGCTCCAAGCTGGCTGCATGAACAATTCAGTGGTGTCAAATCCTTTGTGTGAAGGTAGGGCACATCCTATTCAGTTGCATGTGGGGCTGTGCCCAACTCCGCCCCCCTTCCTGCCAGTGATGGCCCATCAAGTCACATCTAATCCCTCTATTGTGTAGCTATCTGGGAGGAATAAACAAAGTCCAACTACAGCCAGTCATTTGACCGTGGTACAGGCTGCTAGCACCGAATAGTTATGGCAGGAAAATGCCAACTTTCTAAAAATGGCTTTTCAAAATTGTAATTTAAAAAAGTCACTTTACTGTTAAAGAGGGATTTAATAGACAGTTTCTCCAACACCAAACAAGAAAGGTTTGCCTGATCCCAATCAAACGTTAGCACTTATTAAATGTCATAGGGAACCCAATGTTATCCTATGGGAGAGATAGGCCTCGTAGTTGTGAAAAACGAATTTAGGAGTTTTTCACTACGAAGACATGTAAAACTAAAAAGTAAATGTCCAACCTTTTAACTACAATGCACCATACCCTGCCTCATGGGCTACATAGCCTACATGATGGGTGACTTATATGCAATAATATTGTAGTTTAAGGCTTGACAAGGGGGTTTTATTCTCAAGTCAAATTGGCAATTTAAAACTGCACTCAGTCTGCAATGGCAAGCCTGGGACATGCTTTAAGGGGCTACTTAAGTGGGTGTCACAATAAGTGCTGCGGCCCACAAGTAGCAGTTAATTTACTGGCCCTGTGTATATGGTATACCACTTTACTAGGGGCTAATAAGTAAATAATATATGCCAATCAGGTGTGAGACAATTTTACAATGTTTTATTGAGTGAGCACTTTAGCAATGGTTAACAGTGGTAAAGTGCACAAATACTAAAGCCAACAAAAAATGAATTCAGCTAAAATAGAAGGGATGAATGCAAAAGGTTTGGGTGCGACCCTGCAGAGAGAGTCAATTCTAACATGCTGTATGTGTGCATGGGTGAGCTCACGCTTGCCTTGCATTCCTCCATTGAATTTCTTACTTCCTCACAGAGGTGGGCGAGCCAACAAATCAACAGAGAGAGCTGATCTGGAGCCGAGCCAAGGGTCGGTCTGTCTCTAAAAGCCCATGAACGAGCCAAATCCTGAAAATATTTGGCATGCAACAAACATCGTGTTAGAATATTGTAAGTTGTTTTCAAAATTCAAAAGTGCATATTTCTTCAACACGCGAAAGTGTTTAACCTTAGTACATTAGATTGTATCTCTGCATCGAGATTGATTGATTAAAAGTGATTCCTTCCCCAGTCGTGATAACAATGCTAATAGTGAACTAACAGTCAAGACAGTTATCATGCTGTACACTATATGTAACATAGATTCTTAAATACAGGCAACATTATAGTTTATTAAATCACACATGAGAGGTTTTTGTATAGCGCACATCCTGAACTCATTTATTTGACGGTGCTCTGATGTGTGATAATGAACAAAAAAGAAGACTGGGTGACAAAGGCCCAGTTTTCTACACTTACTTGCAGACAACACAACAAGGGAATTGATGTGAAAGGAGACAACAGAAATGTGTCATATTTATCAAGATATGGCACACCTCTGCTCTCTCTTTGCACACTGTTGGCAGGCAAGTACCAATGCAGACACGCTTGTGCCAAAACAGGAAGATGTCTGCGTTGTGGCTATAATAATTTTTGTGCAGGAAGAGCTTCCTGAACAAAAACTATTCTTAGAGGTTTATTCCTCCTTGTATGTGTCCTGCAGAATGAAGAACACATGTAAAGAGGAAGTAGCAAGGAGAACAATATATATATTTCTCCTTGTTATGTGAGCCCCGAGAAGAAGCACCAATTTTGGCGCAAACCCAGGTGTCAAAATACATGGGAACACCCATTCTCCATCCATGTAATGCCTTCCCGAAGCAAAGTAACACAAGGCAAAGTTATGCATCTGGCTTGAGCCTAGCTTGAGCTTTCAGTGGCTTGGCCACATTTCCTATGGCATTATCCATTTAATCTGCATGCAAGAGCACAGTTAAGCCATTTAGTTGTTGCTTGGTATATACTTTGACTTTCTCCTTTACTACACGTATCAACATGCATGTATATTGAAATTATGAGTGAGGGTGTATATATCTGCAAGCAGTGCCATTTTTAGGATGTTTGGGGCCCTGAGCAAGGCAGGTCAACTTTGAATATATTATTAATTTTTAGCGAATTCAGCCTTTCATGATGCCAAGTATTTTTGAGTTTTATGTTAATCTTTGAAAAATGGAGGCATGCAAAAGCAAACAAAAGCGTAAGCTTCTCTGGGCTTGAAAGACAAACATTGTCAAAATAATGTGTCAAAAGCATTGATAAAAACATTACTTTTATGTTTGAATCTGTTTGTTTTTTATTACGCAACAAGAACATTTTACGTGAAATTTAGTTCCTCACGGGCCCGTTCCACTAATTTGCAGGAGAGACACAGTAAGGGCGGATGTATGGTGCACTAGTGCAAAATGCTAAGTTAAGACATAAGGAGAAAGCATTTGAAATCGTAGCTTTAATTACCTAAGTCCTCCTTCACAACGGGTATTCTCAGATCAACAGTGGAAATCAGTGCATTCTTCTGAAGAGTTTTTACTATTCAATGGGTGAAATAGGACCATATTCTCATTAGGTCTCTACCTTGCCATGCCCCTTCTCCTGTTTCAAATTCTCATGGTACACTGTGGCCTCCGACTCTGCAGACTAAAAAGAAATAGAAGGGCGTAAAAGACAAAAGGACAAAGAGTTAAAGTGAACTGCTTTGCAAGAGAAGTGAAGTAGAGACAGAAGGCAGGTAGAGACAGAGTTGAAGTAGAGACTGAGCTTAGGTAGGAAGGCACATAAGATAAAGAGAAAACAGTGAAGTAGCCTGCAAGATATAAAGAGGTTGAACGAGGTAGAGGAAGGTCAAGCAGGAGAAGTAGAGAGGTAAAATATTAGAGGGAGGTAGAGAGAGCTGGAGAAAGGGATGATGGGCTGTACAGGCCCAGAGAAGTGGAGTAGACTGAAGGATTAGGTAGAGAGAGAAATAAGGTAGAAAGAAAGGTGAGTAAGAGACAGGTAAAGGCAGAAGGAAGAATAGAGAGATGTAAGGTAGGGAGAGCAGTGAGGTAGAGAGTAGAGATAATATGAATGGGTACAAAAAGACAAGCCAGATAGAGGGGTATAAAGAAAAGCAGCGAAAGAGGACTAGATGAAGAATACAAATAAATGAGATGCAGAGACATGGGCGAAGAACAGAAAACATGCGATGTGGATACAGCAGTAGAGAGGGAAGTACCGATTTAGAGAGAGGATTGTCAGGTCTACAGAGAGAGAGAGATGCGGACAGGCATGTGATGTAGATGGATAAATAAGGAGAGGCAAACAGAGGGATGGGTGAGGTAGAAAGAGTGAGTTGAAATATAAAAAGGGTACAGAGAGAGATGAAAGACCAAGCCACATCATTACTATAGATAAGCAGAAAAGAGGGAGATGTAGAGAAAGAGAGTGGTAATGCACAGTTTATTGAGAGAAAGTTGAAGAAGGTAAGATACGGAGGAGACAGGTAGAGAGACAGCGAGTATTGGAGGTAGAAGAGGTGGGGTGAAGTAAGATGAGACACTTAAGACTTTTTTAAACGTACTTGCACCAACAGCTTCAAGACCCCAGGGGCTAAAATTGAAGTATGTGTAGTGTGCACACCTAACTGTCAAATTAAGGAAAGACTAATGTTTGATGCAGGCCATTATTATGGCTGAACTATTCTGATCACTTCAACAGGGAGCCCCTTGGAAGGTGGGGACCCTGAACAATTGCCCACCTTGTCCATGCCTTTTAAAACAGCTGTGTGTGCAAGTTGTGTTACACGTACCCAGAAGCCAAGTCTTCTGTGGTAATTCTCTCCTCATGATGCATGGAATGCAGGTGGTGTAGAGAATAATGAAGTTATGCAATCATGCTAGGAATTGTGCTGAGATGTGTGTGATGATAAGCTCTGCATCACAAGTAATTTGCACATTTCTGGACTGCATTATCCAGCTCCCTGGATTTGGTAGTAGCAGCTTGTTCTGGTTGCAGTCAATTGAATCCTCATTAGAGATTGGGAGATCTGCTAATTTATCCAACTGATGGAGCGGTAATTTCATGGTAATTTCTCAATGCAAAACATCATTACCTCTTGTTTACCGCTTAAAGGGGATGGACCTTTGCCACCGTGTATCACCAATTAGGAGACTTTGCATAAACATGAAAAAAACAAATGCAAATAATATTTAAGGCAATAATGAGAGTTGTGAGTAGTTTTAAAGGGTTTTATTTTCTAAACAAAAGTTAAGGTTCTCTGACTCTTTATTCATTAGTCAAACATCAATCAGGTTACAGAATTGAAAAATAGGAAAAAATAGAATTAACACAAAACATATTATAGATTGTATATAAAGCACTCCATAAAGGAAGGAAATGAAGCATAAAATGTCAGTCAAAACTCATAAAGAGTTTCAGGGAAAATAGAGTGAGTAGGCTAAATCAATAATTAATAATAGCAAAAAAAATCTCCCATAAAGAGAAATAAAATGCATAGGACAAAATAAGTCTTTGCAAAGCCAGTTAGTCAAAGCATAAAACTTAGAGTTTTTAGCATGTAAACCTGTCCTGTTCTCTCAGCTGATTCTCTCTGGCTTTGTGCTGTTCATCTCTGCCTCTCTGTGTCTGACACAGAAGCTGCTCATGAATGAGCCCCTCCTTTCTCTCTCTTCGCAGAACTTTAAAAAAACTGTGTGTTCTGCCTCGCGTCCTGCTAAAAAAAATGAGCAAAAAGCCAACACCTCTCAGCTAGCAACCAATATTTCTAACAAAAATACATGTGACTTGGTCTTCGTAGCTTGTCCAATTGGAGCTTCAGAACACATCAACACCCCATGGGCTGACTGGACACGTCATCAATCAGGCGAGTTCTTGTAACACATTTGAGTCTTGTGCTAAATGATCTCATCTCCTAACATCCTAAAAGCAATTACATTTTCTGCAACAAAAAGTATTAATTATGCGGAAACAGAGAATACATATTATAAGAAAAATGTGTGCTTTGCAGTTTTTCACTTCACGTTATGAAGTGAATAAAGCATTGTCTAAACAAACTGCATGGAGATAAAAGTATGCAACAAGCGAAGGTCTTTTCATGAAGAGACAGAAACAGGGGGCGTAAATTATAAGAAAGGTCTTTTCATGAAGAGACAGAAACAGGGAGGAAGAGCATTCCTTTCTTATCTTCAAGGCTGAAGGGCCGCAGTGAGCTGAGCCTGCCAAAGCAAATTCAGCCTTTCTGCACTGTAAAATGCGTGTTAATTCAGCACAAATATATGCTACTTTGAAAGTTCAAAACACATTTTCCAAACTAAGGGGTCCATTACGATGGCGGGCGGACTTTGTCCGCCCGCCATCGCAAGGGAGCCAGGGACCGACCGCCGAAGTTGCGGCGGTCCTGCCATGTGCATTAGGTGGCGGGTGCATCCTGGGCCTTTTACATTGCGGGTGGATCTGCTGGCTGCAGACCCACTCGCAATGTAAAAGGACCGCGCACAGCATTGCCATGCACTACATGGGAGGCACCACGTGGTACCTGCCACGTAGTGCATTGCAATGAGGGGGGTACCATAGGAACCCCCCATGTGCACCCCCCACCCCCCAACACTCTGGGGGCCCGCAACGGGCCCCCAACAGCAAACACCACATGCCTTTCAATGGCGGCAACGCCGCCATGGAAAGGCTGATCACCACCAGCATCATAATATGGGTGGCGGTGTCTTGCAGACACCGCCACCATATAATGCCCCTTTTCCGCCCAGTCGACGAGTCGACCGGTGGAAAAGCGGCGGACGGTCTTTCCATCTGCCGCAGACCCCCCCAGCCATACTAATATGGCGGGGGTCAATCTTGCATGGATGGCGGGTGGATCGCCCCCGCCGGGCCAGCAGTGGCTACCGCAGGCCTGGCGGGGGCGATCCACCCGCCATCCTAATGGGCCCCTAAATGCACATTCTACAGTGAGGTTAAATTTAAAATAAACACAATTAAACAACCATGATACCCGTGGTACCTGCCACGTAGTGCAATGCAATGAAGGGGGGTACTATAGGTACTCCCCATGTGCACGCCCCCAACACTCTGGGGGCCCGCAACGGGCCCCCAACAGCAAACACTGCATGCCTTTCAATGGCGGCAACGCCGCCATGGAAAGGTTGATCACCGCCAGCATCATAATATGGATGGCGGTGTCTTGCAGACACCGCCACCATATTATGCCCCTTTTCTGCCCAGTCGACGAGTCGACCGGCGGAAAAGCGGTGGGCGGTCTTTCTGTCCGCCGCAGAAACCCCAGCCATACTAATATGGCGGGGGTCAATCTGGCATGGATGGCGGGCGGATCACCCCGCCGGGCCAGCGGTGGCTACCGCCGGCCCGGCAGGGGCAATCCGCCCGCCATCCTAATGGGCCCCTAAATGTACATTCTACAGTGAGGTTAAATCTAAAATAAACACAATTAAACAACCATGATTAATTAATTGAGCATGGTTCTACATGATTCATTAAGCATCTGAGCAGGCCTCATTCATGTTTTCCCTTGCACCAAAACTCTGCGTGCCATTTTTTTTTTATAATGCAGTTTGTCTGAAACTTAAAGCAGCTTTTAGTCATATAGTAATACATAAATCTTATAGGTGAAATCTGGGCTCCATCAATACCCCCTTTGATAATAAACAAATCATGGTACCTCAAATGATTTGTTAATTATCACACTTATTTAATTTCACATGTTACATTGCTTTAAAAAAGCACTCATCAATAGTTGAGTCAAATATATGTTTTTCTCTAACTAAAATATTACTACTCATCTTTAGTGTATGTAGCTATGGTAATTTCATTAGCACACTTAATTTCACACAGGTATATAAAGAAAAACGCTACTAAAATTAGTATGTTCATTATCACTTGTTATTACAAAAGCTGAGCATATAATAATTTTACTTCTATTTCTAAAGCAACTCAAATTTTGTCTGTAATCAGATCATATATTGCCAATCTCAACCGTTTTAGTGCAGAGTTCTGTAAGTAGCTTCTTGGAACAGTTAGTTTTCTCTAAAATAAGTAACTAAAATAATAAAAAGGAAAATCCAATGGAACAGTTCTCTTTTCTATTTATTTTTCCTCTTTTCTTCTATTTTTTTCATCATTCAAACATTCTTTTCTCTTCAGCTCTTGACAGTTCTCAGTTATTGTTTCAGCATTTCTTGGCTCTTTGTCACCAGTTTGCCATCAAGGTGGCTCATACAGTTCAAGCCTTGCATCACAAAGTTCATTCAATGTAGCATTCTGTACTTTTTCCATGAAATTTGACATTCAGGTGCTGAAAAACTCTGACAGAGCACCATCGATTCTTTGCACGTTTTCAATCCAAGCCTTTCACTTTGATTTTCACTTTGTTTAGATTCAGACGTTTCAGCTTTTGGTGCAAATGATTTTTCAAGGGACCACTGTAGCCGTTTTGGATACCCTTTCAGCCAGCTTTTTTCCACCTCCACTCGTAGGCCCACAGCACTAATTCCTTCTTCAGAGACTGCACCTGACTCATTCACCCTTTTGACACCGCTTTCATCTGAGCCAGTTTCCACTTTTTGCTTTTCCAGTTCAGTTTGCTTTAGTGCTGCTTCAGACTCTGTGTGTTCCCTTACAGCTTGACTGACCCTCTTCTGTGGACTTTTGACCACTGCTGGCATCTTTTCCTGAAGAGGAGCTGTTTTATCAAGGGGACACGGGACCATACGTGTATGAGAGGCATGCACCCAATTTGGAAGGCCACCACACTTCACAACAGTCTTTGCCAGGATCATTTGGAACAGGCCTTTCCATTTCACAACATCTCTCAGATCAAAGTTTTGGCACCATCCATTATGCAGATCTTGTGTAGCAATTGCAATCTGGTGAGAAACTACATGCTCCACATCAGCCAATCCTTCACAGCAATGGCAAGTCTTCTCATCTGTGGTTTTCACAAGTGCATTTGCATGTACATATTCAAGCCACTTCAGTGATACTGAGACACAGTCTTTTGCAAAGTGAGACTCCGTGCTGTCTTTGTGTAACACCACTTCAGGCAGATAGCTACAATCCAATATTTGTCTGGTCTGTGGTTCTGCACACATCATCTTTGAAACCTCATTATGATCTGATTTCAGAGAAACTGGCAATCTATACCTGGGCATCAGTTTTTGCAATAACACATTTGCTACTATGCAGTTGTCATTTTTTTCAAATCTGTTCTGATACAACCTTGTTGTTCTGCCTCTGAAACATTTTCTTGAGCCTCTTTTAATTGTTTCCAAGTGTAAGTCATTAACATCAGCCTTAGATAAAAAATTCCATTGAATGCATAGGCTAACAGGACACAACATTGTACCACTGAATTAGCATTTCTCTCTCCCATGACAATGGTGACTCCTATTTGAGCAGTTATACTGCATGTTAAGGTAAGGGCAATCAATTTTGAATTTTGGGCTGAGGTTACTACTGAAAGCCATGATGCTTTGACAACATAATATATAGGGAGCACAGCATGTGCTGCTCCTAATGTGTCATTGTTACCTTTCAAACATGGGTCATCTACAAAATGGACATTGTTGGGCTCAATCAGATGTTCATCATTAAAGTTTAACCTTGGTTTCATGCATAGATTCATGACACCTAGACATTCAGGTTCAGTTTCATAACAAACAATTTCATTTGCTGGTAGTAAGCTCAATATATTTGAATTTAGACATTTCCTGATCACAGTATTAACCAGTAGCAACTCCACAAAGCAAGGGACCATTTCAGTAATTGGAAATTCCAGCATTATATTCTCACTCTTTTTATGACTGACACCTACCACAGCTACTAAGTTAAGGCAGCTGTGCATTTCTGTGACGTTGGGTTCAAGGGCCATTGGGAAATACGTCTCAGACTTTTGAACACATTCATGTTTTTGAACAGGCACTGAGAGAGTGCAGCCCTCCCTCTCACTGCACATTGGTGTATTTTCTTTTAAATAAACTTGTATCCCGAGTGCCGGGGCGCAACACTTTTTCTCTTTCAACTCTAGGAATGCTTTTGTGCAATTGTTGTCCAATGGAAGCGGCTCAGACACATCCTTGTGTGTCAGCCTCAGTAAAGGCTTAGCCACTAGGGAAAGGTTTGGTAACCACTGACTACAGCAGTCAACCATTCCCAAAAACATCCTGAATTCTTTCTGAATTTGAGGTGGATTTATCTGGTGAATTACTTCCACTCTCTCTGGTGACACCTTTCTAGCTCCTTTTCCAATTATGTGTCACAAACATTCATCTTCTTTTTGACAGTACTCCTTACTATCCTCATGCAATGGCACTAGGACATGAACTTGACAAAAATCAATAACAGTAAGCCATTCTTCAGCACATGAAATGTGAAAAAATATGTTGGCTGGATTCGATACCATAGGACAACATGGAACAGTTATGCTGCTAATCTCCTGCACTTTTCTGTTCTTTTCATTTAGCTTCTGTAAACCTGTGATCAGAAAGTTACATAAACTTCTAATCAATTCCATCAAAAATCCTTTACTCAGTTCATCTCCAATTATGGGTGAAATTTCTGCAACTGATGGTGTTCTTAAATACATGTCATCTGGTTCTAATTTGAATAAAACATGTTTTGCACGTTGTATTAATCTGACATTTTTCTCTATGAACTCCCTTACTTCTGTATTCTCTATTTTTTCCAAAACAGGGTAATTTTTCAACTGCTATTTCTGAAAACAATCCTACAGCTGTCTCTTGTTGGGCCATTTTAAACTGTACATCCTCATCAGGAGTCTGGTATTTAACATCATCTGGTGTACAGTAATCTGTGCTGATTAATTTGCAAAACAAATGTTTTTCTGTCAGGCCTGAGTCACAAACAACAAATTGGTAACTTTTCTCAAATGGACCTATTTTTGCTGCAACATTCTCTAAAAACTGGGTTTGTAATTTCTCTTTTAAAACTCCTACAACTAAGGGGTCGATTCCGATCATGGCCGGAAGCGCACCTAACACTATTCATCCGGAAAAAAACCAAGCCGAATGCGTGTTTCCCGACCAATTCGAACAGTCGTCCGAACGAGCAAGTACGATGCGCATAACAGCACAGATTCCGAACGAGCCGTACTTACCCATTCCAGCTCCTGTTCCCCGCCCGAGCCGGATCCTTAAACGCCGAATCGAGTCGCACGGAAGCAAATACACAGCACCTTCCGGCCGGACTAGTACGATACGCCTTCCGTACACGCCGAACCCGTCGCTAGGTCCGGCACGTCAGAGCATCCGGGAGAGCTGTACATAAGCTCCGATTCGCGCCACAAGACGATCCACGGCGACGAGACGAACAAGCCAGCGACGAGTACGACTCGAAGCCACGAGAAACCCGAACGAGACGACCCAACTATGAATCCCATCGCGCAGGTCCTACCAATACTCTACATCTATTACCGGTACCGGTACGGACGCGTACGGCGCAGACGGTAAGTCAAACACCCACAACACAAACAAACGACACGTACGCGACATATGTCACACACACATAGGGATGCAGAAATGACGTACACTAGCAACAGCAGAACCATAGGGGCAGGATGGCTATCACCAATGCCATACACACCCATAGGGGGATGGATGCCTACCACTACCACCACCCCATCTCAGGTGGGCCTGGATGCCTGTCACTACTACCATCCCCACTAATAGGGGGATGGATGCCTACCACTAACACCACCCCTACTCATGGGGGCCTGGATGCCTACCACTACCACCACCCCTACTCAGGGGGGCCTGGATGCCTCTCACTACTACCATCCCCACTCATAGGGGGATGGATGCCTACCACTAACACCACCCCTACTCATGGGGTCCTGGATGCCTACTACTACCACCACCCCTACTCATGGGGGCCTGGATGCCTGTCACTACTACCATCCCCACTCATGGGGGGATGGATGCCTACCACTACCACCACCCCTACTCACGGGGGCCTGGATGCCTGTCACTACTACCATCCCCACTCATAGGGGGATGGATGCCTACCACTACCACCACCCCTACTCATGGGGGCTTGGATGCCTACCACTAACACCACCCCTACTCATGGGGGCCTGGATGCCTGTCATTACTACCAACCCCACTCATAGGGGGATGGATGCCTACCACTACCACCACCCCTACTCATGGGGGCCTGGATGCCTGTCACTACTACCATCCCCACTCATAGGGGGATGGATGCCTACCACTACCACCACCCCTACTCATGGGGGCCTGAATGCCTACCACTAACACCACCCCTACTCATGGGGGCCTGGATGCCTGTCACTACTACCATCCCCACTCATAGGGGGATGGATGCCTACCACTACCACCACCCCTACTCATGGGGGCCTGGATGCCTACCACTACTACCATCCCCACTCATAGGGGGATGGATGCCTACCACTAACACCACCCCTACTCATGGGGGCCTGGATGCCTACCACTACCACCACCCCTACTCAGGGGGATGGATGCCTACCACTACCACCACCGCTACTCATGGGGGCCTGGATGCCTGTCACTACTACCATCCCCACTCATAGGGGGATGGATGCCTACCACTACCACCACCCCTACTCATGGGGGCCTGGATGCCTACCACTAACACCACCCCTACTCATGGGGGCCTGGATGCCTGTCACTACTACCAACCCCACTCATAGGGGGATGGATGCCTACCACTACCACCACCCCTACTCACGGGGGCCTGGATGCCTACCACTACTACCATCCCCACTCATAGGGGGATGGATGCCTACCACTAACACCACCCCTACTCATGGGGGCCTGGATGCCTGTCACTACTACCATCCCCACTCATAGGGGGATGGATGCCTATCACTAACACCACCCCTACTCATGGGGGCCTGGATGCCTACCACTACCACCACCCCTACTCAGGGGGGCCTGGATGCCTACCACTACCTCCACCCCTACTCAGGGGACCTGGATGCCTGTCACTACTACCATCCCCACTCATAGGGGGATGGATGCCTACCACTACCACCACCCCTACTCAGGGGGCCTGGATGCCTGTCACTACTACCATCCCCACTCATAGGGGGATGGATGCCTACCACTACTACCACCCCTGCTCATGGGGGCCTGGATGCCTGTCACTACTACCATCCCCACTCATAGGGGGATGGATGCCTATCACTAACACCACCCCTACTCATGGGGGCCTGGATGCCTACCACTACCACCACCCCTACTCAGGGGGGCCTGGATGCCTACCACTACCTCCACCCCTACTCAGGGGGACCTGGATGCCTGTCACTACTACCATCCCCACTCATAGGGGATGGATGCCTACCACTACCACCACCCCTACTCAGGGGGCCTGGATGCCTGTCACTACTACCATCCCCACTCATAGGGGGATGGATGCCTACCACTAATACCACCCCTACTCATGGGGGCCTGGATGCCTACCACTACCACCACCCCTACTCAGGGGGGCCTGGATGCCTACCACCACCCCTACTGATGTGTGCCTGGATGCCTGTCACTACTACCATCCCCACTCATAGGGGGATGGATGCCTACCACTACCACCACCCCTACTCATGGGGGCCTGGATGCCTACCACTACCACCACCCCTACTCATGGGGGCCTGGATGCCTGTCACTACTACCATCCCCACTCATAGGGGGATGGATGCCTACCACTACCACCACCCCTACTCAAGGGGGCCTGGATGCCTGTCACTACTACCATCCCCACTCATAGGGGATGGATGCCTACCACTACCACCACCCCTACTCATGGGGGCCTGGATGCCTGTCACTACTACCATCCCCACTCATAGGGGGATGAATGCCTACCACTACCACCACCCCTACTCATGGGGGCCTGGATGCCTACCACTAACACCACCCCTACTCATGGGGGCCTGGATGCCTGTCACTACTACCATCCCCAGTCATAGGGGATGGATGCCTACCACTACCACCACCTTTACTCATGGGGGCCTGGATGCCTACCACTACTACCATCCCCACTCATAGGGGGATGGATGCCTACCACTAACACCACCCCTACTCATGGGGGCCTGGATGCCTACCACTACCACCACCCCTAATCAGGGGGGTCTGGATGCCTACCACTACTACCATCCCCACTCATAGGGGGATGGATGCCTATCACTAACACCACCCCTACTCATGGGGGCCTGGATGCCTACCACTACCACCACCCATACTCAGGGGGGCCTGGATGCCTACCACTACCTCCACCCCTACTCAGGGGGCCTGGATGCCTGTCACTACTACCATCCCCACTCATAGGGGGATGGATGCCTACCACTACCATCACCCCTACTCAGGGGGCCTGGATGCCTGTCACTACTACCATCCCCACTCATAGGGGATGGATGCCTACCACTAATACCACCCCTACTCATGGGGGCCTGGATGCCTACCACTACCACCACCCCTACTCAGGGGGCCTGGATGCCTACCACTACCACCACCCCTACTCATGTGTGCCTGGATGCCTGTCACTACTACCATCCCCACTCATAGGGGGATGGATGCCTACCACTACCACCACCCCTACTCATGGGGGCCTGGATGCCTACCACTACCACCACCCCTACTCATGGGGGCCTGGATGCCTGTCACTTCTACCATCCCCACTCATAGGGGGATGGATGCCTACCACTACCACCACCCCTACTCATGGGGGCCTGGATGCCTGTCACTACTACCATCCCCACTCATAGGGGGATGGATGCCTACCACTAACACCACCCCTACTCATGGGGGCCTGGATGCCTACCACTACCACCACCCCTACTCATGGGGGCCTGGATGACTGTCACTACTACCATCCCCACTCATAGGGGACGGATGCCTACCACTACCACCACCCCTACTCATGGGGGCCTGGATGCCTGTCACTACTACCATCCCCACTCATAGGGGGATGGATGCCTACCACTACCACCACCCCTACTCAGGGGGCCTGGATGCCTGTAACTACTACCATCCCCACTCATAGGGGGATGGATGCCTACCACTAACACCACCCCTACTCAGGGGGCCTGGTTGCCTACCACTACTACCATCCCCACTCATAGGTGGATGGATGCCTACCACTACCACCACCCCTACTCATAGGGGGATGGATGCCTACCACTACCACCACCCCTACTCAGGGGGACCTGGATGCCTACCACTACTACCATCCCCACTCATAGGGGGATGGATGCCTACCACTAACACCACCCCTACTCATGGGGGCCTGGATGCCTACCACTAACACCACCCCTACTCATGGGGGCCTGGATGCCTGTCACTACTAACATCCCCATTCATAGGGGGATGGATGCCTACCACTACCACCACCCTTACTCATGGGGGCCTGGATGCCTACCACTACTACCATCCCCACTCATAGGGGGATGGATGCCTACCACTAACACCACCCCTACTCATGGGGGCCTGGATGCCTACCACTACCACCACCCCTACTCAGGGGGGCCTGGATGCCTACCACTACCACCACCCCTACTCATAGGGGGATGGATGCCTACCACTACCACCACCCCTACTCAGGGGGGCCTGGATGCCTGTCACTACTACCATCCCCACTCATAGGGGGATGGATGCCTACCACTAATACCACCCCTACTCATGGGGGCCTGGATGCCTACCACTACCACCACCCCTACTCAGGGGGGCCTGGATGCCTACCACCACCCCTACTCATGTGTGCCTGGATGCCTGTCACTACTACCATCCCCACTCATGGGGGCCTGGATGCCTACCACTACCACCACTCCTACTCATGGGGGCTTGGATGCCTGTCACTACTACCATCCCCACTCATAGGGGGATGGGTGCCTACCACTACCACCACCCCTACTCATGGGGGCCTGGATGCCTGTCACTACTACCATCCCCACTCATAGGGGGATGGATGCCTACCATTACCACCACCCCTACTCATGGGGGCCTGGATGCCTACCACTACTACCATCCCCACTCATAGGGGGATGGATGCCTACCACTAACACCACCCCTACTCATGGGGGCCTGGATGCCTACCACTACCACCACCCCTACTCAGGGGGGCCTGGATGCCTACCACTACTACCATCCCCACTCATAGGGGGATGGATGCCTACCACTAACACCACCCCTACTCATGGGGGCCTGGATGCCTACCACTACCACCACCCCTACTCAGGGGATGGATGCCTACCACTACCACCACCGCTACTCATGGGGGCCTGGATGCCTGTCACTACTACCATCCCCACTCATAGGGGGATGGATGCCTACCACTATCACCACCCCTACTCATGGGGGCCTGGATGCCTGTCACTACTACCATCCCCACTCATAGGGGGATGGATGCCTACCACTACCACCACCCCTACTCATGGGGGCCTGGATGCCTACCACTACTACCATCCCCACTCATAGGGGGATGGATGCCTACCACTAACACCACCCCTACTCATGGGGGCCTGGATGCCTACCACTACCACCACCCCTACTCAGGGGGGCCTGGATGCCTACCACTACTACCATCCCCACTCATAGGGGGATGGATGCCTATCACTACCACCACCCCTACTCAGGGGGCCTGGATGCCTGTCACTACTACCATCCCCACTCATAGGGGGATGGATGCCTACCACTACCACCACCCCTACTCAGGGGGCCTGGATGCCTGTCACTACTACCATCCCCACTCATAGGGGGATGGATGCCTACCACTAACACCACCCCTACTCATGGGGGCCTGGATGCCTACCACTACCACCACCCCTACTCAGGGGGGCCTGGATGCCTACCACTACCACCACCCCTACTCATAGGGGGATGGATGCCTACCACTACCACCACCCCTACTCAGGGGGGCCTGGATGCCTGTCACTACTACCATCCCCACTCATAGGGGGATGGATGCCTACCACTAATACCACCCCTACTCATGGGGGCCTGGATGCCTACCACTACCACCACCCCTACTCAGGGGGGCCTGGATGCCTACCACTACCACCACCCCTACTCATGTGTGCCTGGATGCCTGTCACTACTACCATCCCCACTCATAGTGGGATGGATGCCTACCACTACCACCACCCCTACTCATGGGTGCCTGGATGCCTACCACTACCACCACCCCTACTCATGGGGGCCTGGATGCCTGTCACTACTACCATCCCCACTCATAGGGGGATGGATGCCTACCACTACCACCACCCCTACTCATGGGGGCCTGGATGCCTGTCACTACTACCATCCCCACTCATAGGGGGATGGATGCCTACCATTACCACCACCCCTACTCATGGGGGCCTGGATGCCTACCACTACTACCATCCCCACTCATAGGGGGATGGATGCCTACCACTAACACCACCCCTACTCATGGGGGCCTGGATGCCTACCACTACCACCACCCCTACTCAGGGGGGCCTGGATGCCTACCACTACTACCATCCCCACTCATAGGGGGATGGATGCCTACCACTAACACCACCCCTACTCATGGGGGCCTGGATGCCTACCACTACCACCACCCCTACTCAGGGGGATGGATGCCTACCACTACCACCACCGCTACTCATGGGGGCCTGGATGCCTGTCACTACTACCATCCCCACTCATAGGGGGATGGATGCCTACCACTACCACCACCCCTACTCATGGGGGCCTGGATGCCTGTCACTACTACCATCCCCACTCATAGGGGGATGGATGCCTACCACTACCACCACCCCTACTCATGGGGGCCTGGATGCCTACCACTACTACCATCCCCACTCATAGGGGGATGGATGCCTACCACTAACACCACCCCTACTCATGGGGGCCTGGATGTCTACCACTACCACCACCCCTACTCAGGGGGGCCTGGATGCCTACCACTACTACCATCCCCACTCATAGGGGGATGGATGCCTATCACTACCACCACCCCTACTCAGGGGGGCCTGGATGCCTGTCACTACTACCGTCCCCACTCATAGGGGGATGGATGCCTACCACTACCACCACCCCTACTCATGGGGGCCTGGATGCCTGTCACTACTACCATCCCCACTCATAGGGGGATGAATGCCTACCACTACCACCACCCCTACTCATGGGGGCCTGGATGCCTACCACTAACACCACCCCTACTCATGGGGGCCTGGATGCCTGTCACTACTACCATCCCCAGTCATAGGGGGATAGATGCCTACCACTACCACCACCCCTACTCATGGGGGCCTGGATGCCTACCACTACTACCATCCCCACTCATAGGGGGATGGATGCCTACCACTAACACCACCCCTACTCATGGGGGCCTGGATGCCTACCACTACCACCACCCCTAATCAGGGGGGCCTGGATGCCTACCACTACTACCATCCCCACTCATAGGGGGATGGATGCCTATCACTAACACCACCCCTACTCATGGGGGCCTGGATGCCTACCACTACCACCACCCCTACTCAGGGGGGCCTGGATGCCTACCACTACCTCCACCCCTACTCAGGGGGGCCTGGATGCCTGTCACTACTACCATCCCCACTCATAGGGGGATGGATGCCTACCACTACCACCACCCCTACTCAGGGGGGCCTGGATGCCTGTCACTACTACCATCCCCACTCATAGGGGGATGGATGCCTACCACTAATACCACCCCTACTCATGGGGGCCTGGATGCCTACCACTACCACCACCCCTACTCAGGGGGGCCTGGATGCCTACCACTACCACCACCCCTACTCATGTGTGCCTGGATGCCTGTCACTACTACCATCCCCACTCATAGGGGGATGGATGCCTACCACTACCACCACCCCTACTCATGGGGGCCTGGATGCCTACCACTACCACCACCCCTACTCATGGGGGCCTGGATGCCTGTCACTTCTACCATCCCCACTCATAGGGGGATGGATGCCTACCACTACCACCACCCCTACTCATGGGGGCCTGGATGCCTGTCACTACTACCATCCCCACTCATAGGGGGATGGATGCCTACCACTAACACCACCCCTACTCATGGGGGCCTGGATGCCTACCACTACCACCACCCCTACTCATGGGGGCCTGGATGCCTGTCACTACTACCATCCCCACTCATAGGGGGACGGATGCCTACCACTACCACCACCCCTACTCATGGGGGCCTGGATGCCTGTCACTACTACCATCCCCACTCATAGGGGGATGGATGCCTACCACTACCACCACCCCTACTCAGGGGGGCCTGGATGCCTGTAACTACTACCATCCCCACTCATAGGGGGATGGATGCCTACCACTAACACCACCCCTACTCAGGGGGGCCTGGTTGCCTACCACTACTACCATCCCCACTCATAGGGGGATGGATGCCTACCACTACCACCACCCCTACTCATAGGGGGATGGATGCCTACCACTACCACCACCCCTACTCAGGGGGACCTGGATGCCTACCACTACTACCATCCCCACTCATAGGGGGATGGATGCCTACCACTAACACCACCCCTACTCATGGGGGCCTGGATGCCTACCACTACCACCACCCCTACTCAGGGGGGCCTGGATGCCTACCACTACTACCATCCCCACTCATAGGGGGATGGATGCCTACCACTAACACCACCCCTACTCATGGGGGCCTGGATGCCTACCACTACCACCACCCCTACTCAGGGGGATGGATGCCTACCACTACCACCACCGCTACTCATGGGGGCCTGGATGCCTGTCACTACTACCATCCCCACTCATAGGGGGATGGATGCCTACCACTATCACCACCTCTACTCATGGGGGCCTGGATGCCTGTCACTACTACCATCCCCACTCATAGGGGATGGATGCCTACCACTACCACCACCCCTACTCAGGGGGCCTGGATGCCTACCACTACTACCATCCCCACTCATAGGGGGATGGATGCCTATCACTACCACCACCCCTACTCAGGGGGGCCTGGATGCCTGTCACTACTACCATCCCCACTCATAGGGGGATGGATGCCTACCACTACTACCATCCCCACTCATAGGGGGATGGATGCCTACCACTAACACCACCCCTACTCATGGGGGCCTGGATGCCTACCACTACCACCACCCCTACTCAGGGGGCCTGGATGCCTACCACTACTACCATCCCCACTCATAGGGGATGGATGCCTATCACTACCACCACCCCTACTCAGGGGGCCTGGATGCCTGTCACTACTACCATCCCCACTCATAGGGGGATGGATGCCTACCACTACCACCACCCCTACTCAGGGGGCCTGGATGCCTGTCACTACTACCATCCCCACTCATAGGGGATGGATGCCTACCACTAATACCACCCCTACTCATGGGGGCCTGGATGCCTACCACTACCACCACCCCTACTCAGGGGGCCTGGATGCCTACCACTACCACCACCCCTACTCATGTGTGCCTGGATGCCTGTCACTACTACCATCCCCACTCATAGGGGGATGGATGCCTACCACTACCACCACCCCTACTCATGGGGGCCAGGATGCCTACCACTACCACCACCCCTACTCATGGGGGCCTGGATGCCTGTCACTACTACCATCCCCACTCATAGGGGGATGGATGCCTACCACTAACACCACCCCTACTCATGGGGGCCTGGATGCCTACCACTACCACCACCCCTACTCAGGGGGGCCTGGATGCCTACCACTACTACCATCCCCACTCATAGGGGGATGGATGCCTACCACTAACACCACCCCTACTCATGGGGGCCTGGATGCCTACCACTACCACCACCCCTACTCATAGGGGGATGGATGCCTACCACTACCACCACCGCTACTCATGGGGGCCTGGATGCCTGTCACTACTACCATCCCCACTCATAGGGGGATGGATGCCTACCACTACCACCACCCCTACTCATGGGGGCCTGGATGCCTGTCACTACTACCATCCCCACTCATAGGGGATGGATGCCTACCACTACCACCACCCCTACTCATGGGGGCCTGGATGCCTACCACTACTACCATCCCCACTCATAGGGGGATGGATGCCT